>JAQQZY010000007.1:19133920-19175782 GCA_030068375.1 Ostorhinchus rueppellii | reverse complement strand
CCCCCCCCCCCCCCCCCCCCCCCCCCCCCCCCCCCCCCCCCCCCCCCCACAGAACATGAACATAAGATTGTGAGCACCTCAGCTAGATTTAAGTTGAATTTGTTAGATTAAATGTTGTGTATCGTTATTCTGTCTTCCTCTTTTTGGCTTCATAAACAACCTACAAATATGTGCAAACTTTAAATCTTGGTCCATCTCAAGTATAAATGGCTAAATGTATTCGAAGTCACAATGTCAGATTAGCGATTTAGGGACAGTCTGAAAATATCAGAGACTCAATATTTGAAGAAAACTGCTATAACAAAAAAAAGTCAGACAAACTAAATAGATATAATCCAAAGCGAAGGTGAACAGGTCCACACTGATTTGCTAAATGTGTGTATAGAAAACACAACCGATGAATATTGAGTATTATATTTCATCAGAGGAACAATGCAACATGTACATGTTTTAACATGCGATAGTTTACATCACAGCTACTGTGTCAGATTCATTTTTATGTTTTGTTGCATTTCTTATAAAAAGAAAAAAAAACTATTTTGGTCTACAATAGGCAAATTAACACAACCACAAAACTATAAACAACGAATAGTGATCAAGTGACAAAACATAGATGCATTTTCACAAGCACCCTGCCATGAGAAGAAAAACAAAGAAAACCAAAAAAAGAACTGTAGCATTCGAGCCCGGTTGTAGGAACCCCACACACAAAGAAAAAATAATTTTCACCATAAAACTTAAATTATCTTAAACCCTTCTTTGGTTTGTGAAAATAAACATTGTCTAATACAGTTTTTGTCCACTCGATTTCTAATGATTAGCATGGCCCCATTGTACTATTACTGCCACCATCCCCTTTTAGGAACATCATAGTGCTAAGATTCTTAGTCTGCAATCCGTCATGTCAGACCAACATATTTTGCTATTTTTGTTGTTGTTTTTTTTTTTTTTTGTCTCTGCATTAAAAAAAGGAGAGACCTACAGTACGTAGAGAGTGAAAGAATAGTGCATGTTGTCTATTGAACCAGTCCACACAAGCATAAACTGAGCTTATGAGGTTTGTGAGCTCGTGGCAAAATTGTATCAACAGTGAGATGAGATTGAAAAAAACAGATTTTTTTTTTAAGGGGGAATATACATTTTACTGTGTAAACGAGACTTTGACGTAATAAGCAATGTCTGCTACTACACGATCAAATATCCAACAGATTTGTAAAATGATTAAGTGCTGGAAATCCTCCTTAATTTTTTTTTTTTTAGTTAAGTGTGGAAAATAAATGCCAGACTAGGAGTTGGAATGTTTTGGACTTGACAGGAATGCATGTTTCAGATACGCTGCACATATTTAAAAAAAAAAATCTGGACTGAGCCAAGAAGACTACAGTGATGGAGAACACAAAGAGGCTAAGTGTTTAGTCTTCAGAGGCTAAATTACGTCTAAGTCTCCTCATCGATGTGACAAAAAAAAGAAAAAAAAAACAAAAAACGCTTATTATCGAGGGACACTCAAAATACAGTTTGTGCTCCATCGAAAAACAAAGTACTCCCCTACAGAAATAAAAGCTGTGTAGACATGACTGCATGCTTCATTCGGACTGACAGATGGTAGGTACCTGATGGTCAAAAACTCCATCAAGGTAGTGTAAGAACTGCATGTTAGGAGAAAGCATCATCGTGAATATACCGTGGATGTCGTTATAGCTTAGTTGAGCTGTGGGGTACTTTGAAAACAGTGTGTAAAGCTCAAAATTGATCTAGAATCTGCACGTTTGAGAGTAAAATAATTGCAGATGCCGTTTGTGTGTGTGATAGTTGGATGACAGGGACTAGCTATATCACATTGCCTATATTATTAATGCTTCATTTAACATTATAATGTCTATGAAACTAAATTGTCAAAAAAGTGTATTTGTTAATCATAGCTGTTTTCTCCTATTTACTTGGTTGAAAACTATGAATTGTGGAGGATTTAAAGACTCAAAATAATCACTTCCTGTTTGGTACGATGTGTATTTAGTTAACAAGATTGTGTTTGCATTGTAATAGGTAATTTTTTCTTTATTGGATTCTTTTTTTTTTTTTTTTTTCAGCTCAGTTCGGTTCACTTTCAAATGGTTTAATTAAATAAGTCTAATTCTTTTTTCTTTTTTTGCCCAATTTGGCACAAAAATGAGGCTGGAGAAGGTGAAAGAGAAAACTGTGGTAATTAGTCCACAGGGGATGGTTTAATAAGCCATCCCAAATCTTTTTATCTCGCAGCCACTCAGTCATCTCAGTCCTAAAACTTGGTTTATGGTTTTACTTCTACCACATTTTTCTTTTAGTTCTGCTTTCATGTACCCAAACCAATCATTTACAGTAGGGGGAAAAAAAAAAATCTTTCTTTGTGAAAGATTTCTGTGTGTGGATTGTTTATCTGTGGCCAAATCTTTCAGTTTGGAATCTCATTTTGAGTGTTTTCTTCCAAATAAATGCTAGAAATTAGATGTAACGTCAGTCTAATTTTTAATGACCGTCTTTTTCACATTGGTCACTGCTTGCCTTTTACAATTCCAAGCTGTACGTAAACAATAAGGTTGTCATAATATGAAACTTTCATGATCTTTGTGGTGGAAAGGGGCATTGGCTTGCATGTGGAAGAGCCTGTCAACAAGGTCAAAGGACACACGGTGCACTTTGGAACTATTAATGCAGCTGACAGCCTTTTTTTTCTACCTTTATAACATCAGTGGAGGTGCTCACATCTTTTGTTACCATGCAAACTGCTGCCATGTGATAGATATAACTCTATTCTAGTATGGAAATATTTATCCAACAATATCCCAAAATATCTGAAGCTTTGACTCGGCACTGGCGTTCATCTTTGTTGGGTTACAGCTTGCCAGGCAGTGTGTAAACGTCAGCGCTTTCAGTTGATGTGTGGCTCCCTCTGCTGTGCATAAAGTGAAGTGCCATTTGCCCTTTTTCCTCCAAACATACAGTACAGTACAGTATATGGCTTGTTTGCAAACGGCAGAAACTAAAATTTTAAAAAAAACGGCATTCGTAAAACAAGGCAGAGCGGAGTGAAAAAAACGGTCTGCTTCCCAATTTTCACCTGCAGTAATTTGAAATTTAGGTATTTGTTTCAGCTATGTTTAACACTGTGTTTGAGGCCTTTGAATCCTCCACACTGCATACATGTAAAATAATAAATAAAACTTGCAGATGTATTTGCTGTGTATGAATATAACATCTCAGGTATTTTAAAGGGTTCTCTTAGGATGCACTCACAACCAGCAGGTTTCAGCAGTAATAGTATAAATAGTATATTTTCAATAGACCACTGTGTATATACTGTATCTGTGCAATGTAGGAGAGAAAAACTATGAATATTCTGTATAGTTGCTGTATGTATTGATAGGCACTTGATAGGCATATTCCCTATATCCCAAAAGGTATTGTATACTCTAGCTGCAATTATGTCTTTATCAAACTATCTGAAAATGTATTCTTTCTCTGTGTGGAGATGGAGATTCTTATATATATAGTATATTTGTAAGAAGTTATTTATTTCACTCTTATGTGTACTGTAGAAGGACAAAAATGCAGTTAATCTGAATGATTTCATGTGTTTTCTGTATTCTATTCTTAGCTTTGTGACTTTACTCATGCTTAAATAAAAAATCTGAATGTATGTATGGAGACAGAGTGAAAGACAAACAGGAAGACAGACACATGCTTATCAGAATAAAATGAACCTGTTCCTTACTCAACATGACCCTCACCATTACTATTTTCCATTTCCTTGTTTTCATCTCAATGTAAAGCATATATGCATATATAGTACACTGTGAAATATTACTCAATAACTGACTATCCTTTATCCAGTTGTGTGAAGCTATGTATGTATAAACAACACCACTATGATCACCAGAAGAAAAAAAAAGCAGGAGTCTGAAACCAAAGATTATAATGATGAATTAAACATACTGCAAGAAGGACAACAATGTACTGTAGACCCTGTGTTTCTACACTAAGATAAACAAAACATGAACAGTAATATATTTGAAACACAATACAAACAGCTGCAGGCTCAAGGCTATTATCTACGTCTCAATATGTTTTGTTCTGGAAAATATGCGTACACTTTGCAAACATAAAGTCTATACTTTTTTTTTTTTTTTCAAACTAACAGCTAGAAGAAGCACGATTGAGATTAGGACTTATTTTCTGGATAATGTTGCAAGTTTTTAACCATTTTTAACCAACTTTTTGCAACACTGACAAAAGAGAATTAAGCACCACCACAAGTAGCTGAAGCAGTATAAGGAATATATAACTATGGACAGTGAAGAGCGTGTGATGCTAATGCAACAGGGGAGGGAAAAAGGCCTGGGTATGCTATAGCACGTTTATGACACACTGGAGAGAAGGTTCTTCCCCTTTCAAAGCCTGTCTGCTATCAAACACCATTATGATACAAGAAGTCAACTGACGATGGGACGAGTTATTAGCCCTCATCCAGATAACGTTGAGATTGGCTACTTTTGATATTCCAAAAAAAATTATAGAGAAACAATTGATAGTGTAAATCTGAAATCAAATATTTCAAAACCAACATCGAGCTACTTAACCTACTATTTAGACCAATGATACCACAAAGCTGGTTGTACTCATCTAGCTACAGTCAATAGTGCATTTGATATATGTGTTTACATAAAATATGCAAAAAATTTAGGTGCCATGAAGGAATGCTAGATTACTGAATACATACATTACACTGAAACAATTCAATTCATGTCTCTGCCTTTGCGTTTAAAGAAGTGATGATGTTAGTTTGGCAGTGTTTCACTTGGTACTGAACAGACAACAAACACCAACATCATGAGCTGTGTGCCGCACATGTGGCAATACTGTTGGAAAAAGATCTCGGCAGTTGCTTACATATTCTATTTAGTGCATTGTCTGTTAAGGCAAGAGATTACCTCCACGTGCTGTGTAGAGACAAATATAGCACTAGCATGCAGCAATATTGCCATCCTGGCAACAACAGCTACAAACAGGAACCATACAGTTTAGGCTTATATGCACACCATAGGAGACAGGCCCAATCAAATGTTAAATAATGTGCTACTTTTAGTGAGGACTAACCTCACACTTTTTCAGTACAGTTCGATATTTTCTTGTCAGGATGAGGAGAAACCAGAGAGTGGAATTTCTCCAAATCATCTAAAACATTGTACATTACTTGACTTCATCAACTGACTGCACAGGGATCTGGAATCTAGTAGCAATTCAAATTTAGCATCAAACTCCTTGACATAACTTCTCCAAACTGGATCAGTGAAGTCAACAATGCTTGACATCTGAACAACTGTTACAGGTGCCTTATTAGCCCAAAAGGTTTGGAGAGCTGCTTCTCATAGTACCTGCGCTGCATATTGCAAAGGAAGCCCTACAGTTCAGATATATCACTTATCAACAGTTTGATTAGGCTCTAAACCACACACAGACACTCACAGACATACAAACACTAAGGAAAGGACACAACTGTGTACAAGTGACAGATACTCTATCAAAGAAGCTGCATTCCATCACCTTGCGACACCCTTAATCCCACAGAAAGTTGTTCTAGGACACACAAATCATTTATGTTACACACACACACACTATAAATGTATTATTATTAATATAATAATAGCTATTATTATCATCTCCACCAACTGAGTTGGATGGGAGTTTATTATTATTGTTTTTCGCTGTTACTGTTGTTTGGCTTGGATGTTCTCAAAGAAAAGGAAAATTCTGTTTCTAAAATATGCAATCCAATAACTGTTATAGGGAACTGACTCCATAAAACAATTGATTCAAAGGTTTAAACATCGATGAGCACACGTAATGGTACAGATTTAAATAAAAATAACTGCTTGCATTAACACGACACAATTATATACTGTAGGTAACTGCAAGCAATAACAAAAAGCCAAGAACTGCTGAATTACTTAATGAATAAATTGAAACAAGGCTATTCTATTACAAGTGAACTCTACAACCAAATGTTAGATTGAAAAAAAAAATCCTCTTTACTAAAACTATAATATCTCTGTTAACAGTAGTGCACTTATTGGTTTAAGCAGTGCAACATATATGCAAGAAAATAATGCAGTCCACTTACCAAGATTAAAAAAAATGTTTTTTTTTTTCCTTTGAAATTGAATAAAAGAAAAATCATAGAAGTTCATTTAAGGAAAATGATTAAATATTAAGCACAGGCATTTTAAGAAAATGTGCAAAGTAGCACTTTTTGTTTTTTTCTTTAATCTACAACAGGTCTTTTTAAGACCACTGTATGCAGTTAGTTATTCTTTTAATGATACAACTACGAAAAGTGTTTGCTCATATAAATGAGCAAATCCTTCAGATTGCAGTTGCAGGCAGTTGCATGTGTGTGTGCGTGTGTGTGTGTTTGTGTGTGTGTGTGTGTGTCCTATTCTGGATGAAAAGCAAAAAACAAAATTATTTCAATATCACAGATGAACCTTAAGTGATGTGATGCATGGATGACAACTTCTGCACACTAACTTCCAAATCTATTCTGTACATGCTGTGTCTAGGTTTTAGAAAATTAGGAATGTATACTACTGTCTAGAAAGTCCCTCTACAACTTGTGGTATAACAGAGCTACTTGTTTTCCTTTGAGAATGTATTTCCTTTCAAAACATTGCATGCCTCAGGGAGAGTCAATGCATCAAGGCCAATGCAATTAGCCCCCACCTGCTAAAATAGCTTTGCAATAGTAATGAACAGGTTCTACAGTGATGCTCGGATCAGGATGGTATTTACTTCCAATTCAGATTTGATTCAAATTAAAGTCCTCCCTCTTTAATACTGTTCCAATCAACAAGTAGCCTAAACTCCCTCATGTACAATATAATTAGATTATCAAATTAAAACCAGGTTATTCCATAAAGACAATATTGAAAATGACGAATTCTTTTCTTTTTTAATCTACAACCCATAACAGTCAGGTGCAAGTTGAAGAGCAGCAATCATGAAGGAGAGAGTTTAGTCGCATATTCCAGCCTGCCAAAACTGTGAATTTAAAAGGCTAAAAAACATCAGCAAAAGAATCTTTCTTTTTTTCTTATGTTTTGAAATGGAAGAGGTCTACTAGCCTTAACAGTCTTTAAAGATATTAGTGGCAGTGTATGCAAATGAGTTAAACTCCAAACTTCAGAAAAAAAGAAACATATTTTTGCTCAAATACTGTCTCATCAACACACCCTAATTTAGTAAACGTAATCTTACCCATTAAAATGTATGGACAACGATTAGAAAACAAAAGAGAAATATTTGATACCGTCACCACAGACGGGAAGATACATTTCAGTAAAATGATTGAAGTTGGTACCTTGACAACAGCTGCATTATAATCCCTTAATACCATAGAAATAAATAAAACCCAGTGTCAAATTAACTACTCTCTTTTTTTATTTTTTTTACATAAGAAGGCAATCTTGTGACCATTAGTATTTTTTTAGAGGGAATATGTAGCCCCACCCCAGATGATTTTTTTTTTTTTGTTATTGTTGTTGTAAATTATACCACAGTAAGCTTGGACATCTATAGTTTCCAAACTGGTCAGTATGGGTTCACAACTGCCATGATTTATGTATCATGGCAATGTACACACACACACACACACACACACACACACACACACACACACACACACACACACACACGCACACACATACACCACATACACACACTCATGTACACACACACTCGCGCACACACACACATACTCACTACATACACAACACTTGCACACGCATTTGCACACGCATTTACACAAACAAACAGACGCATGCAAATACACAGACGTATCTACACTAAAGGTGTGTTTGTGTGTATGTGTTTCTTTCGTAGGCCTTTCGGTAGTGTTCAACACATAAATCAGTATTTTAGGAAAGCATACATTTAGAGGCCTGTAGTTAGGATCCATCCAGTAGATCAATATCAAACTACTAAGCCTTAAGGCCACCATCTTTTTTTTTCTTTTAGAATAACAGAAAAAAAACTTTCTTTTTTGGGAAACTTAATGTGCCAGTGTCTATACTCATTACTCTTCATACCTCAAAATAAGAAAAGGAAAATCTAGTGCCATTTTATTTGTCATTCTTTTTGAAAGAAGTTTATCTATTTGTACTTATCCATCGGAGACATGCATTCGCATGTGGTCATTGAAGTGCTCAATTTGCTCGAACTTGGCAGGGCAGACGGAGCACACGTAGGTGGTCCCTTCTTGGCAGCTCGCTTCTGCAGCTACACCCACTCCTGTTCCAACTCCGGCCCCTACTCCAGCACCTCCACTCACTGGCATGGCTAGGGCCACCACTCCAGCTCCAGGCTCAGGGACAGACATAGGCATGGGAATGGACACTGGGCCTGCCGTACCGGTGTTCACTGACATCCCTATGATGGCGCCGCCTGCGCTGTGCAGGGCCATGTGCCTCTCCAGCAGGGTTTTGTGAGAGAACTTCTTCTTGCAGATGTAGCACTCATAGGACTTCTCTCCACGGTGCAGCCGCATGTGGACATTGAGAGAGCTCTTCTGGGTAAAACGCTTGTTGCAGATGCTGCACTGATAGGCTCGCACCCCTGTGTGTGTCACCATGTGTTTGATTAAATAATCCTTCAGGGAGAACGAGCGCCAACAGATGCTGCACTGATGAGGCTTCTCACCTGGATGTAAAGCAGGACAAGGCATTAAGGGAGAGAGAGAGACAGAAAGAAAGACAGAAAGAGAGAAGAGACAAAATTTGACAATTAGGACAAGATTATTTAAAAACTGTAGGAAATAAAAACAACTAATTGGTGTTTAGGTCAGATTTATAATAACTTTCTATTTCAAATGTTAAACATTTATTGAAATTCAGATGAAAACCACATTGAATAGTAACAAATAAATGCCTTGGCTTTGAGATGAAAAAAAAAAAAAACAGTGTCCCATGTGCATCATTAAAGTTTAAAAAATGCACCTTTCCTCCCTTATTCATTTTATTTCTACAACTGAATTAGTTTCATTTCTTTATCTAGTGAGCAACCATGGTCACAAGTCCATTCACAGAGTCTCTATCTTGGTGCGGTGCGGTAGTCCTTGATTTTAAATGTTGCACTTCCATGCACCTGGTTAAAATACCATGAGAAGTTAAATGCATATTTTAGTGTCAACATCCTTCCATGTGTAAATCAGCTATTATGAATGTTGGTGTCTCAGTTGTATTAACAATGAAAAATACATCGTTGATATTTGAATCAAGGCAACTTTTTAAAGCTAGATGTTACTGGAAGACTGCCAGTGGATTTGGCACTACGTGACTAATGTAACAGGTTTAACTGAAAACTTTCGCAGTAACACTGAAAGCCTGAAGCCTGCAGTGTTACTCCTCCATTAGAGGAACTCACCTCAGGCTAGAATTATTAAACTTGTATAATCTTGTTAAGACACCAGATCCAGGAAGTCCTGTATGCTGAAGCAATGTGAGTATTTTTTTTTTTTGGTTGAAATGCCAAAATGTGTCTCAGAAAACACTGAATTTTTCACTTTAAAAAAATTTTAAGAAAATGGAGGATAACTTGATGATTTTACTTTCACAGAATCATCAGGCCTCATTAGAAAAAATACACAGTGTTTTCTGTTTTGACAGAAAGTTATTTTGTGCATCTACTTAGTATTTTTGTCAGCTTATTAGACCAGTTTAAATTTCAGTATTGGCTATAAAATATTAACATATTACCATAAAACTCACAGGTACAGGAAGAGACTGATAACACCATGCAAGTTAATTAAGTCCTGAGTGCTTATAGTACAGTGCTGAATTTGATGAATTGATGCGTGGTAACCTGTTTTGATTTAATGAAGCTGATCAGACTTTTATCACTTTTTTTGCCTCACAGTAAGAACCTGGGATCAGTTACACCCCAGTATTATATTTACTTGGTTGGTCAGTGGAACTTCATCAGGGCAGGATATTTGTAATACAAGGATTTACATTAATATATAAATAAAATAAATATATTTTGAGGGGATTGTCGATCCTATAATATTAGGTCTTATTCTGTCACTGACACATGTTATTCAGGGAAAAGCCTGGAGCCTCAAATAGTTTGACACTGATTTCCCTGGTTGTTTTGGATGAGCAAGTGATATCATGTCATTTGAACAAAACTGAAAAGCTTTATGCTACTTTAAGTGCATACACGTTTATTTAATTTCTGCTTCACAGGGGTGTCATGTGAAAATGTATTAAGGATCTATTTGTCAAAGTAGCTAATAATTCCTGATATATTTTTTTTCCTCTACTGAAACAAAAACAATTAAATAGATTTATCGTCCTGTCAAAATAGCAGAGCTTTCATTCGGCAATGCACACAGATTTTGATTAATATTTTTTAAGATTCAGTAAAGGTAATATGTCATTAGCTGTAATTGAATTTCCTCTTGATCAGTGACTGAAAATGTCAGCACTGTGCTTGACACACATGTGAAGAAGAACTGGAATCAAGTATTAAAAAAAAAGCCATGATGTAAAAGGTAGTTTGGGGCAAGCAATGGATTTTAAATTAATAAAAATGACTACTTGAGTAGGCATTTATGTGATCATCATTATATGACTTCTAATTTGTTCTTTTGGTGATGATGGTTTTTGCTGTTCAGTGAGTGATGGTCTGTCACACTGTAATATGCTGCTCCATGAGCCTTTTACTGTTATATTAGACACAAACAATGGCAAAGGCACAAGTCATGTAATAATGCCATTTTTAAGTTTACTATTTAATTAAATGCCAAAAACGGGGGCTGGTTTATTACATTCAAGACATGTAAATGTTGCAGTGGGTGAAATATGCTCAAAATATGATGCTGCACTTAAGCTTCACAGTGGTGCTATAAGACTCCAAAATGTCCACATTTTATTACTGTATATTAAAAAATTTCATGTTTAAATAAAAATGAGGAAACACTGTCATTACCCTACAGTTAATTCATTTATTGCTTTGTGGGATGTTTAAACAACTGCTGTCGACACATTATTATCTTTTGACACAGGATTCAAGTTTGAAATAGTATTATCACTTGGGACATAGCTCTGCATTTTGATATGTTGCCTAAAACATGTTAACAGGAGTGTCATCACACCTTTTTTTTACATTTTCAAATACTGTATTAATTAAAATCCTTAATTAGAACCTTAACACACAGTACGTGTATTTCTAATATTGATAGGGAGTTTCTGTGCTACTAGTTTTTTAGAATATATATGTTCTAGGGATGTCTATGTCAGCAGCTGCAGACATATGGTGACAAAGATAAGAGGCACAATACAGTTATTCATATACAACTGACGTGGTTTCCTGTCCTAACCATTAGTCACCGAGACACATAAAAAGTCTGTTAGAAATTCATGTTCTCTATATGCGCCTCATTAGAAAGATATTCTTGTCCTGTCTGACCATAAGTGGTCAAGCTGAGAATGTCTTCCAGTCACGTATGCACCGTGTAAAGTCCACTATAGATACAGCTCACAAACAGTAGTCTTTGTCCAATCTGTACGTTTTCTCTCTGAAGGTTTGCTTGGTTCTGGCATTGTCAAACCTTTGTTAATAATAATAATAATAATAATAATAATAATAATAATAATAACTGGACTTAACTGAGAATATTCTAGTCTATTTCTTAATTCTCCATCCAAACAAGAAGCAAGGGACTTCTCCTATGGTTTATATGTTTGTACAGTTTCTAAAAAAAGCCCTTAAAAAAAAGCCCTATATATAAAAAAACAAAACAAAACAAAACAAATAAAAAACAATTACATTAAACTGTATAGATATTACATTTTAATTATTTTATTAATTATATATAAGGGGGACACACTGATTTGACAAGCTTACTAACTGTAATCTGTGTAATTCAGAAAAAGAGTTTGACTTACCAGTATGGACAAACATGTGTTTGACGTAGTTCTGTTTTGCAGTAAAGGTTTTACTGCACAGAGTGCATTCATAGGGCTTCTTTTCCCCCTGACCAATTCCTCCTGCAGCCTGTTGCTGCTGAGTTGTCGATTGTGGTACCGACATTGGGTTTGGGAATGATGGCATTGAAGGGGGCGGTACTGCCACAAACTGGGGTTGCTGCTGGCCAGGAAGGTAAAGGAAAGGCTTGCTGTTGCTAGGCGGATGTGAGAAGATTGTGGGCAGGAAGGTGCTTCCAGTAGTGCCCATCATTTGGGAATTGCTGGGCAGCTGCATCCTCAGATTGCTGGTTTGAGATTCCGGGCGCAGGTAGGGTGGGGCACTTGACAGGGATTGGGACATGACTGAGTTTGGCAGGGAGTGCATCATGCTACTGTCACTAGTGCTCTGGGATGTGTCCCCATCCTCTGCCACTTGCTCTGGAGACGAGTCAGTGACCTCTATTTGCACTGGACCACCTTCACCTTGCATCTCTCCTTTGAAGCTGGTTAGGTACTGCTGCTGCTCCATAGCATCTGGCTCAGTACCAATGGAGGAGCTCACCCCTGAGTCAAAACTTTCACCCTTGGATTCACTCTCCACACCCTCAGTATGATCAGCATCGTTTTGGCAGTCCCCCAGATTATCGTAGCAGTTGTACTCATCTTCAGCCTCCTGCTTTATGTGCATCCCTCCTGTCTGTCCTGTGTTTATGCGTACCGGTCGTGGTTGCTTGCGGCAGTGAGTGGACTCTACTGTGGAGAAGCGGTCAACCTGCTGAGATCTCTCCTGAAGGCGGTTCACCCAGGGAGGGTCTTGAGATTGCTGGTCCTTCTGAGTGCTAAGAGCTGGATCATAATTAGTCGACAGAGGGCTAATGTAAAGGGGGCGCTCACGGGTGCCGTTTGGCAGAGAGAGGCCAGGGTAAGTATACAGTGATGTGTATGTACGCTCCACACTTTGCTGTGTTGTTGGTTGCATATAACCTGACTCTGCATCACTGCTGGGCCCGGAGGTGCCTGATTCTGGTGTGCCACGAGGAGTATCCTGACCAGAGTCTCCTGGTATACCAGGGAACCCCCCTGGACCAGCCAGGCCCACATTCTGGGATACGATGCGCGTACACTCATCAATGACGGTCTTGATCTGTAGGATGCTGGCAGCAGTAAGGATCTGCAGGGCCTCTGACTGAGAAACCCGCAGAATCCCACTGTACATAAAGTCAATCAGCTTTTGGATGGATTGCACCGAGACCACAGAAGGGATCTCAATGTCGCTGTAGCCCAAAAGCAGTTTGTCCTGAAAGAAGGGGCTTCCAGCAGCCAGCACACACCGGTGAGCTCGCAGCATACTTCCATGGATCCGAACGGTCACGTCACAGAAGTGCCCACGGTTGCGCTGCTCATTGAGGGTCTCAAGTACAGAATTGCTGAAGTTGTGAAGGTTGATGTTATGAATGCGCTCGGTCATCCCCTTGCAACTGATGTCACCTGCAAGCAATGTAACGGTGGATTAAATGGACTCACTTGTATTATTATTGTATTTTTGTACATTAAAAACCTATATTTGCATTGTTATTGAACAGTGTTATCGTACAGCATTAATATCCCTACATAAAAATAGTGTTTCACAGACATGATATTGCCCATGAAAAATTTTGAGGAAAGACAAAAAAACCAGATGAGTAATCGAACTATGAAATATTTACAATTTGTTGATATTTAATCCATAAATATCTACTGAACTGATTCCTAAAACAGTCCCTATGTATTTAACAGAAATAAGGTCAATCTATAAATTTTCTCACAATTTAATCTTACAGTATGTGAATGCGAATAAAGAAAACCAAAATCTGAGCTGAATTCACTTTATGAATCACTGTTTCAAAAATTCCACGCTGCCATCTTTGTTTTCTTAAACTGATGGAAAATTGAATTTCTTCTCTGGGTATAAATAAAGTTTATCTGTATCTGTATGCGTAAAAAGGGACGATTAAAATGGTTCCCATCTAATTATCACAAGTTTCTCTGACAGTGTGTATTTGTGAGATTCTACTATCCACCATTAGATGGTGCACTGGGCTTAGAGGACAACAGGCCTCTTTTGTTAGCCATGTGTTCACTGTGATGGCGCTTCCTAACTATCCTTGGAATATACTTAGATGTGACCCGGCTGATCAGTGCTCAGATAAGTTCCAGCGCTTTTCTACCCAGTTTGGAGTTAAAAAGGATAAAAATTCAAACTGAAATTAAAAATAGTAAGAGTTACAATTATTGTACACATTATTGTTCACTATTACTGTGAAACGTATTTCTTTTTGCTTATTATGATGTTTAAGTCTAATGTTTTTAAAGTAGCACACGTTATTTTAATGATTATTTCATAAAAAACCCTTCGCTGAAAAGGAAAGACGTGCATGTTACATATTTTATAGATATTACTTTATACAGTGTTGGCCATGTATAAAAAAAGTGTACTTGCAAAAAAACACTTATGATGAAATGTCATGCAATACAGAAGATATAGCTTGACTATGGGATATTCATATATATTTGAGGCTAATTTGAAACATGGAGAAATACATTTTTGCAGTATTTGTGCAGTACTCAGAAATGAATGCCAGCATCAAAATCCTAAATGATAGTAAGCATTTATTTAGCAAAAATGAGATACTTTTCATTTTAAATCTAATGCAGAAGCAGTTTCACATTGTTAATACATAACATCAATGCTTTTCATTGATTTTTAACTTTTTCTGGTTTAATCATAATGCGGAAAAATAAGTTTAAAAAAAGCTGAAGCAGCTCAGTATACTCACAGTCAGATGATGTTTTGTTACGAAGATGCTTGTGTGGCTGGTGATGAGGTGCAGGTCTGCGGGTGAGGCTTCAGTTTGCTGGTGTAGATGACTGATCAGAGGCCGGTGCTAGGCAATGCTGTCAGTCCTCTCTGTCAAAATCATGTGTTGCACTGCCACAGTGTTTGGAGGGGAGAGAAAAGACAAAGACAAATCTTAATGCCACACAGTGCCTCGTCGATATTGCCACTCCCTTAATGAACCTCGAGCACGGTAATACAAATATCAGCCCCCCCTCAACATGCTGCAACAGATGTGTGAAGAGTTTTCAAAGCGAGACGAATGGACGCTCCTGTGTGCACATGACCGCCAATTACAAAGCAAGGTTGGAAATAAAATGCTGTCAAGACAGTCCTTTAGTTAAGTGTACAGCTGGGCAACAAAACCACACCCTTCCAAAGAACATTCTAAATTCCACATAAATATCTCTGATGAAATATTTCTGAAAACTCTCACCGCCAAGGGTTTACGTGCACGAGTGTTTTCATTTCCAAATTCACAGATTGAACAACACAATATCTCAAACGGACATTAGATACTTGAAATTGTAAAAACAGAAAAGAGTCAAATTTTAAACATATGAGTCATTCATTCAAAAACACAAGAAAGGCATTCAACAACATTAACCATGTGATGAGCCGGTTTTGGTGAAGCCAAGAAAGCTTTGCACAGTGCTCTAATGCCACACACACACACACACACACACACACACACACACACACACGCACACACACGCACACACACGCACACACACGCATTAGTATGCAAACGTTTGACCTCAATGCTGAGGACAACATGATGTAACACAGACCACATTAAAGTCACACTCTCATGGTATCATTTAAGGTCAGGCACACTGAAGAACCCATGCAAAATGCCCTTCTGGTATTCTCCAAGTATTTCTTTCTCATTAGTCCCACACTGGTCACACTGCCTTCAAACAGCACGTCAACTAACACTGCTTTAAAAGTGTTGTAAATTTACCTGACGTGTTGGAATGTGAATATTTATCATTAATAAGCCTTTGGTTCATTGTTACAAGTAGGATCTGACACTCTAAATACATTTGGAAATGGAGTAAAATGTCCCGTAGCTGTCAATCTGTCTACAACATTAACAAGAAGTGCTTTCTGTGAAATGCCCTTAACTACAGCATGCTGCTTAATGAAAAGAACGAGGCTAGGATTTGACCAGACCTGCACGTTAGTGTTGACACATATTATTCTTTCACAAATCTCAAGCACTTTCAAAGAACACACCTCTCGCTTTGAGGCCGCGAAGTAAAATGTACTTAGGAATTCAAGCAGATGACCACTTATCGTAGAAAGCGCTGGTTCAGAACCAGAACTCCAAAACTCAGTGTGAGGAATCAAGTCATGCAGCATGAGAGAAGGGCACGACAACGTGGTTGGCTGATCTCTGAAAAAGATTTTTAGATGCTTTTACACTGCCATGGAAACAAGAAAGAAAATTATTGCATCTGCTGAGTTAATTACTATTACCAAAAAAGAACTGGATTCAAGCAAATTACTGCTCACACACGTATACTTTTTTTTTTGTTGTTGCTTAAGTGCCTGATAATTACACCATAAACATGTATGTGTTTTCCTTACTTATTAATTATTATGACTTTATGGGTGACTTCCTTTTGACTGACAAAACTCAAAAGGACACATTTTTTTCACTAGCTAATGTATAGAAAATGAGTATCATTACAACACATCCAATAATACATCCAGATAATACAGGTGGTAATAACTTCATTTCCACAGACTCTGGCAAAATTCACTTTAAGATAATCTCCCATTTGGCTTTCTCAGTCTTTTTTTGTGCCAAGGTAACAAATACACAATAGGCTGTGAATAAGGCCCCCAAATATTCTAATACAAAGGGTGCTTTGGTGCATAAAAGTATTATATCTAGGACGAAAGAGGAGTTGACGGTTTGAGGTGTGCATGGTCTATTTTCTTAAGAGCTGCTATGTGTCCATAGACCATGGTTGAAGACGATCTGCAAGATGTGTGTTTGCTTTCTTGTAGTGTTTATATCAACTGACAAATTTGATGATTCAATACAAACAAGTAACAGCATGCAAAGGGTGATCAGTCGCTGCTGGGACAGACCAATCTTTGGAACTAAAAAAAAAAAAAAAAATAGTAAAATAAGGAAACACACACACACAGACACAGACACACACACACACACACGCACACACACACTTTCTGTTCCTCCCGTATTGGCTTGGACAAAACACATTTTACAGTGAAATCTGTTTTTTTTTTTTTTTTTTTAATAATGTAGCCTCAAAATCTAAAATAAAGCCCAAATTTAACCACTTTTATTCTAGATTTTATAAAACACATGCAAGCTCACAACTTGAAAACCAACATAACTCGAAGGGTAACTATTTCCCTAAACCTAATCCCATATTACTGCAATAATCCAGAATTAACTTAGTTTACGTGAGAACTATAAAATTCCAGTTCACTTTAGAGTACACACACAAATGCTCCAGTCCACTGGCGTTGCAAATATTTGACCTTTTCTTTTTTTTTTTTCATCTTCCTGCAGGGCTGACTCGTGGTGTAACTGTAGCCTGGTGCCATGGGCCTTATTCATAGCTACTCTTAGACAATGCAAACATATATGTTCCCTCTGTGGCATCCTCGCCCAAGCAGACATGTAAATCCACCTGCCTGAGGGGTAAAGTGAGGTGAATACTGGCAACAAAGGAGCAGGCCAAGAGAAGCAGGCTTCAGTTGCCCAGACTGCCACTCACGACAGTGATTCCATTTTAGCCGTGACACAGTGGGTGAGCAGCAGCCAGCGCCTACCTGCAGTGAATTCTAATCAGCCCAGGGGTCTGTCTCCCTCCCTCCCTCCTGTACCCTGCCTTGGACTAAAGGGGCTGATGATCCTTCAAAATTAATTAGATCCTTGTAGGAGGCGGCCATTTTCTTTCACTTCCCATTGCTCCACCAAAAACAAATTTTTAAATCAAACTAAAATCAGGGTGTGTGTTTTCCCCCTTCTTATTGATCCCTTTCTCAGTATGTTTCTACCTGCTTCCTGTTTCATCACATGGAACCCCTCTCGCCATCTTTCTTTCCATCTGTCTGTCTGTCTCTCTCTGTCTGAACCCCCACCCTCCTCGCCTTCTTCCTCCCCTCCCTCTTTCCGAACCTTCCCCAACACCCTCCGCCCCTCTCTGGCTGCCTCCATGCTCCCAGCTCTGTGTCTGCCTCTGTGGAGTTTGCTGTCAATAAATCCCCAGAGGTCAGTTTGTCTGCTGGAAATCAGACACAATGCTTCAGACCGCCAATGCAATGCATGCTCCGCTGCTGCCGCCACAACAAAGACTGAGGAGGGGTGGAGGAGGAGTTGGGGTGGGGTGGGTAGTGGAGAGGGGGGGCAAAAAGGAAAAAAAAAAAAAATTAAGACAGGAACACGAGGGTAGCAACTTCAGCAGGCAGACTCCAGGTTAATCAGCTGCCTGTATTAGGTGACAAGCTCATGAAATACGCTGCATCGAATAGGACATTAGTTAATCAAGTGTGTTTGTGTGTGTGTTGGGCGTGGGGGGGCAAAAATGGTGAGGATGGGGGATGGGATTGAGAACAGACATAAGAGGCGTGCTTATGAAAGAAACAGCATCAGCCATGTGAATAATATACATCTTGAATATGCAAATAGTGCTTACAATACAGCATATATTCAGGCCCTTGGTACATTTGAATTTGGAGACAAAAGGGCCACGGGGCAACGTGAAAATCTCAAGTCCATGCATGTGTATACAGTACGTTGATGATGCAGAGTCAGATTTACCAAGAGTGTTTTGTTTAGCATCTAATTCATGGTAATTTATGAGTTTGTTTGAAACCTCTACTGCCAAACGATCACTGTCCAACGTTGTAATTATTAATTTCAATCATCCATTTAGCTCAATTGCATTAGCATATAAACTACCAGAAATTATACTTTAATAGTATGGTGCAAATATGCATCCTAATAGAATTTATTACACACTGAAAATGTATGGCAAGCGCACCGCGATGTTTTAAGGAAAAGTGAAGAAGAGATGATTTGAGGTGGAGATTTCCATTTCACAGTTTCAAGAAAACAATATAAGATTACAACTCAGTGTAATTAGTCAATATCTCAAACTTTTCTTTAAAAAAAAAGAAATCAAATTAAACACCTCTAATGCTATACTGTGTGTTCTTTCAGATCTACACAATTAAAAATTTCTGTTTTAGGAAGCAGAATATCATCTTTTGCCAACAATGTTCTATCGGCTGATTAAATCTGAGCAATTTCAAGTGTCACATCTCTTATTACATTTGAGTGTTCGTCTATAACATTGTGAGGCAATTAACAGGTAATGCAACTAATGCACCTAAATCACACACACTTAGCACAAGCAGGAGAAAACTCCTCTCAGACTGAAGATTTAATTGATTTGCTTTCATAGCAGCCACTGAATACCACCAACAAGCACACGTAGGCTGTTGACAAGTTGAGCCAAGATTTTCACTTTGCTGTGATACATTTGCCTGACTTTCGTACTTCCTTTAACTGAAACTGCACTGTGTAACCAAGAACCAACAAGGAAATTATTCTGAGATGTGCCTAAATGCCCCATAAAATGATAACATGGGAACGAAGTGTTACTCCACGTAAGGTCACACTGAGTGTCAATCCTTTAACCATTTCCTCACCCATGGATGAAGAAAAAACAGGGATTCTAAACTAGATGCTCCATTTCAACCTCTGCAGGGACAGTCTGCAATATTTAAACACTAAAAAATGCATCTTTCTGTTTAATAGCAACACCATTTTCTCTCAAATGCTTTCTGTTGGTCAAGTAATTATGGAGAGTAATCTTATGACCACTGCTTCAGCTCGGATTTACTAAATAACTGTCCGTGCATTCCTGTGTATCAAACACCAAATCCTGCTAATCGTCCCTAAATTTAACTGTTCGTGCCACTACAAGATCTGCAATAGTACAGCAGATGAGTGTGTGAAGACATTCAGTCCAACAGAGAGCCATTTGATGTGGCAGGATGTGCGGCTTTCAAATAAATTCTTCAAGCAAACAAGTAACAATAAACACAACAATACCACTGCACAAGTATAGGAGAGTCCAACTATTTTTTTTGACAGGACAGCTTGGTCAACTTCGTCATCATCTGTCAAAAACACACCCACTACCACCCGTTATCCATAGCACATCCGTTATTTATTTGCAAAAAAAAAAAAAAAAAAAAATCAACTTCTAATATTCTTTTTCAATTATAGGCAATAAAACCAGAATGAATTCGTGTGATGGGATCATCTTTTACGCTAAATTTGACATTATCTCATAAACTGAACCATTCTGGCGACAGTTTCTCATTTTTAGCGACGTAAAAGAAAATTTTAAGAAGTCTCCCAGAATTGGCAACCCACTGTGCTTTTGTTAATGAGCATTTGACCAAAAAGAACCATCTGACTACTCATGTGATCATCTCCAAAACACCTCTAACCCCCGAAGCAGATAATGCTAAATTCAAGAGTTATCATTTAGGCACAAGTGTCCACAGCAACTGCCTCTCTACAGCTACTACACACATTGAGGACATTTTGCCACTCCAAAAAGCACCTCACAGGCCATTAAAAGATCATCATGAACCTACACATATGCAGATATAGGACTTCTGTCAACTGAATCATGGTTAAAACAAAAAAAAAAAACTTTATAATTTGCCAACTGATATCAACCATGTATATTTTGTCATGTGAATAAGGATCCCATTTTTTTTTTTTTTGTTGTTGTTGCCTGGACATTGTATAACCAAAATCTCTGCAAGTGGACTGAATAGTGCAGAGGGCGTTAAGCGGCGGTAAATCTCCAGAAGAAAACCAAGTGTCTCCTGACTTTCTGTCCTTGAGAGATAAACCAGAACAAAGATGCTTTGTGAAGAATTATGAGGGCAGTGTGAAACCTCTGCTAACGAGCTTGCACTTCTTACACTACAGACATCTGTGCAGCCTCTTGACATAAAGTAAGACAGTAAAGTGTATATTATATTTGTCACGCAGCAAAACCACACTAACCAAAGAAACTGTTTAGGTTAGACAAAAAAAAAAAAAAAGAAAATTACTTTCACGCTATTATTATGTAAAGCAACACGATACATGGTTATAGTGCAGGTATTTTAAACACTTAGATTTAAACATAGTCACTCACAGCATCTTAAAAAGGCAACCACACACAAGGCTATGATACTGACTCTAATGTTATAGATGAATACATTTTCTATAATCTAAGAGCTTTCCAGCACAGTTTGTCATGCCAATTTAAATCTACCTGTAAGTTAAAACTACACTAACACTGTCAGATATATTAGAGAATAATGAGAGATTTAATTTACCCGCTAACCATGAACCAACTGTATTACTTATGAATGCGCTCATGAGCAGCTCAACAACTTATGGATCTTACAGTACAAGAGTGCACAGGCCAGTGTTGGGGTGGTCCGGCTCAGAGATGAACTCTTACACTTTCACCAGGGTACTTTCAGCATTTCAGCATAACCCTGCACTTTTTGTTAGCTGCTCTTTGCTTTGAGGGTCAGCAATCCAACCTCCTTTCCAGAGCCTGGCAAGTTTAATATTTGGCTTTTAAACCAGAGTGTTCTCAAATCTGTAAAAAAAAAAAAAAAAATTTAATAAATAAATAAATAAATAATAATAATGACATGCTACAAAATTTGTTAACGTGGTTCGCATTAACAATATAGCAGTGGAGGAAAACTGAAAATGGACTTTGCAAAAAGGTTTTATGATGCAATATATTTCTTCAGCTTGTAGCTACGGCAACAACAATACACATGCCAAAGGACAGAGAGAAAACTGAATTATTATTCAGGTAAACTAACGATTTCTTCAGTATACTGTATCTGCAGAAACAGATTGTGCTCAATATGTGAATAAGATATTAAACCCAGATGACAAAATATAAATATTCTGAGCTTATTTGAATCATATGGATCTTAGCACTTTTTAAGCGTATTTATAGTCTGGCAGGGTGTTGTGTAGTAAATGCAGATTATATATATGTCTCATTAGCTCATTTGACATGTGACCCATCTAAAAGTGTAATGCTGACACACTGAAACACAGTCAAGTGCCCTATAGATATTTCACCAAGTGCTGGCCCCTCCTGTCCAGTGGTCTGTGGGGAAGCTGAATTAGAATTAATGACCTAAACATAACGCAGGACTATACTTAGTTATGAATTAACATAAACTGGCACAAAGGACGTTTTTTTTTTTTTTTTTTAATTCATCAGGGAGGGGGCACAATCTGACCACTTTGGAGAACTTTATCCATACTCTGTTGCAAGACGAAATTGTTAAGTCAATAAAACAGTTACAGAATTTCACAAGAAATGAACGTGGCCAAATATTCAAGATCCCCTCCCCTTAAGGGTAATGTGTCAATAGGTTTACAGTTAAGACACTCTATAGCTGGGTCTGAATGGGTGAATATGCAGTACAGCACCGTGAAAGTTCAGACATGTGAAACGATTTCATACATAAAGTTTAAAATCTATATGGTGTATCAGCTAAAACGAAGCAGAATTCTAAAAAAAAAAAAAAGAAAGAAAAAAAAGTGTACTTGTGGAAAGAAAATGTGGAAACATTCTGGAAAGCTACTAAATCAACCTTAAGAATTCTGAAAGACACACTCTGAAAGCCAGCAAAAACATCCTTGGGAAAACTTACATTCATTTCAAGTCTTAAAAGCTGACGGCAAAAAAAAAAAGCGCACACACACAAAATTGTCATAATTTACATAAAATCTAACTTAAAACACACACTACTGCTAGAGAGCTATAGTTAAAGGTTAAAGGTTCAGCCTGTGATATTTAGTAACATTAGTTGCAGACTGAAACCAATAACACACACTCTCTCTCTCTCTCTCTCTCTCTCCTCTATGGTGGCCACAACAGACTCTCATTTTGTGCTTTCTGGGCTTTTCCTTAAGTGTGTATTAACTGGTCCACACTCCAACATGGTATGCTCACGCTGGGCACCACCTGCTATGAAACTGAAAAGTCTGATCTATGATGGAAACATGGAGGATATGGAGGATGGTGACCTGCTCTGTGCTCATTGTGAGGTAACGAAAACACAATTGTCATTTTTGTGTGTTTATGCACTAATAAAAGCATAATTAGGAATATTACATTCCATTTCTCCAGTTAGATCCTCCTAAATCCTACACGCTGGACCTTTAAGGTTTTAATTATGTGATCTTTAAATGCAATGGGAGCATCAGAACACCAACACTAACAAATACTACGTCAATCTTTGTCCTCTCAAACATTTCTTTTTGTTCATTTCAGTTACTGCAGTGAGTATGATATGCTATTTTTCATTTTCAAGGTTTTCATGAACAGTTTTTGGCTTTTCTCAGGCTCAGGAATGACTGCTGGTTGGTGTGACTGTGATTACACTTGTTCGATACTACAGAGGTTGTCTATACATACCTTCACATTATCACATATCAAATATAACTCTAACTCTAACTTTCTCCTGCTGTCTTGGATAGGGCAAGCAAACTGATACTATTTAAAGACGTGTGAACTTAAAACAAATGGATGCACTGGAGTTTTTTTCTGCTGATGGCAAAGTCCAAATATATCTGTTGTTTATGGTCTCCATAGATTAAACTACTGCACCAGAGAAACAGCCCCAGCAGGTTTGTATAGTTTTATGAGCATACATGAATAATGTTGTTTGTTACTATGCTGTGTCATTGCACTGGTAAGGAACTATTTGCCTGTTCACCATGGCTACATTCACTGGCTGATTCACTGCCAAATTATGAATGGGAGTGTCACTCCTTCGCCTCACCTGGAAGAGAGTGTGCCACGTACCAGAGCGGCCAAAACCTGAATCCGGCCTGGGACCTTTGTTGCATTTTAACCCCGCTTCCTTCTCCGCTGCCTCTCCTGTCTATTTCCAATATACGTGAATAAAAATAAAGAGGAAAGTGTAAATAAAACCTATAAATGAAAACAACACCACAGTTTAGGTTGGTCTCTGTAGTCTGCTCTAAGTACATAGAGAGGCGTCACCTCGCAGCCCATCAGCTCCATTTATGAAAATCATCTGGCCTTTTGGCCTTGCTAATGCACATGAATTGTTGGTCTGTGTGGTCTTTTGGATGTGGCAGAATTATTATCTATGATGGTAACAATCTATACGTAGCTCACAAGCCCTAGAGTGTAACCCAAGCTCATCAGCTGTTTCTGGTAACATTACTATAAAAACCAAGCCACACAGTTTTTGTCAGGTTATTGTAATAAGTGGAGAATTGAGTGGTTTATTCTGATTCAAACATGATTTTTTTTTTTTTTGCCTGTATTCTGCATTAATTAAATTCAGTTTTGTACATTTACACCATCTCTATGAGAGGCTTTTTCTTTTCTTTTCTTTTCTTTTCAGACATGTACTCGTTACCAGGCAATCTGTAAATGCATGATGGCTGATCAGGAGTAAGAATGAATTCTATATTTAAAAAAAAAGAATAAATAAATGATTGAATAACATTGACACGCGAGCCAGAGGCAGAGCCTACTGCAGCCAAAGGTCGTAAAAGACATTTTGTCTTAAATGCATTCATGCCAGTTAACCTATTCATGAAAGATACAATAAGAAAAATAAGCTTCATGTAAGTGCACATGACAGCTGCCAGAGTCTTTTATTCTAAGGTCTTAATAAAGTGAATAACACTGTGCCGCTGCTGTCACAGATGATGCCTGTACTAACCACTAAAGTATCTTATAGAGACTGACACAAGGACAGGATCTGTATAGAGACTGTAAGGTATTCGTCGGTTTTGGTGCTTTGAATCAGAGTTCATTACACTTTTTTTTTTTTTTTCAAATTTATCACTTTTAAAATATGGAACATTTTATGAAATTAAACCAGTGAATTTGATAAAATTGGAACTCATCTTCACTGCGTGTTTGTTGTTGAACAGGTTACACATGCGTCTCTTTTTTTCCACATGGACTAACTGTCAACCAACCAACCCTAACAGCTCAAGAAGATAAAACAACCTTAACTTCATATTTGTTGAAACAATAAGCTTTAAGTCAAATTAATAATGATTTTGAGCTTTTAGAAGGAATCTATTTTGAAATCGATCTCTATCAAGGTCAATTTCAGGGCAATAAACAATGCAGACGCTATCAAAACAAATGCGTCTTTCATTTCTATGATAAAAAAAAAGAAAAATAAAAAAGAAATTTCTGATAAAAGACTTTCTTTCAAGCGGCAAAATGTCTTACACTGATTTCCTGCTGTTGTATTTCCAGAGACAAAAGATGTGTTCAATGAAAAATATCATTTTCACTCTGTGGAAATACTTTAAAATTCCTATAATCTTCATTTTGAGAAAAAAAAACCTTCAAAATAAATAGTATAGTGTAAATAATTCTTACTATGTTTACCCACTGCACAGTGCATGTGCCCTAAGTGGGACTGTACACAATCTTAACATTCTGGCTGCTGTGATGGCTGCTTACTGGCACGAGGCTTAAAAAGTCTTCCTGGAGCCAAGATGGAAACAGAGAATGCACAGCACTTATTCTCTGTAGAATAGTTTGAAAAGTTACTGACGACTGACATTTCTTTATTTTCTTCAACCCTCTTTAGCTACTTTCCCCCCTTCAACTACGCAGTGAGCTCACCATGACTTGTAGAAAACCATATGGGTATCAGGGTGAACTGAGGACACACATGCACCTTGGCAAACATACAACTTCGCTATTAGAATCCAGGATACATTTTTCACATCAGTTGAATGCCTGGGCCTGTGTGTGTGTTTAAAGAGAGAGAATACAAATTAGGTTTAAATGCTTGTTTCCTTTAAGCAACAAAAAAAGTTTCACCGGGATTTCAAAAGCACATTTTTACAGCACGTTTCAGTTGAGGTTTTGGTTTACAAAAACTAAGAACATCAGAAGTTGCAGCAGAATTTGCCTCCAGCACAGTTTTCCAAACATCTAACTTTTAATCAAATGTTTTAGAACCAGCACTAAGAAATATAAAGAAGCGTGTCTGTTTGCAATTTTGGCAAAGGTAATGGAAACACATGGTTGCACCCACAACTGGAATCTGTTTGTACTGTACGTTCCGCATACCTATAATACACCAACACTATTTAGGGATCAACTGTTAATATTTTTATGTGAACAAAACGCATATTTTTTTAACCCCTTCATAAACTTAAGTAATGAATACTGGTAAGCAAAGGAAATAGAAATTACTTGATCATAATTAAAACTATTATAATTGCATGTGGTGTAGTTGAAAACATCAGGATAAAAGAATGTATGCTTATCCAAAGTAAGTCCAATTATATTTTATATTAGCATATGAAATATAAAAATGTTAATGTATAAGTGTGCTGTGTTTATCGCCATACCATTTAAAAACTAAGGTTTTTTAACCTTGTTTCATAGCATTTTTTAAAAAGTTTTATAACCGAACAAAAGCTTCCCGCCAGCAACATGGCACATTCGCAAATACTTATTCAGTCTCAATGTGTGCTTTCATTACGCATTCCTGTGATACTTGCAGGGAGGGGAGATTCCAAAACAAAAGTCCTTTGAAAACTAAAAAACATGCCTTAAAGTTTTCACTTTGAATTGGAACACTTGAATTTTTAGATGCTGAATGCTGTTCAGGTGTGGTGGGTGAGAGGGATTTTTATTTTTTTTTACAAAATTTATATTCATCACCAGTTTGAAGGTACTTTGAAAATGTACAAAATGGCGGACTACTTCTAAAAGTTCTGCTCAATTAATTGACCCAGTGAGTTCTTCTTCGTATGTGAATTGCAGCTGTTCTGAATGTCTATTAAATTCACAAAAAACAACACTGGTTGCGTCCAAAAACGTTTGATTTTCATCTTAATAAAACCACCTCCCTCAAACACCAGGAAAAAAAAAAATCTCTCTTTAAACAAGGTATTTTATTTTCCCTCCTCACCTTATGACTGGAAGGAAATCAAAATAATTCATTGTAACAGCATTTTTCTGTTGCATAATGCAGCTAAGGGGCAAATTCTCTATTCAATTATAAACCCACCCTGTGTGGTCTGCAAATAGGTTTTGCAATTGTGTTATTAGTATTTGAAGGAATAAAAAAAACGATATAGTGCAAAGAGAAGCATGTTATGTGTGAAAAAGGTGCTTTGTGGGTAGAGGGATTCAAGCCAGTTAGTCATCAGGCAGCTAGGCTGCCAGTACTTGCTAGTTGCTAAGTGTCTATGCTAACTATCGCTGAGCTGAAGCAGGTTGTGAGTAGCTACTAATTTGATTATATTACAGTAAGATAAAGAGACACTGAGGAAAAAAATAAGTATGACAGATCTAATTTAAAATAGTTTTGAATTTCTTTGAAGGTTTAAGGGTAACGGAGTTTTTAGTGGTTGCCATGGTAACCAGAGACTCAAATTCAACATTGAAGCTGAAGTGCCATAAAACAGTGGTCCCAGCATCAGGTGGGAAACTTTATGCATTGTTCCGAAATAAAAACAAATATTTAAGCTAAGGTCTATTACAGGCTATTAAACGCTCTCTTGTAGTTAATTACATGACTTATCGTTGACTTTTAGACGTACACCTGAAACCATTCTCATCTGGCACTCACATCAAACATTAGTTTTGCTCCATAGGGGAATATTCTTCTAATGAGTATTATGCAGGAACAAAAAAACAAAAAAAGAAAAGGGGAAGGGATAAACACTGTCTGAGACAAAAAGGCCAAGCAGTTAACAAGCACTGTGACATTCTGGAGGCAATCCACAAAGTGGCTTGTTATATCGATGGATTTCTACTGCATTCCCAAAATGGCTGCCAAATATGTTCAACTGGGGTGGAGGAAGTGCCAGAATGGACTCAAGTGGATATTTTTACTGTACACCTTTAAATCCTTTGGTCATATATGGTTAAGTTCTGTTCTTTTTCTGTATTTCATACTATTGTATTCCTATTTTTTTGGGATACAACGCTTCTCCAGTGCTGCAGGCAAGAATTTTTAGGCAGGTTGTGGCAATGCGTGATTAAATCTGAAGCCAAATTTAGAGCCCAAATTAAATTATACTTTTAAATACATTTTTTAAAATTATCTCACAATTTACATGACAAAATAAACATCCAGCGTGAAGCTTCAGTGTGTTAAAGTGGATTCCTCTCATGGCCAGTATTATATTTCTAGCTTCTTCCATTCCTTTCACCACACAGTGTACAACACAGCACCAAACCCTAAAAATATTTCAAGAGGCTTCAACCTAAAACAAACCATACTGTAAAATAAACCCACGTGGAAATACAAATCCAGTAAATGCAAGTTAACTGGTTAAAGCCTGATGAGACTAGATGAATAATAACTACTAGAAATGTGGCATTGCGGAGGCAACAGAGAGATGTCTCTATCATGTATACTGGGCAGCAGTGCCTTTAGTAAGCTTAAAAATTATTTGGAATACTGACCTGCCATCTGTGTCCGTGTACAGTACAAGATGATTGTTTTTTGTATTTCCCTTCCAAAAAAAAAAGAAAGAAAGAAAGAAAGAAAAAGAAAAAAACACTGATAACAGGAGTACTGTACCCTTATACATTTTCATTTGAGAAAACCAAATTATCAGGTGGGAGAAATGTGTGAAATTGTCACTTAATCATCTTAAAACATTTGGACACATGTTATACTAGGTGGTTAGTGAATAACAATAAATTTCTGAATGTGAGGAGAGGGTGACATACTGCAGATGACAACTGAAGGTAAAGAAAATTGGGACTGATTACTGGATGTGAATTAACTGAACACCTCTCTCCTCCCTCCTTTGCCTTCATCTGAGGAGGTCTACGGTTTATCTGCTGGGTCTCCTTCATACAATAATGACTTTCCTTAGTCTGCAGACAAGCTCTTAAATATTCATTAGTCATGGGTGGGTTTTCGCTGTGACACAGAAAGCAGGCAAATAGCAGTGGCTCAAACACTGTGAATATTAATATATATGTGGAATATATACATAAATGCTCATTAGTGACTTAACTGAGATGAAACTGGGCACCTGATACTCTGGACTACAAACACTCACAAGGTTTATAATGACAGTCTCTCCTTCAGCAGCTACTGTACACTTTGAGCTGATAAAATGAGTGTGTTTAACATCAATGCTGTGGTGAGAGCACACTTACACACAAGACAAGTACCATCCAATTCATCAAACAATGAAATGTCCTAAAATATAGGTGTTAAGTTTACGTGATGTTTCTTTTCAGTTGATGGGATACAATCCAGTAAACACTTGTGACAATGTCAGTTTTACTTTACTCTCCCACACACAATCATGCCTGTCAATCACTATGCTGCTCTTGGGCCTTACAATTCCAGGTTTCAAAGGAAGCAGTGCTTAAATCTCACATCAAGGTGAAATGTTTCATTTATGCTACACCAGGCTGCACTGCTCTGTATTCTGTAAATGTGTCCATTCAGAAAAACAAAACGATCCAGTGCACCCATCAATTACATAACGTAGCCTATATAGCAACCCATTTAAGCTGCGGAAACATATTCTGAATGAAGACGGAGAGAAGGGTGATAACAGCAGAAGGAGAGAAGAGGAGAGGAGAGGAGATGACCGCTGGTGTAAAGACACTGCACACACACTCTCATACACACACACGCACGCACGCGCGCGTACATACGCGCGCACACACACACACACACACACACACACACACACACACTTACACAGGTGCACATCCACAGCCCGTGTCTGCACTGGAAGGAGCTGGACGCAGTGGTGCGCTCCCCTGCAGCCTCCCGTGTGTCAAACCCGGGACCGGCCTATTTCAACCCTCACGGAACCAGCCTCGGTGACCACACCAGAGACAGCCTCTGACTTGACCGGTGCGTTTCACGGGCTAAATGCGCACAACTTCTGAGCTTTAGGCGAGTGAGCTGCTATTAATCAGACGCGGAACGTGCTGTTTATGGAAACTCGCACTGGCGCTCATGCACAAGAACATGCAGTATTACTCTCTTTATCTGACAAAGCCAAGCGCTTTGGGACAACATCTGTTGGCCACACACGCATGCATGCACACACTGTGTCCCTGTCCCTTTCACAGTCACACACATACATACACGCACATGCAACGTCGCGCACAGATATGGAGCCCTGAAGACTGACATGTTGCTCCGGCTCAACTCCCCAATGGCCTTTTCAGTACATTTTGGGCAGCCACTGCTCCACTTATGTGTGCTCACGCTGGCATCAAACATATCGATATTATTTTAACTTTATTCAAGTGGCGAACACCCTCGAAATTCCGTGCTAAGAAATCTCGAGTTGCCCCTGAATATTTTGCAACAAAATGTCTCAAAAGGCACGCAGGAAGCGTCTCCTGCAACTTTAATTACACCAGAGTATTGTCCATATGCCACCCTTTGCCTAAACATCCTCAAATGCTACACATTTTACATACTATAAGCAGGGGATAAAAGCGGATGGCGACAATTAAAGTTATCATTCATTTTAGTGAAACATGGAAAATCCAGACCGGAGTCCCACTGGATCTAGTTCAGATTTATCTCTTCAAACTAAAGCTGTAGTATTGTTTCACCCCAAGACACAAAATCAGACAGTCTGTCTCTGTCTACCGAGTGGATCTTAATGTAACCACGTCTCATAAATGCCACGCCGTATTGATATTAATTCATAAAAAATGTAGGCTAGACATCTGTCTGACTGTAAGCGCTGTGCGAGTCGCTGTGAAAAAAAAAAAAAAAAAAAAAAAGATGTATTTCAACCGTCGTAAAAAAAAGCGTCTTTCCCGTGAGTTCGTCAAACTGAAATGTATTTGGGAAAATGTTCGTAAATGAGAGCGCGTAATAGCGGTTAATTGTAATAAAGAAACGCGTTTCCCCGTATTCAAATAACTGACCTAAAAGCCAAATGCGCACGTCGGCTGCCACAGTTGTTCCGGGCTCATAGTGTGTAAAATGTGAGCAAGCAGCCTGCGAGCATCGCTGAGGCTTTCGTTGACTGAGGGAAACAGACCTGCGAACACAGTTTGACCAGAGTATTGTTCTCAAGTATTGCTGTCCAGCTCCCAGACAAATCCCAAAGTAAAGGGCTAAAGGTAAAGGGGCATGTTGAGAATAATGACAGATGGGAAAATTGCGTCATGCCAGGGCAGCGCGTTTTTGTACTCGAATATAAATGGTCAACAAAATCCCTGGCTGCCAAAATCTGAGTCCCCTTCCATGATGGGCTGTTTTAATTTAATTTACTATTCTGGCCTCGCGTTTATTGACCGACTAAGATCATCTGAAGAATGAAGTTTTCGATTATGTATAGCTCAATATTTGGTTGGTAAAGCCAGTCACAACTACATGGAAGTCAGTGGTATTTCATGCATTTGACCCTAAAGTCAGCGAGCATGTTTTACTGTCTCATCCAGGAAATTCCCCTCATTTCTCCCCTTTAATAATAGCGCTTAATACATTGTAAAGACCCATCCCTTTTCCTACTTTTTTTAATTTCTTACCTGCACTTCGAAGCTCGTTCAAAAAGTGGCGACAGCGTTTCCACGGCTCCCTCTGTTTTCTCCCGATGAAGCGCGTATAGTTTTAGATTTAATATGTTCCTTTACTTTGTTTCATTTCTCACTTCCATCTTCTTTTCATCTCATCAATAAACACACGCTGCAGCCTACCTTCATAGAGCAGCTCGGTTTAAGTGTGCCCTCCCATTTTTTAACTATACATCGAGTACTTTGAGGGGTGGTGGTGGAGGGGAGGGGGGGTAGGCAGGCAGGCACGCCTTTTCACTTAAAGCTGCTATTGGAAGAACAGTGCACTGTCTTGGGTTGGATCAGAAATCCGTCAACATTATTGTGCCCCAATCGCAGGGAGCACAGTGGGACGCTGAAACCGGCTCCATTATGGCTCTCTGGAAGTGGTGGGAGTTATAGTAATAGTAGTAGTTGTAATAGTAGTGTTCCTCCTACTCGCTGCTTAAATTTGCTCCTGCCCGAGCAACAGCAGTTTTTATAAATGAAAGTCTTGATGCGTGTCGAAACCTGTAACCGTGCACAGTTTCAGATAAGTTCTCGGTGCAGCTGCGTCCCTCTCACTCACACATTCCACCTTCTTACTTACATAAATGTTAGTCTTATTATGGAGCGTAAACGTCCCTTGTTCAAAACACGAGCGTCCACAAATGTGAATGAACTCTCAAACGTATCCCCAGTCTGGATCAAAGAAACAGGGGAATTGTCAGTTATGTGTCCATCATCCGGCTGAACTTTGCATTGGATGCTGCAGCTGCCAATACAGGACGCCAGTTGCGCCGCAGCTTCCCATTGGACCGCGGCGCTGTCAGTCATCTCCCGCACCAACAAGCTAGATTGTCTGCCGTGTCTTCTACTTTCTACGCATTTCTATTTTCTCATTTATTTATTTTTTAACGTCCCGAGCTGACCTCGAGTTAGCGAGCAGGGGAAAAAAATTGGTGTCGGTTTAGCCGGCCAATCAGATTAGGTAGAGCGATTTCTTTTTTCTCTTGTTTTTGTTGATTTTTTTGTCATTATCCAACGCCTTGAGATATATCCTGGCTGGCATAGAATAAAGCAGTAATGGGTCATGTGGGATACCCCCCGCACCCACCGCCTTAATGCCCCCCTCCCTGTCTAGACAGTGACAGGTGTGCGTGTGTGTGCACACGCTTGTCTGTACTTCAGAATAATGAACCACAATGAAGGTGGTGTTTAATAGATAAATGCATAATCCATGTGTGTGTAGTGTACAGGGTGTAGGATGGTCCGTCTGGGCTGATGTGTGTCTCGCAAGACAAGCTTTTGCTGACAAACGGGTCAAGTAAAGTTACAGTCGATCAGCCCGGTTGAGTTTACTGAGCCTCCTCCTGACTGTGTGTTGCTGCTTCGCCAAAACAGGCAGAAAACTCTCTTTTCGTAAGTGCACTCTTGAACTTTGCTTTCATAACCTGCCATCTGTACAGAGAGGCAGAGGTGTCGCTTCAGACAATCGCCATCTCTCAGGCTGGGTAGGCTCCTTACGGATATTGTTGTGAGCTCCGTGGTGAGCTCCGAGGGCACTCTATTGACTGTGCGCGCCATCTGCAGGACTGTGATGTGGATTAGTACCGCGGGTTCAACGGAGGACACCCTTCCGTCACTACTTTGACCTACATTAACCAGGAACACCGTAGGATCACCACTGCCGGCCTTAAAGCGCCGGTTTGCCCGCCTGCTTTGAATGCACTCATTTTCTACGATTTGTACACTGAAAACAGTTTGATTGGTGACATTTTATTACCAAAACCGAAACGCTGTAGAATTTCACATCCGTGTGGTGCTCGGAGCTGCGTTTCAGATACTTACGTTGATTAACGTCGCTTATCCGGTGGCACATGCGGGCGGATTGAACCAATCCATTTTGTTTCAGTCGTGTGGAATGAAATGCCTCAGATAGTGGACCTGCGGCCTACTGCCACCACAGCAAAAGGAAACCTAAAATGGTCTTATTTTATATTTGGGCTGTATTCGTTTGATGCAGTTGCAAAACCTAATAGATATGAATTGAGCAGACGTTTGTGCAGATAGTTTTTACATTCAATTTAATACGCATTTAAAAAAAAAAAAAAACAACAACAACTCATCTAGTATTTTTGCCAATTTATTATTCAGGCTACTAATTCCACCTAATTGTGTGATAATAATTAAATCAAAAATGTCTAAAAAAATACTACAAAATATAGGCTATAAAAGCATGTCACTAAAACCAGATTTTTAGTGGCTTAGCTTTCATAGATTCCTGGGGCTTAACAGAAATGAAGATGTTTTTGTCTAGAGGTATTTAACCTTCTTAGTAAAATTAACAGTATTTCTATTTTTTAAAAGACTGGTTTAAGTATAACATGGATATAACATGAGTACATGTATTTTGCTTTCTTAAGCACAAAATAAAGTAACCACCAGTTCATTTGCAGTCATAAAACAAATAGTATGTTAGTCTTCACAAACCTTTCTTACACTGACCAAGTGCAGTTGTCTCATGAGTCAACACAAAAGTAAAGTCATGCACAAATAGCGAGCTTTGACAGAAACAAATGCTTTCATACTTCAAAGTGTTTCTCAGTTTGTAAGAGGAGAACAAAAATGTCTGCTTTTATTTTGTGGTTTTTGGTTTAAATAAAATTGCGAACCTTGAGTATTGAATTTGTTAGTGTCCCTGAGAAGATTTAATGTCAATGTCATGGCAATTCAAAAAATAGTTGTGTTCTTATGTTTGGCAAAACAAGCTTGTTGAATGTGAAAACAACTGACAGAGGCGAAGTCATGTGTGTCACTGGTCTGCATTCACCCCGGATTTTTTTTTTTTTTTAAATAGAAATTAATTTTGACCTATTGTTGAGTACAAAATGGAAATAAAATAACTTAATTGTTGAGGAATTTATTTATTTATTTATTTTAATTAAGCTTCGGTTTGACTGACCTTTAGCTCCATACACCTTTGCCATTAGTCAGAAAGGAAAGACTATTACATTTTTAATTGATATTTTAAATGAAAAATAAATGATTGCTTCAGCCAAAATATTCTCAGTTTTTAGAGCAGGGTCATGATTTAAATTTTTTTGTACACACTTTCCACTCAGCTGTACCTATAACCGACAGAGGGCAGTATTTTGACTTTCTTTTCTAGACATTTATTTATTTGTTTGTTCATTCACTCATTCATTCAGTTGTTCTTTCTACATTCACGGTCACTCTCCTGTCAAGAGCAATCGATGGCTTAGATTTAAGCTGATATACAGATGGCCTCTGCTTATCCACAAATGCCCAGTATTTCAGAGTAATATGTGTGATAGAGTCATTTTCGAACGTTGATTGGTTTTTTAGAATAGCTTTTTAGTTAGCTGTCCGCACGGCATAAAGGTTTTATCAGGACAAACTGAGCTGGAAATTCGCAAGCATCCAGTTAAGCAATTGCTACCTCACAAAACCCTAAACATAATAAATCCACAAAATCATTGTGATTTTGTGCCTCTGTATTAGCTACAATATTGAACAAATCCACTCGTAGCCCATGTCCTTATTTTACTGTTTTATTATTTTCTGCTAATAGTGAATGGCCCACAGGCTCTTCATTCATTTTCCAGTCTAGACAACTCATTACAGACTGGATGACAACTGACAATCCACCAAATGGTTTAGCACAGGAGAAATTAGTTTTTATTCAATTTGCAGTGCAATTAAAAATGTTAGTTCTGCTTTGTTTTAAGCCCACCTGGCAGGAAGCTTTCACTGAGTGGCAAGAAATAAAACTTATCTCAGGATTGTGCTTTCTAAATCTTATTTTAAAAGTACATATACAGACATATTGGACACACAGTACTGTTAAGATAACATTTCGGATCTGTGTGTGTGTGTGTGTGTGTTAGACAATTAAATACAGACTTTTTATGGTAGAAAAACTCAAATGTCACATGTCAGATTTGTTAGTCATGTATCATTAATAGTATGTAAGACTCCGCACACCATAATCTCAAAGGCATGTGTTTCACTAGTTCATTTACAGTAAGATTCAGTTTAGTCACATGTGGAGGACTGTGATCACCTTATATGTATGTATTTTTTCTTTTAGACCAGTACTTGAGCCGTTTTTCCCTTGCGTAACCCAAATGTGTGAGCCAGTGTGGTCAGCCACTGAACCATTCAGTGAAGCATATTTTACCTAAACAGGCTCTGTTAAACCTGCATGCCTGTTAAACTGGTCAGCAAGATCATTCTACACTCTCCTCCCCACTATCTTTACATTATTATACAAAATGAGACAGTATGTTTGTTTTGCCTTATCTTGAGCACAGTGCAGCAGGAATCACTTTTACTGTGTAAGGCTTATAGGAATTGCTGACAGAGCCACGCCCCATTTGTAAAATCCATTTGCAGTGTATTCAACACATGCATGATTAAAGTCAGATACAATTTGATATTACAAGAATAAATCTGGCGTTTCAGCTCTGTGATTAATCAGTATGTGCGCCTCTCAGTGTATTTAATGACAATGTCGTTTACCAAAAAGTGATGATGACGAAGAAAGCTTGGCTGACACCATCTTGGTTTTGTAAAACAAAATGTATTTTAAAAAGTCCAGCATCAGACAAGATACTGTGGTCTGCCTGGAGAAGAATCAGCCAATATGTATGTCCCCTGATCTATATGTGCCATGCAGTTATAAAGGTCTATTGTTTAGGCGACATGTTCCTGGACATCTGGTTTTACTTGAAGAACATCTGGTTTGACTTAAAGGATATTGATTCTCCCCAGCCTAGGAGGCCCCTATGCCATAGGAAACCTCAATTTTAACATGCCACACCCATAAAACCAATAAACTTATTTCTTATAAAGCAATTCAGATACTTCACCCTTAATATGATTAGGGTTCGGGACATATAAACATGCCAAACCTATGGACCACATAAGGTTTTTCAACAACTGGGGTTGGGACCGCACCTGGAATTCATATGGAGTCACCTGGAATTTCTAGTAATTGATAAGATTAAAAAAAAAAAAAAAAAATACTAATAAAAAATATTTGCATTGTAATGATTCAACATATATTTTATTATAATTAAAACACCACACATTTTTCCTACTAAAAATGAAGTTTAAATAAAATGCAGGATATTACATCTGAGAGAGTATATCGTGATTGGGCTGATTATGTGACCGCGTGGGTGACTTTGCTACTACGCTAAGATATGTCTAAAAGGAAAATGTCTCAGTTTTGAATGTCTGGGGTCACCAGAAATTTGTGATGTTAAAATGTGGTCACGAGCTAAAATAGGTTGGGAAGGCAATTCGTATAACTCGGCAATATGTGACATTCTGGGTCAGTATTTTTTTTTACCCCCATCAATGACTTTTTGTGATCACTTGCTGCTGTCTCTGTCTTCATGTGTATCAGCAGGATAATGCAAAAAAAAAAAAAAAAACCTACTGCGCTGATTTTCATGAAACCTGGTGGAAGGGTTAGAGCATAAGCCAAGGACGAAGCCCTTAATTTTTTTTTAGCAAATCTTTAAAAAAGGGGCGAGTATTTTTTTTCCTTTTATTACTGTTTTTTTTTCTGACATTGTGAAATTTGATTGAATTACAGCTCTGTGGGGAAACATAGCAGAGTGCTTTTCAAGTGGTGTGGGAGTCCATGTTAGATTTTCAGAGCTCTACCTAATTCATGTTATTGCAGTGTTCAACCAGCAGCATCTCTGCTATGTCTTTGTTACATCCTTTGTAGCATTTCATGTGTGAAAAACACCCTTAAATGAATGGTTACACAAATTGACTTACTTAAAAACAAGGAAAATGCGAACATTTTGTAATGCACAGTTTAAGTATGTGATGCAGAAAGCTACACACCTCTCATCTTCAAAACATGCAGATGACAAGTGCAGACAATAACATTACTTTGTTAGGTATTTTTCTTTTCTTTTTTGGTTATTGGTCTTTGGTCCTAATTTGTCAATTACTGGTCTTAAAATAACTTTTTTAGTGGCTCTGCAGTATGTGAGTGACAACGTTAGTATAATGTTGTGTTCAAACTCACAAGAAATGATCACAGCGAAACAAGACATGACAGAAAATTATGCTCTTCATTTTTCTGCCAAATTTTTTTTCCTTTTCTTTTTGGGTTGACACTCCTTTTTTTCCCTCAGTCAGTGCTGTAAATGTGTGCAAAACCTGTAAAACAACACTTATTCAGGTCAGGTTGCATTGAAGAGGCAAGACAAATATTTTAGTTTTTACTCTGTAAAGAATGTTAACCGCCTTGTAGGTCGCATACTAGTGGAGGTCAAACAGCATCAAGCAGGTTAACCACTGCAGTTAATTAGAAAAGTGGTCATAAAAAAAATATGAGTGGATATATATAACAGTGATATCTGGGGTCATTTTTTGGTGAATTTTTAAGTTCACCTTAGAAAAAGAGAGTGTGAGTAGAGGTGCTTGTTCATGATTTGCAATGAAAAATATGGATAGTAATGCTAATTTGAAGACAATCCTGTATTCATACATATACGATAAGTTAAAACCTTACAATTTGGCACCTACTTGCATCAAAATGACCAAAAGAGGCGAGGACGAGGAAAGATAAATATTAGCCGTGAGAAATTTCGACATGGTGAGAGCAAAAAAAAAAAAAAAAAAAAACTGGGCATGTGTTCCGGTGAATGAGCAGTTTTACTTAACACTGTTCACTCACTTCTAAACGTTGTAACATTTTATTTCTGCCAACATGAGGAGAGATCATCTATAACTGGCAAAAGTATTTATACTCACCCCAATGTGTAGTGTTGTATCAACTTCATGCTAAGTTCACAGTGCACTACCGTGAAGGCTAGAGAGAAAGAGAAATAAAGAAATGGGTGATGTAAACACGGGGTTGTTTGTTGGAGTTGGCTGCAAAGATTCTCTCAGTTCCAGCACGGAACGATAACAAAGTCAACTACACTTAAGGGCGTAGGTTTGGTTTCAACAACGGTATAGACACCACTCCCCTACCAGAACATGAAAATCTACTGGCGTGTTTGTCAGTATTAGATAATCATTGTCTATCACCTCATAATAGCTAAGGCCACCTCAGTTATCCTCACCTGAACAACCGACTGGCATCTGTAACTGGTTTGGCAGTTTCCTATGAGCATATTAGGATATAGACTTATATATGCTGCCCAACCACAAAAAAGTCCCCACTGGGATATAACAAAACAAATAAAGAGCCTTCCATTGGATAAATACTGCAGTGATGTTTCTGTTTACAAGTTATTTGAGTTGAATTGATGCAGTGAGTAGCTTCTCATGTCTTAAAAAAACTCTTAATTTGGTAAGGGGTATAAAGATTGTGTCATTTACCAAAAAGTGATGATGTGAGTATGTTGAGGAAATCTCCACTGACACGTCTTGATTTTGTAAAAATATGTATATATATATATATATTTTAATTCCGGCATCAAACCGGCACCTTTGTTTGCCTGGAGAGCATTTAGTCGATATGAATGTCCATCCCTATACATACATTCCATGGAGTTATATAGGTTTGTTGTTTAGGTAAACTGGTCTGGACATCTGGATTGACCAAAAAGGTTATCTGGTTTGACTAATGAGGTAGTTTGCCCAATCTTAGGAGGTGGTATTCCCACTGGGCCCCATGACCTAAGCATACCAAACTTGTGGCCTGGGGAGAGATAAACATGCTAAACCTTTGGACCCAGTACATAGAAGGGAATCCAGTTACTCCAGCTGGACACTGCTGGGATTCATCAGACTCATTAGGCTTGGGAAGCAGTAATTCAGGGAGCATGGGTGTGGGGCACATGTAGATCAGCCATCAGGCCCAGAGACCTTAACCCCATGTAGAATCTTGTGGATATGCTGGAGAAGACTTTACACTGTGGTCTGACTCTCCTATCATCAATAAAGCAGCATGGCCTGAAATTAAACGCAGAAATAATGTTGTGACATATGTTGTAACATTGCATAAGTGTTGCGTGGCATAAACACTACACTGCAAATGTGTTCTATAATCTAAACTGAAGGCAGTCAAAAGAAACATTGCACTTGGGATTTTTTTTAAGGCTGGTTATAAACAGGGCTAATAAGCACTCATTTAAACTTGGGGCTTTTTTTCATATTGAGCAAAGGACCTCATTTAACTAAATTGTCCTCTAACATTTTTTCATAATGGACGTTAATGGTTACAGTAGTTAGCATTAAGTATCCTTAGATTAACTTTAATGATGCCTTTTTATACTTATATTATTTTTGGTTAGAAGCTCACCTCAGACCTCCCAACTTCTACTTCTGCTGCATATAAAATAACTAATCAATAGTGGGGCCAAAACACAATATTTGAAATCTCTATGATGGGACATTTTAGAGAACATTTGACAGATTAGTGCTCCCAAATGACCCAGATTTTTACTTTTAAATTCATTTTTGCTTTAGTTGGGCCATAAGGGATTATCCAAAACAAGGAGCTACTTCATATTGAAATAAATATTGGAATGACAATTAATTAAAGTTTGGTTTCTGACGGGACATTTTTGGCCCCTGGTATTTTAGGCTAAAACTCCAACTAAAATTTTTCTTTGGAATTTAATTTAATCTATATCTGTGTAATTCAGATTGCAAGGTAGAGTATAATCTTAAGAAGTAATTAAGGGATAAATAGACCAGGTTTTTGTGCTTTCTTTGGCCGCATGAGCTGTTGAGTGTAAAAAGTCATTATCTCTGACAGGACACTTTTGACCACCATTTAAAATTCTGACAAAAGAGGTAAAAAAAGAAAAAAAAAAAGATTGCCTTTAAAGATTCCCCTTATGTAATGACATTTATTTAAACGATTACTTAAAAATAACATTTCTGTATTGTACAAACTTCATCAGACATGTTGAGAATATTTATACTAGTGTTATACTATCCATCCATCCTGCTGGAAGGTGAAATCTGCATCTCCATACAGCTCTTCAGCAGAAGGAATCTTGAAGTCCTCTAAAACATTCTGGTAGACTGTTGCATTGACCTTAGATTTAAGAAAGCAGAGTTTACCAACACCTGCACCAGACATTGCACCCCAAATCATGACTGACTGTTAACATTTCATACTTGACCTCAAGCAGCTTGGGTTCTTCTCCTCACCTGTGTTCTTCAAAACCCTTGGACCTTGAGTCCTGAATGAAAGGCACACTTTACTGTTCAATGTCCACTCAGAGAAATGGGACTGTGCGATTGAATAAGTCAGTACATTATTAAGCGCACTGCTGCATACTTCCCCATGCAACGTGCAGATTTACTTCCTGTAAGGTTGTAAAGTTAATCAAGTATGTGCTACAATAAGAACAGTTAAAGGAATTGTAAGAGTGGGCCTGAATGCAATGTGCAAGAACACCCTGTGTGGGGGTCCTATGGAATGTAAACATATACGCTAATGTATATAAAGACGATGAGTTCCAGATGTTGGGACCAGGAGGAGTACAAGGAGATATGGGAAGAAAGTCTAGGTACTATAAAAGGATGTTGAACAAAGAACTCAGTTGAGAACGATTCTGCATGGCTTGACGATGTTCTCACCAATCTGTAATAAAGGCTTCTTGGAAGATCCAGAAAGTGTATGCTCTGATTGACTACAAGAATATCACCTATCACTTCCATTGTTGATACATCTGAAAGTGGTTTATCCTGCTGTGATAATAATAATAATCTATGGACAAAAGCTCTGAGTCCTTTCTACCTAATTCTACCTAATTTCTACCTAAGGAACTATTTAGCTTTTAACATTTATTGCTGACAAATGTCAAAGCTATAAGAGAGCCATATATGGAAACTCAGTACCTTCAGAAAAATGCAATTATGTTTTTGCAATGTATAATCAAACACATAGTCCCCATTTTTCAAGAAGGGCAATAATAATGACCTTTAAAAATAAAAGCAGCCTCCTTCAGGTGCTTTAACTCTCTATGTTGCCTGCTGGCTTTGTAGACATGCCTGGAAAAAGGCTCTAGTAGCTTTTGCAGATGTGTTGCATCAGCGCTGGTGCTGGTGATGGACGACTTACTTTTCCTGACCCAGTGTCCCACCGGCTGTAGGACAGCTGATCAGTGTTAGGTGCCCCAGTATGAAACTGACAACACCTACCGACACCTAAACACTGAAAGTCAACATAGCTAATCATCATTAACAGTTCTTAAAGTGCCCAGTACTAATATGGACACAATAAAAAAGAAATAGAAAACATTAGAACACTTAAAAGTAACTTAATTGAAGAAGAAAACCTAGTTATTCAGATTTGTCAGAAAATGTCCCGTCAGAGATAATTATAGAAATGTGGCAATAGTTTCCCTGTAAATGACTTTAA
>JAQQZY010000007.1:19122184-19133406 GCA_030068375.1 Ostorhinchus rueppellii | reverse complement strand
GTATAATTTTTGCATTTCACAAATTCATCCCAAGGGCCAGAATGGACCCTTTGGCGGGCCGGATTTGGCCCCCGGGCTGCATGTTTGACACCTGTGGTTTACGCCAAGTCTCCAGGTAAGAGGAAAGCGTGCTAACTATTGTGCTAGCTACCGTGGTTAACTGATGTTAGCTAGCAGGTTTGGTGTTCAAACTATGTGACGTCAGACCTGTTATTTATTTAACATGTTACTGATGCTCGGGATGATGACAACATTTTCAACGTGTTTTTTTATTTCCTTTTTTTCCCCCCAAAACCTGTTGACGTGGATAATCCTGTATAATGCAACTCAAGCTACTACTAGTAGGGACCTTAACAAGTAGGCTAGTGCTTAGTTGTGAAGAATTAAGATGGTTAAATCAGGTACTTGAACATTTAGAGGGGATTCTACCCATCCGTGTTACTGGTAGGACACCCCTGACCAAACTAACTGTGCCAAACTACAGAAAAAGTATTAGAGAAACTAACAGTTAGCTCTTGGACATTTTGTGTAGGTTCAAGCCCTGTTTATTTGCACTGATGTCTCACACAGGGCCTTCCTTTACTGACATATTCTTGTGTGAATGTTTTAAAACCATAGCGGAAAACGCCACTTTTTCTCTCTGAATTTTTGTATGTATTTCTTGTAATGGCCCCCCCCCCCAAAAAAAAAAGATGTTATGTGACCATGAAAGCACTTGCATACTTACAAACCACACAAAATCTATGTCTTCCATCTGCGGCTTTCTTTCCTTGTTATGCAGCCTTTACTGTACAGACTTTCAAACAGAACAAATAAGACTAAGGATCATGTGTGTCCTTGTATTCCCTACAACCAGAGTGCTGTACTATACAATGCTGTACAACAAGCTCTGCATATTGGTGTAGTACTGAAGTGATATCTGATACTATACAGGACCGGGCTGAAATTACAGTCGTCCAAAGGCATCGATCGGTGGAGGTCTTAGAGCTGGCCAAGAATTCAATAATAACATGTATCGGCTTGCAGTTGTATTGTGTAATGATAATGATACTGCGTGTGTATATGGCGTCAGTGCAGTTTCATCTACATTTACCATATGATATACAGTATTTTTATTTTTTATTTATAAAACTAATCAGTCATATTGGCTGACAGACATGTATTCGAAGGTAGATATTACAGAAACATTAGTAAAAGAGAAGTACAATCTAGATGTATTGAAAGCCATGGTATGACTTTTGAACAGTAATGGCTGTCCACACTAAACTTAGACCAGGGATAATCTCAGACGAGAACAACGATGGCATCTAGAGTTCAGCTAAAACATTGTCTTGCACTTGTCCTTTTCAGAAGCTCAATCTACTGTAGGTAACATAAATGAGTCATCACTATGCTGTCTTTTTTGGAACACATTCCAACTGCTATGAATGATTAATAGGCGTCTTTGCTTGTCTTTCAGCTCACAAGAGCCCCAGTATATGTCAGACTTCTAGCTGAGATATAAGAAAATGCGTCGCTGATCTCTTTAGACTGCTTTTCAACTTCATGCCCTGTTATTCACTCTACATCTAACCTCTGTTTTCCTCAAGTGCCATAACATCTTTCAGAGTGGTGAGGGGCTGCCTGTAGCTCTCCTGTAGTTCTAAAAAAAATCTAATTACAGTTTAACTTTTACCCCCAATGTACAGTATGTTGAAAACATTTTTTTTTCAGCTGCCAAGAGGCGGAAAGATGAGTTCAATAGCTGAAAAGATTTTTACTTGACTATTATAAGGCTATGGTGTGTAAAAGGTGTTGTTGTGTAATGCGGTAATGAGTTCCTGATGCTTCTCTAGTAAACTGAATATGTGTAGGTTATTAAAAAAAACACAGTTTAAACTCATTTTCTTTGACTGCCGTAAACAGGGTCCCATTTTAATGTTAATCACTTTCAAGCAGTCAAGTAAAATAGTAACTAGTGGAAGCAACTGTACAAGCAAAGGGATATATTCCACAGGAGACACTAGTCAGTTACCGTCTTTACCCTCACTATCAATATGTAAATCATGTTGATATGTGGAATCCTATAAGCCCCCTCTGACCAAGCCCTTCTTTCAATAGCCCCCATCAGTGCTGTCATGGATGACCTGATGATGATAACAGTGCATGCATGGCTACAGATGGCTCCTCCATCCATTGGCCTCGGGAAGCTCATCAAGCGGACATGGCTGGACTTAAAGTGAGCAAATTCCAGGTGTTGGTGAGTAAAGGTATTGCAGCAATTTAGCTTCACCTTAGGAGGCACAGAGATTCATCCTTCAGTGAATGGTCTGTCAGAAGCTTGGCCAAGTCCTTGAATGTCCATACAGGTGAGTGGCTGGCAGTCAAAGCAGTGGCAGGTGTTAGTAGGCATGAGAAGGAATGGCAGAGTAATTCAACACCGGCTGTCAACCGCTGGGGGCTTTGAGAGGAATGATGCCCTTTATTTCTGCACATGCTCTACCATTTATATGACCTATGTGACCGTTTATATAAGCACTAAAGAGCTCCCAATTAGCATGTTTAAATTACTCTTCATTACATTTAGTTAAAAGATGGATTCACAGCTTTCAGGTGAATGTAAATCAAAATGATTCAAGAACGTCTTTCACTAACCTTATTCCCTCAGTTGTGACAGTTTACACGGCTGTCTTTGTCATTCATCTTTAGGAGATGAATATCTTGAAGTGGCACCTATAGCTTCAGGCTGCAATCTGTCATGTCACTGCAGGGGCTGAACAATCAAAGAGCACACATACTTAAAATGCTGTCTCAGAGAGGATATATGATGTAGTGATGAAACCAAAAGGGAAGGTGCAGGCAGGATAAAGGCTATTCTTCATGAGCCATATCTACACTCGAACTTCGATGATTTACACAGCAGACACATTTTCTGCTCTTATGTAAGATAGTGTATGTTCACATGTGAAACGACAGCCTTCTGTTGTGGAAATCAGTTAAAAAAAAAAGAAGTATAGTAAATACTTTATTACAATGTTAACCTGTAAATACCCAGTGCCACTTTTTTTGACAGCTCTCAAATCATTATTTCTCTCTTTTTAACCTTTCATAAGTGAGTTATCACCATTTATTATAATATTATCCTCTGTATTTTGCATTTTTCAGTGTAAATCATGTGTTTTCCTATATTTAATTTACTGATCATGTAGATATTCATAAAAGCTTAGAGTAAATTCCAATGTTATTAGAACAGAGAAGACAGAGAAAAGAAAATGTGACTTTTTTCAGTAAAGATATCGATAACTGACCAATAGGTTGTACAGATGAATCAGTGGTGTTGTAGATGATGGGGTTTCCATGTTCACTGTGGAGCCTCTGAACATCCAAATGGATTATATCTGATGACCATGGAAAAATGATAAACTGCATTTTACTTTAATCATTTGCCTGTATTGATAGGACTGGTTGATCAGCAGCTATTAAACAATTTTCATTAGTAGATAGTTTTGGTATCCATCAGATGTTTGGGTCTATGAGGATTAAATTTGTCCTCCATGCAGTGTATGTCCATTTACTGACACCCTTGACAACTACCTATTATCGAAGTGCTGTTTTTATTAAAAACCCAAGACACAGAACAACTGCTTAAATGTATAATGTGCATATAATTACAACACTTCACTCCCAATTCAATTATAAGTCCCAGTTTTTGTTGTGCGGATAAGAGCCACAAGATGGCGCTAAACTCCATGTAATGTGGCGCCTCAGCAGCTGTTTTCTGCCAAACCAGTTGAGAATAATATTAGGTAACATCTCAAAATACCTTTTTAGGGTCATTTTACATTTTCATCAATATGTAGGTAAAGATATTAATCACTAGTATGCAGTGAAGGAGGTCATGGTGATGCTGAATACTGATGCATGTAGAAGAAAGAATCTTAAGAGTCATCTGCCTTTCAGATGTAATTCACTGAAATAGTGTCAATATTGTTACATTTCATTTTATACCTGAATTATCATTCCCCCAGGTTCACAGTGATCCAAATCAACAGCCAAGATGTGTAACTCTTTCCACACTTGGAGAGAGTCAGACTTCATCTTTGGCTGAGAAGATGAACGAGGCATCCTGCCACGTAGCGTGTGATTGGCTAGGTGAACATTGTTAGCCCACTCCTGGCAGGCTCGGAGGAGAGGGCTGCCTTCCAATCAAAACTCAGGGAGTAAAAGGCCCTGGTACCTAGTATGCGATATGCTTAACAATCTCATAACAATAACAATGATTATTATCTTTATTTATATAGCACTTTTCCATATCCAAGTTATAAAGTGTTTCACCAAGGTAACAAAATAAAACAGACCAGTCGTGCAATCATCAGGTTTCAGAAGAAAACAGTAAAAAAAAAAAAAAAAAAACAAAAAAATTGTAGCATAAAATCAAATACAAGGAGATAAAAGGCAGTTTGCAGTGAACACATTTTAACCACATAGATGATCCCATTCAGATTCCTGCTGCCAGTTTAAACAGGAACAATGTCTCAATACCTACTATCAACTCTATTACCTTGAAAAATCCAGCAGGAGAATAAATGTGTGCTTTCGCATTACAGACTGCAGTGGACAAGTGAATGTATTAGCAGCTGTGGAATTCCCCAGCTGCTTATTAATTAACAAGCAGTGCGTTGGTGAGCATAATCAGCAGGGAAGGTTACTGCAAGCAAGCAAGCAAAGAAAGCCAGGGTTAGTCAGAGAAGCACCTTGTTTATAGTGTGTCTCGTTTTGCATTATCAGTGTGTCAACTGCTGTGTTGCAGGGCTGTCAAGTAAGCAGACAGCCTGCACTGAGGTAGAGGTGAGGTGGCTAACTATACAGTGTGCACTGAGGTAGGTAAGCCTGAAAATGTGCAGTCAGTGTACTGAACTGGCTGCATATGGTGCGTAAATCCAATTGTGTGATTTACTTGGCCTCTTTAGCAGAGAACTTGCAACTTGAATGATAACTTGCATGATTTCAGCCTTTTTCTTTCATAGCAGTGCTCACATTCATACAACACCCACAACACTGAGCTATAGTGTACGTCATCTACTGATGTATTGACTATAAGGGGAATTTGGATTGGGTACGTTTCATTTCCTCTCCGTCTGGTGTTTTCACAGTTCAGTTTGACTTTAGCTCTGATACTGACTGCCAGCTAATTTCTCACTTTATATGCAAGAGGCCCTTATGGAATACATTCTATTGTATAACATGTTGTTGATGCATTCACATTGGAGGAAATGCAATAAATGAAAGCTGAGGCTCAAGCTGCCATCCATCCCTATGTGTCTGCAGTACTCTCCAGGCAGGACAAGATTTTTAACTGAAGTCTAATCATTTTAGAGCTTGATGGTGAAGTGGACTAATGACAGGGGACAGGGGAATTGAGGGGGGGGGGGGGGGGCATGTAAGTCACTATTCAGTATACAGTCAGTTATTTGGGGTGCAATTTCATGCTAAAACCCCCTCCAAAACTATACAGTCATAAATTTCTGTCTCCTTTGTCACAGTCAGGGCTTCACATCCAAACTCCCTCAAATCCTATATTATTTAGCACACAATTTAGTTTGTGTAAGGTAGAAAATCAGATAATTTTCATGATTTTCTTGCAAGTGGCAGAAAATGTGTACAGTGAGCCTATCCTTATCACCTCTGTCAAACCTTAGGAAGAGTGTACCTCTATTGCTGCATTTATTGCTATGCATCTAATGCCCCAGAGCACATCTGCAGACTTTCCAAAAGTAATCGAATAAGATATTTTCTTAAATGCTACACACTTACTTCAAATCAGCAGGCCTCACATAAAGGCCATCCAGCCTGCAGCCTGCTTCCTGACGATTTCACACCGTACTCATTACCTACAATCACTTACTGTAGGGGACCAGCAGTGACTTCTGTGCTTCAATACTGAAAGCAGGCAGGCAGCTAGGCAGCAGCAGCCAAAATTCTCTCTGCGATGATGTCCTGAAACTACAAAAAAAAGTGACACTTCCTCAGGCAAATGTGCAGACACCTGTGGGTATTCTTGACAACTTCAAGTTTTAGCAATGCAAAGTCTCTCGGTTTTCATGCCAGCTGAATATTTTTGGACCAGGAGAGGGTAGTTGCTGCTAGAAAGAAGCCAACAAGACTAGCAACACTTGAAATATGTGAATCATACTAAAAACAATATACTTTATGGCTGTTATGCTGAAGTGATAGAATTAACACCTTCTAAATACTATTTTAAAGGGCCTATGTATAAAAATAGAACACATAGTTGTGTTTTCATCAGTGTATAATCACTAGAAAAACTCTTAGTCAAGATGCTGGCAGCCCATGTTTCAGTTGATATAGCTTAGATGGTGTTTCAGTCTCATGTTAACTAAAAGAAATTAAAAGATGCAGACAGCTAAAAGATGCTCCCTTTCCAATAAAGTGTAATAAATTGTTGTCATGTTCCCTTAGTTAGCTTAGGGTTCCCAGGAAAAAGTGGATTTTAAAAGAATAAGAATTGATGTGTTTGTTTACCGTAAAATGGACCATTTAGATCTACAGAGGGAGTGTTTCTGTAGCGGGCCATGACTTCTTTTCCTTCTGTTTTGCAGCTTTCATGATTATGCAGACCAGTTAGTTTAACCAAATTCAATCACACAATCCAAATATTTGTTTTATAAGTGTTTTATTTATTTATTTATTTATTTATTTATTTTTGCAAATTTGTGGCCACGAAGAGGAAGGTGAGATAAACAGTGTAACTGCACTGCTATATGCCTTAAACACTAAATCTTCAAGATATTCTTACAAGATATACACTACATAATATTATCAACTGAAACAATATGGACTGCTATCATATATTTTGCTCTGATTTTAATTAAAAGGTTATAACACTCACAGTATTAATAATTTAAAAGTACTAGTTTTGATGAAAATTGCATCATTACCCCCTGCTAAAGATAATTCTGGCCACTTTCCAGACAGCAGCCCCATGATCTTGATATTCCGGTTGGGTTTAGCCTGTTTAGATGACCAGCGGTTGTCCTTGGCCTACTTTTTGGTCAGAGGCATAGCATAGAGCCAAAAGACTATAGTCTTTATGCAAAGCGGGACTGCACGATGGAGAGAGCATGGGTAAGTGCTTTTTTAAGTTTCAGAGAGGATTATTGTAATGGAGGTTTGTGATTATACATCAGTGAAAATGCTCTCAGTATACTATGTTGTCCACAGGGATAGCATTTTCTCTGTACTACCTCTAGCATGATGCATTTTTAACAGCGCGTGTGCATCTGTGTGTACCTGTGTACACGTGTGGGTGTCGCAGGATGTAAGCTTTATGTGTTTCTGACATACTTCTTGCTCATTTTCATAATTATAATAATACTGCATTCTGCTGATTTACTGTAATTACAGGTGACACTTGAAGCTGTCACTGCATGCAGCTGTATGAGAGGAATCGTAAGTTTGAGAATGTGAGGATACTTCAGCTTTGGCAAAGAAAGTGTGAGTGCAGAACTCACTGCTTGCTGTCGAGAGCAGAATTATGTAATCTTGTATACAGGTCAGCCAAGATGAGATCATTGTGGGAGAATTCACTGAATTTTATATATGTTTGTACTGCAGAATAACTTACTGACATACTGAAGTGATTACATTAGAAAGTGTTTAGATTTCTAAATGATTTGAGGTACAGGTGTGAAAAACTAGAGAATAGAAAACAGAGGATAACACCCAAACATAGGAGGCTAAATGCAGCTCTTTCTGTACCTTTCTGTTTTTAAGTACCTGAGGTTGTGCTGTTCACTGAAGTTTTCTTTTTTTTTAGATCATCACACGGTCTCAGATTGATAACATGTTTAATAATAACTTATTGACTCACATTTCAAATCACTAAGGAACCATTATTGACTCTGCTGGTCTTCGGTGGCATGAGGTCGCAGCACTGCAGTTAGCTGTTTGTTTAACACTTTGAGGAGCAACGACATAAGGATTCTAACCATTTCACTCCAACGCTATCATAAAGCCATTCAGCTGTAACAGTAGCTTGAGGCATGATGAAATTGCCTTTAACATTTTCCAGTCAGGGCCATAAGCAACATTCCACAACAGTACAACATCTGATGGAAGCACATTTTGTGTAGTGCATCTGGTATGCAGCAATTTAAGCACTGTAGCTCAACTGAGTGACCTGGCTGCTTTTGTATCATATTGGCAAGCTCTCCTGGGAGCCATGGCTTTATTTTAGGGTTATGTATAAGGCTGGGTGTTGAATCTTTATTTGTCATATCATCTACTTTTTAGAGTGGTCATACAGATTCTGTCATTAAAAACATAAATAACAGCGCTGTCAGAAATTACCACTCAGCTAACATGCATTTTAAATGGTCCATTTACCAGGATAATAACTGTGTTTTACTCAGCCCTTTGAACTAACCTGTGGCATTAATGTCACTAACACAGGTCACTATGCTAATGAGTTTATTTGACTGTTTATAGTGATATTTTAGGGTCCATCTGCGTTGAAGTTTTTGCTTTTAGTCTGCATTAACTCGCTGAGTATTTCTAATGTATTGCTCTGCTGCTTTTGAAGAAATAATGGTGCAGGTCTAGCCTGCCTTTTGAATGCCAACATACTGGGAGTCTGTTATACACTGTAACATCCAGATACTGGGATGTGAACCCAAATGCAGAGTCAGAGACTGAGGTTAAGGTTAAGACAGTAATACAGTTTATTGAAAAGTGCAAATAAGATATAGTCCAAAATCGGGTCTGGAGAATCTTTACTTCAAGGGGGTGATCCAAGGGTGTAGTAGGGAACAGGCTAGGGGTCGATAACCGGGTAATCAGTCCAATAATGCAAAAGTACCGATAGGGGATAGGCAGGCTCAAAGGTCCAAAAACAAAAAGGCAGTCCAGGTCAACATAGGAGAAGACAACAGGCTCAGAAGGTCGAGGATCAAAAATTCAGGTTGAAACAGGCAGAAGGTACCAACAGACAGACAAGGCTTAGGAAATACAAAATCCAAAAAACGGGTCAAGAACCAGAAAAGGCAGACAGGAAATGCTAGTTTGAGACTCACCAACTCACAAAGACAGACACTTAACACAGGGCTTATATACTCAAAAGGGGAGGGGAGACAATTACACACAGGTGGGAAACAAGGAGCAGGTGCGGGTAATTTCAGGAGGTGGAAAAAAAAAAAAAAATCAAGGAAACAGGAAATAAAGACAGCGGACATGATACAGGAGAAAGACTAACAAAATAAAACAGGAAGTGATGGGACAAGACATAAAACAAACTAACTCCTGGAAGCAGACATGACATACACAGATGTTTTAGAGTGATGATGGAGTGTAAAAACATATTTGATTCATTATAAACCTCCAGTGGAAAAATTAGTCCACAAATTAGTCTGGGGAAGTAATGGGAAAAATGCAGCTGTAACAGATGTATGTACAGTAAAATGTGGACTAGTGTTTACTTCATCCAGACATTGTCAAAACATTGAAGTAATGTTGGTGGAAAGTGATGCCAAAATGCAGTTTCTAGTCACATATCAGCAAAAAAAACAACAACAAAAAACAGCACTAAGAACTAAAGAAATTTAGTTGGGTCAAGATGAGAGATTGTGTTTCAGATCATCGATCATGCGTCCACCTCAAAATATCATCTTTTTGTCCAGATCATGAAGCTACAGTCATGTGCAGCTGTTATTTGTGTTCTATTTTTTCTGTTATTCCTTTTGACCCCAAACTCAAAGATATCCCCATCTAATATGAATGAACTAACACTTTCAAAGACAGAGATTCTCAGGCTCTCATTTTGATTTACATGTTTCATTTGCTTTATAGGTTTAGTAGATGAAGCGTAAACTGTAACAGCTGTCAAAGGAAATTAGTTATTCCAGCTACGAATGAAAAACAAAAAAAATCACATTACAACAGGTGTGATAAACCCAAATCAAACCAAACAATCATCTGTGACATTCACAGGTGACCTGCAAACTTGTTTCTGCTGGTACTTTGTCACCTCAGATCCAACACTTCACAGCATCAAAGCTTAAATAGACAATGAAGTTTTATCACAAGGACTTTATTGATTTTTTTCAATGATTTTTTTTTCTGAAGCCATTAGACAACTGATGACCTCACTGACAGGAAATGAGTCATCTGTGATATTGATTAATGAATGAATTTGTTTGATTTCCTTCAAAGTAACTTTTATATCTGGTTGAGATAAAATATAATCTATATTATAAAAGCCAAGTGGAATCTGTGCACATCTGTGTGTGTGTCCAGGGATTCACACAAAATTTGTAAAGAGCTGACTGCTGCAGTTTGGCATACATATGCATTTTTGGTCAAGGAAGAGACTAGCAAAAACAGCAAGTCGATAGGACCAATATTTTGGGAGATATTAGTAATTTTTCAATACAGTAGCCTTACAATCATGTTGCTATGGCTAGAAGGCTTTGGCAGTGACTGCTGGACAAATGGGGTACACCATGCACACACAGCATAAAAAAAACATCTAGAACCTGTCAAAGAGGGTTAAATATGTCAGTTAAAAAAATTGTAAATAATTAGTGTTAAAAAAGTGAAGTCCATTTAACCTGTTGTGCTACTGCAGTCAGATGCCAGAAATGATGAACATTTGTGGCTAAATGTCCACATATTAAAATATTTTTGCATAGACGTAAGTATCATTCCTAATGAGCATGTCTGTTTTTTTTAATTTACATTTTTTTCCTCATTTTTATTTTTTTTCTATGCACTTTATAGAATCTATATCAATATGTATGTCAAAGCATTGACCTCTTTTTTTGTTTGTTTGTTGAGAAACCAATAAAAGTACAAAACAAACAAACAAAAAAACAGTAATGAGCATGTACACTGCCTGGCCAAAAAAAAAACATCGCACATGCAATATTTAACTGCACCACCTTTGGTTTTGATTCCAGGAGACGTTCACTGTCACAACTTTTTTTGCCACATGATGCTTATGTAGTGTCACACTAAGGTTCATAATATTTTTTCATCCATAGTTGCATTAATTTCTGATTATTGATGATGAAGAATCTGTCCTGTGCATCAAGTCTTCATCACATCCTGAATTAGAGTCTGGACTTTCTGTTGGCTAAACCATGTGTGGAGATGATGTCTGATTGTCCCTGAACCATTCTGTCACATACCTGATGATCCTGATCAGTCCTGGCATTGTCCAATCTGTT
>JAQQZY010000007.1:19108452-19122084 GCA_030068375.1 Ostorhinchus rueppellii | reverse complement strand
TCACTGCAGTTAGAGTTCAACAACCTGTTCCAGCTCAAACATTATTAACCACTGCAGTATTTACCCATGGAAGGATCGGAACTATTTACAGAGTTAAATCCAGTGAATGTCTCCTGTAATCAAAACCAAAGGTGGTGCAGTCAAATATTGCACGTGTGACTTTTTTTTGGCTTGGCAGTATATGTCACTCTGTCCATCATAATTTTGTTTCAGAAGTACAACTGCAAAACACCCTTTTTTCAGTATACTTTATACAATTTATCTGTTATTTATTGACCTTTTGCTGTTTTGTTCCATTCATCTATGTTGTTAGTCCTGTCCTTCTTTACTGTTTCATTGCAGAAGTATAAAACCAATGGTTCCCAACCTTTTTTGGCTTGTAACCCCATTTTAACATCACACGTTTCTGGTGATCCCAGGCATTCAAAACTGAGCCATTTCTTTGCTAAAATTAGTTAGTTATTATTATTGTTTGTTTTTTTGTTTTTTTTTTATATCACGTACTAGTGTGGACATAGAATAGAATAGACTTTATCTGCCATTTGCACAGATATATTGCATTATAGGTACATTGCATTTCCCTGAGTCATAGAGTTAAAAAACAGAAAAAGACATGAACAAAAGCAGAACAACACAACATAGATGCAGCTGTGACATAAACTCAGCTCAGTTATTGCAGTGACAAGTAGATACCCATTTGAAGAATATATTACTACTAATAATAATAAGATAATAATAATTATAATTATAATAATAATAATAATGGAAGGTAAAAAACAAGTTATTGCACATTTGAATTGAAAGAAATAAAAAGTAATTATGAGGTAAAGCAGTAGTAGTGCACATTTAGTTAAAATACTGAGAGGTAGAGCAGGTTATTGCACATTTAGTTAAGTGTCTGTTAGAGTGTGAGGGACGTGAGTGACTAGTGAGTGACTACTGTCCTGGGGTAGTGTGCGAAACTATATTGCAAATAAATGTTAATTTTACATGACATTTAGGCTATATAATGCACCTTTTTTTTTAGTGTCCGCTTGTCAGTTTCTCTTGGAGATGTGTTAGCGGGACCAGGCAGCTGAAGAAATCTTTCCATTCTCTGTCTCGGTCCAGTTTTGTGACTGCAACTGTGCGACTGACCGGGCAGGTTGAAGTGTAGTAACACACGCAGTCACATGATCGGGTCAATCAACCTATCCCCTCTCAGACATTATATCCCGCATTTTATTTGAACTTGATTTAGGAAAAGTGTGTGGGGTTTTAATTATTATGAAATGTATATTGAATCATTAAAAATATTTTTTATCAGTCATTTTTTTCTTTTTCTTATCAGTTATTAGAAATTTCGGGCGGCCCAATTTGAATTCCAGGCGACCCCAAGGAAAACACTGTATAAAACCATTTAATATAGCTCTCTTTTACTGTCAGTGGGAAAACTCGATCAAATTAAGCTTACATCACTAACATAAACCGCAGCAAAAACAAAAGTAAATGGAGTTTTTGCTATGTTACTTATAAGTTGAACCAGTTTAAGGCAAATCATTGCCATTTAAGATGTAAATTTAATATATAACACAAATGCATTAAGGATCAATTATGTCTTGTATATATTATTTCATAAAAGTCTGACTGTACACTCCAAAACTCGTGTTATATTTGAAAGAAAATCTAAAATATTTTACATAAGTAGTGTACAATGCTTATTTTTTATTTGTTTCTTTTCTGTTTCCATCCAACATGTTTACTCATGACTAAAATCTGAAAAAAATCCCAGTTGGTTTGGAGCCTTTTTATCTTTAAATGTTTAATAGCGATGGTTCTGAGAAAGCCAGTGGGAGTTTAATGTTATATGATATGGTGTAATATTGTTATCACAATCGCGGCTGGAGTCTCTGCTGGATATCTCATTGACGTACTGTACAATTAAGCTGCTCACAATTTAGGGTTCTTGTTGCTTCAGTCAAAAATAATAACCAGATGTGGGGAAAGAACATTGACTCGCGACTACAATAAATAACAGAGCAGCAGAGAGTAATAATGTAGGTTGTTACAACATTTAACTAAAAATCTTGATTTAATGTTTTGTTAAAGTTTACTTATGAGTGTATTTATAACCATGGCCATCTGTGGCCATCTGTAGAGTGTCTGTGACAGTTTTTTTTTTTTTACACTGTACATCCCATCAAAGCCTCATCTTCACCATGAGAAATGAATGTATGTTTTGTATGAATTGCTTTATTGCTGCACCATTGCTCCTGCATTGTAGGGAGCTGGAAATGTTGGGAGTGGGGATAAGGTGGGGTGTGCATGTGGGGGGATTTGTACAATTATAGAAGTGATGATGCAAAGACAGTCAAGCACATATTCCCCCTTACACAACCGCAGAGTGGTACAGTCCACAGTCTTAAAGGGAGAGTGTACAAGTGAGATAAGTGCATCCTTTATAACAACATTTTAATTAAACCAAACAAAACAATTAACATGATGATAGTGCACGCTGAAAAATAATTTATACTGTAAATAGCCACTGTGAGTGGGGGAGCATGTGGACATATTAACAGTTCATATTCAACTAATTCATTGATCATTTTATTGATAGCTTATTGAATGGCTCTATGTCTTATATCAATCAAATTAATGCTCATAACACACAAACAATGTGTTACACTGACTCAACTATACATACATGCTGTGTTTCCATATGTTTACAGGATATTATATTGACTTATTTTCATTTTCTTGTGACTGGAGACACTATTTCAAACTCTTAGCCCTCCAATTTAAAGCTGTAGTATGTAACAGTTGTGCATTAACATACCTAAACAAGAAAAACAAAAAAAAGAAGTAACAAAAACTAGACCCATGTTCTATATTTTGTTGATTTGTGTACTTACATTCTTTCAGATCTTTTCAAATAATGTTCATATTCAGACAGATTCATTTCTTCATCTTCTGAACCTGCTTTATCCTCAGTAGAGTGACGGGGGTGCTGATGCCTATTCCAGCTACCTATGGGCAAAGGCGGGGTACGAAGAGTCACCAGTTCATCACAGGGCTGACATATAGAGACGAACAACCAGTAATTCCTATGGGCAATTTTAGGTTGACCAATTAACCAATCAGTGTGCGTCTTTGGACGGAGGGAGGAAGTTGGAGTACCTGCAGAGAACCCATGCAAACACGGGGAGAACATGCAAATTCCACACAAACCTGGTTGGAATCGAACCCAGGATCTTCTTGCTGTGTCACCCCATATTCAGACAAATCCATAAGTTTATTAAAGAAAAAAATGTATATAATTTGATTTTCCTTAAAAGGTGTCTTTTACCATAGGCTGTATATAAAGATGGACGATGCAGTGGATCCTAAATATCATGGGTAATGGGACCTGACATACCCTCCTGTGTGCAGGTACATGAACTCCTCATTCATTTCTGGCTCACTGACAGTGATTTGTCATTATACAGGTGCCAGTTATCCGATTTTATATCATCAAATAACTTAATTTAAAGAATGTTCATTCACAAATCACACCTTCAACACATATTAACCTCATGAAAACTACCTGAATGAGAGAATTCACCTGTTGGAAAATTATATTGATTATGTTTACTGATCCAAGTTACAGCGTGATTTATGACATTATTACAGACACCAGTAAGAATTGTGAAGTTTTGGCATCAGTTTTAAGGAGCTGTCATTATGTCCATCTTTATACACTGTCTGTTCTCGTAAAATTAATATTAATGTAACTTACAGTTATTTAATTAGAAGTAAATGATATTATGTGAGGATACCACTTTAGTAAACATAAAGTGTATAATCCTGTAATACATTACCGTCTCTGTAAGTGTAATTTCCTTCTCTCTCTAATAATATGTAAACAACTACTCCCATGATCCCACGCTACTTCACTATGGACATCCCATCAGTCTCTTTTTGATGTTGTGGAAAATGTGAGCATACTGACTTAAGTCCATTGAGGAGTTATTCATTTTGTCTGTATGACTGTGAACAAATGTACCTCTTTATCAAATAATAAATACCAGACCATCCACACTCACAAATTATGCTTTCATCTCATTAGATGACATTGTATTGATTTACGTTCAGTTTCTAGCAACTTAACCTAATCTTAACCATAACTGCAGTTCACCTTCACCTGTCATTCACTCTCTGATTCAGGCTAATTGTAAGATCATGTAAGAGAAATAATTAAGTTGTATATGTATATTTTTTTTTGGCTAATATTGCTTAATAAATGAGTGATACACAGTTAGCTGAAATTGATGCTGTAAAAATGCAGCTTAATATGGCTGTCAGAAAGGCCCTAATGTGCACTTACCACGCACAGTTAAACAGATGCTGATGCACAGGTGTGTAAATCCAATGCAGTTCCTTACTCAGCCCCTCAGCACTACAACATGACCATATGACAACAACAAGCCTTCCTATTGCCATGGCAACAACTGCACCATTGCTAAGGCAACAGCTGCAGAGTGCTACAACAAGCAGAAAAACCATCAAGCATTTTCAATCTCATTATTTCACCCGATTAATGCAGCCTCGTGTTCTATTTCTCGGTGTGTTCTGGTCTTGTTTAAGTCGTTCTCGCGGTGCTTCGTATTTTCTTTCTCTGTGATGCATATGTAATTCACACTCTTCTCAACACATTTTCTCTCGGTCTAATTCCTTCTGTCTTCACACACATACACACACGCACTCACCCACTCTCCCTCTCCTTTTCTCTCTCCTTCACTGTCCCCTCCCTCAGTTCTTCCTCTCCATCCTCTGCTGTTTCGCTGTCTTATTCTCTTTCTCTTTTTCCCTTTTCTTTCCACAGTGTGATCCCCCACCACCCTTTTTTTTTTTTTTTAAATCCCCGCCACCTCTGCTTTCCATCTCCATCCTCCATTCTTCTCTCCTTTCATATTCACTCCATCATTCTTTCTTTTCCGCCTTTTCTTTCCTCCCTGAACAAAAACCCCCCAGATCTACTCTCACCTTCCCTTTTCTTCGCTCTTTCTCATACTAAATTCCAAGACCACCCTCTCTCCTCTCTTCTCCTCTCTCTTTCTTTGCTCACTCTCTCTATTTCCCTGTGGCCCTCCCCCTCCCTTTTCATGTTTCCCCCTCCCCTCCATCCTCTCTTTCCCTCGCTGGTTCAGTTAGTCAAAGAAGAGATTCACCGAAGGAGAGAAAAAGGGGGAAAGGCAGGACGAGAGTGAGAGCGCAGGAGTGGGGCAGGCTGGGGAGAGGGGTGTGGGGTCTCAGCCCTCTGTTGTGGGGGGTTGGGGGGGTTGAGATACACCCCAATATTTTGTTTTAAGTACCATGGACTGCCTCTGCATTGTGACTACAAAGGTAAGCTTATCTGCTGTTCATTACTCTGGCTCTACGTGTGTGAGAGAGACAGAGTGAGTGGTGGCACAACTGTATCGAAGGGAAGCGCTCATCTTTTTGTCATCTGTCAGTTGTCAATGTAAGCTGTGTAATTGTCATTTTCTCTGCTATACAGAGCAAAACTGTTTCTGTCTTGCTGTCCTTGGGTTCTTCTTTGGGATTTGTATATTTCAGAAAATGCTCAGGGTGTGCTGAACTACCTGAGCGCTGTACTCTTTGATATCTCCCTCTCTGGATGACCCTCTCTCCCACTCTCTCTGCATCTCCTACTCTCTGTCATGCTTTGTGAGTGTACAAACAGGGGCTGGCTTGACCTGCGTGGATGTAGTGAAAGCAGGAGAGAGCCAGCGCTGGGGTTGCTTAGGTTGCAGGGCTTTGTGTCAAGCCGGAGCTGCAGAATATGTCAGGGAGAGACCATGGGAGGGCACTCTGCATGCTAATCTCCTCATATATTTTAGCCGCTTTATCTTAACCTCAGCCGTAACCTCACGGTCAAGCTACCGCTCTATTCACCTGCACACGTCTACCTCACATACAGGATCTGAGTGATGTCTTGTATCACACACATGTGCCCTGCATCTGACTTTAGCCTGCTGCTCTGAGGAGGCTGGACTAGCCTTGAAATTGCCAATAAACAAGCAAATAAATAAATAAATGAAATGAGATTCTAAAGAGCTTTACAGTCTGACTCTGACACTCTCAGGGTTCAGACTTTGTTTGCTCAGACAGCTACATTCTGTCCTCCACCACCAAATATCCGGACAGATGTATTTACTCAGAAATAGATTAAAAACCAGGAGAACAATATACTGTAGCTGCTGCACCTGAGTTCAGTTTCTGACAGGAAGTGATGGCAAAAATTGGGAAAGAAAATATGCACTGTTACTCTTGAACAGCTGTGTGAAGGAGGAGATTCTTTCAAAATTTGACTAAGAGTGTGTAAAGGAGAAGTGTTGGTGTTCACTTGGCCCTTTCAGACATATTACATAAATTTATGCTTAACTGTGGCACATTACATTCATTTGCTTATCAACCTCTCAGTTTCCTTGGCAACAGAGCTTATTGGTAGGTTAAACATAGATAAGTGCAGTCAGATGAACAGAGAGACAGTATTTCACAATGTGGAAGGCTTTATGTGAAATATTTATTTGTGCTGTAATCTACAACATAATGTGTGAACAAAAATATGGCATAGAAACATTGTTTTTATATTAGAGGGATGGAAATAAAGGAATAACTTGATGTCCATTAGGGTGCTGAAATGAGATTACATGTAGGCTTAAAGGTTCATGATAGTTCTTCAGACCTGTTTAAGTTACCTAACACAATGCAGCGTGACAAATGCCTGAAGGGAAAAAAAAGAGAAAATGTCAATGTATTTGAAAGCCTGGAACATCAGTCTCTTATGCATCTTAGTTGCCTTGAGAGTGACTCACTGCACAGAATAAAAAAAAAAAAAAAAAACTTGAAGTGAAAGACCACAGTTGGTAACAGTAGATATTTAGATATTTCACCAAACTTGTTTCACAAACCTGCATATCTCAAAGTGAGAAGTCTTAGTGTAAAGCTGGCAAAGAGAAGCTGGTGTTTGCCAAGAGATTGTGAGGCAGATGGTCAGTTTATAAAAGGGAAGCAAAGTTAGTGCACAGAATCGTCTGATATTGTGTGAAGGAATATATTAGCTGACTGGCTAAACTGCTTTTTTAGCATTTAGTTAAGACGTCTACAGGTGAGCTGGAGATTCAGTTGTATTTCCATTGAGCAAAATTGACTTGATCTCAAGACATATTTGCCTAAAACTTGGTGTATTGCTTTAAATGTGAGTTATTAAACATTAATGGAGGCTGGCTGCATTGCAGGTGAGCAGTGTGGCTTGCCATCATGGAGCAGATGATGGGTGAGCTGTTCCCTGGGTGAGCTGTTCCCTGACACCCACATACAGTAGAGAAAGTTATGTGAATATTATTGTTTCCCTGTGCAGGTCTGTGCACAAAGTTTTGCCATGTAGGGGGATGCCAGAGCACACAAATGACAAATATCTGATACAACTAGTTGAACTGAAGCATTCACAATTTGGCTCTTAGTTTGAAAAGCAGCGCGAGTAACACAAACACACTTCCTATGAATTTCTTCCCAACCGTCTTTTAGACTTAAATAGCATCCCTAGTGAGCGACTGTGTTTGAGTATTTTGGAAGAGAATTCATGCACAAGCTGAAACTCCAGTGCATGCAATAAAAAAGACGTGGGGAAACTTAGTCTGAGCAACACAGATAGAATTAGCGCAGTTCTGAGAGGAATAATAAGCTCTTTCAGTTATCTTCTTTACACTAAAGACAAATTGAGTTGCATTTGAATAGCAGGTTCCCGTCCTTGAGGCAATTTAGGGAAAATAAGAGGAAGATTTCATTTGCTTCTATTAAAGAACAGGACTACTATTACATTAGTATCTGTCTACCACCACAAGTTGCATTTCATAGGAGCGTGTGTTACAAAACATTGCTGTAAACCTCCTAAGCTCCTCATAATGTGGCACAAAATGTTTCTCATGATTTTGTGCTGACGTCAAGAGCCTACCTTCACAGAGCACTCAAGTAAATATTGACAAGGTCACATAAAGCTGTAATTGCAAGTGTGCAGAGAAAACTGCTCCAGTGAATATGTCAAGAAGATTTAATGTTGTGAAAAATTGATAACCCAGACCGACACAGATTCTCTATTTCTAACAAGTAACCAATGATGTCATTTTATGTTTCTCCCTAAAGTGAAATGTGAGAAAGATTTAAGAATAAAGTGGAACATATGACAGCTTTGCTTCACACAGAGGTGTCATTACATAACATTTAGAACTGGAATATTAGGGCATATGTGCTTGAAGAGACGTCACGGGATTTATATTTGGTTGTGTGCCTGATAATACCTTTGACTCTGCCTTCTTGTGTTGCACTGAGTCAGAGATGGACAGTTTGAGAGGCAAGAACAAAGATGGTGTATACAGTGAAAGGCATTTGAGCTCCTGAAGCTTATCTTAATGTGAAAATAGAACATTATTTTAATAAGGAAATCAAACACTTGTGTGGAAAGGAGGACGTACAGTATTTCTGGTACATCTTTCTGCCTTTCTTTGATTTGCTTGTCTTACAGTCCTTTGATTATCACTCCTCTCCCTGTTGTCACCCTCGTTCCACTTCTCTGCTCTCATATTTCCAATTCGGCCCTTCCACAATTTTTGTCCTCTCTGCCTCCTTCACCTTCTGTAATCCCTCGCTCTGGCCTCCCTTCCTTCCTTTATCTCATTTTACCTCCTTTACCCCTTCTGCTTATTCTCCTCTTTCCTACTCTGTACTCTCTATCTTACCTCCTGCCCTCCTCCTCAGCACTTTCGAGGCTTCCCTAGTTAGTGCTTCTTCAAATAAATTATACATTTGACAAGATGTAGTCAAAGCCAGCAGCTGCACGTGCACATTACTGGCTTCATGTATGGCTTCATGCTCCAACAAGAGCATTTTTTTCCCTCTTTGGAATAGGTTTTAGCACTTGCGCTTGTAATGACTTTGTGCTGCCAGTTGTTCTTATATTCCAGAATGTATGAATATTTATATGCTTTGAATGTGAGTGTGTGTCCATTCAAAGATGAGAGGCTTATGGCTGTTGCATCTTGGTTTTTTCCTCTCCAAGATGCTGTAAAGCTGAATCCTCAGCTCACAGCTCAGATGAAATCAAAGACAGTCACATGAATGTTAATTTGTCTACAGTTCTGCCCTGATGAACAAGTGACCATTCACCATGTGTGTGATATGTTGCACTGTATCTGTGTGTGTGACATACAGTGTGCTGAGGGTTATAGGATTAGAGATCAAGTGGAGAGCTCAAATGATCTCTGCCCAAGGGCATGAGCAACCTTCCATCCATGAGGCTTTTGTATGCAGCCACAGAGACACTGATCCTGCCAAGTTGCTCCCAGGGCACACTGAGTGAAGCAGGGCTTGCCCCAGTGCAAGGCTGATGCCATGACTGCACAGCGCAGAGGGTCTCTATTGTTTTAAAGAAAACACAGAAGAAACCACAGGATAACACAGATGTCACTATGCAGATGGATGCTTCTTGGGCCTCATTTACCTTGTAACAATCATCTGTATTTGTACTCCTGAACCAATACTGCAAAACTCTGTGGTCAGCCATCATTTTGTTTTGTCTTTAAACACATATTGCACCACTCACCCACACATTCCACCGCTTTCCTGAAAGAAAGCCGCACACCTACATGATTAGACGGAACTCACACAAACTGCAGCGCATCCTGCTCTTCTATACGTGGCTTCTGCACTGGGGATTTTATCTGTTGTCTTATTTGAGTCCTTGTCTTGTCAGTTTTTTAATTGAATGGGAAGAAGAGACTGGAGGTGTTATCCAGGCTGTGAAACTGGTTGTCAATGGTCTTGCTGCAGAAATTAAACATTAGATAAGTTGCAGCAATCATCAGAATGCTCTTGACTTTCCAAAGTGATGACTCAGAAAATGTCACCTTTGTTAATACAATACATGGCCTTTGATTACCTTGTTTTAATGCACCTCCTAAGCTTGAAACTGGCGAGGACTCACTTCATATTTAAGCTCATCCAAGCTTATAATATGTCCATCCACTAATTCCACTATTTTATAATTCCCCACACCCCCACTGTGAGCCTTAGCCAGCTAGGAGGCTGCTAAGAGCTACTCTTTGTGAAATGCACACAACACAATCTGTGCCTCACTGTCTTTTCTATTTCACTTCTCTCTGCTCAACAGTCTGATCCAGTGAATAGGCTGAGTAATACCTTGCATTTTCTTTTGAAATTTACCTTGAACATTCACGTATAATTGATCTATATTGGAGTATTTCACATTGTGAACAGGTCACAGTCTCTTTGAGTCCTTCTATCCATGAAATGGCTCTTTTTTGCCTGATGATTCCGTTCAACAAGTGGAGGAGGGGTTGATTTTCTGGTGCAAGCAATAACTATTTGTTTTTATTATAGATACATGTGCTACCTCTGTTAATGAATTTGTAATTTCTCTAATTTGGGACTTGGGAAATGTGTAAAGCCTAGAGCCAAGCTTGTCAAAACGGGAAAGAAAAAGACCACCAAATATTTTATTTGTGTCTAAAACAATATAAAATAAACAAAAGTAAAACAAAAATTAAAATACAGCCTTCAGCAGACCGTGTTTACAGGATCTGCCATTTAATTTTGGTGTTTTGGCTGTCAGCATCACCGTCCGTCCTGAAATTGTCCATATGACAGGTGACAGATTAGATCCATCATAGGATATTTGGGCTGGAGTCTTTGCCACCTCACATTGAGGGAGAGAGCTAATGGGGAAACATAAGCTTGCTACAGGGATGCAGAAAGAGGACTGGAGCGCACTGCTTCAACATATAACATTACAGACTAATGTGTCATTTGAGTGTGAAAATGAGACAGACAAATAACTAATCAATAGAGAAGACTGTGTATATTTAGAGAAAAACAACAGAGAAGGTCTTGAGTTAGGGGCCACATTTTCGTCACAGTCTACTATAATAAAATTGTGTCATCACATTATAGGCATTATGGTTAAACGAGTGAATAGCAAAACAGTTATGTAATTAAAGAGGAGTGCGTGTCATTGTGTATTTATGTTTGTGTATGTATGGTGTGGGCTCCTGATGTGAAGACAAAAAAGGAATGTCGATGGGAAGAAGAATGACAGAAAACACGAATGACGAGGATGGCAGTGCTGATATCATCGATATGAATAGCACATGCATTAGCCTTGCAAATGGGATCAGATTTTCTTACAGTGCTGTGATCATATTTTTACAATACAGCACACAATGACACCTTGTGGCATGTTGTTAAACTACAGCACAAGAGCACATGACAGTGTGGCTCAGGAATATTGTTCAGTTTCAGCTGCGAGAATCCATCCAAGCAGCTGAATGGACTCTGACATTACATTATGCTACATTAGCCTGAGCCTTACATTACACAAATGGGCTGTGTTCAGTGAGGTCAAGGCTGTGTATTTCCTCATATTTAGCAGGAAACAGTCATGTGAATTGCAGGGCTCTGCATCAGTTATTCATGAGCAGTCCCTTGTCACAGACCTTAGTAATGTTCTCATCTGAAATTCAGCTCATGGATACAGAGGCTTTAACCTCATGTTTGGCAAAGAGCAGCTGACAGCCCAAAATACCAGTCCTCATTGACTCAAATGCTTTCCTACTCTAATTATATACTTTACTGTTCACATTCCCGTTTCCAGTGCTGGGAAAGATATATGAACATTTGAATGAAAAATGCTACACAAGCTAATGACATCATGGGAGTTCAAACCCGACAGTGATGTACAAGCGCACATATTTTGTGTGGTTTGTTTGTCTCTGGCTTTGTATCTTCATGTTCCTCTTATAGGTGATGTCAGTTGCTTAGCAACCAAGCAATCAGGGCCCGATTGTTGCCATGACAACATGGCAGGGGTATCATCATGGAGAGAATAGAGATGAAAGAAGGGAGGGAGGGAGGGAGGGAGGGAGGGACGGAGGGAAAGAGAGAGAGAGAGTGAGAGAGTGAGAGAAAGAGCCCTGCCATTGAAGGGTGTGCGTAATGTGAAGCCCACAGTGGGCAGGTAGGAGGATGACCTCTGTGTAGGCGGCAGCAAAGAATTCTCATGAATACGGAGAATAGAAAATTAATGTTTGGTCTTATGTGCCTGGATCTGTGGGTTACGCAGCGTTTGACACTGTTCTAACAGTAGAGAGTTCATTTCTGATGGAAATGTCACAATGTGCTCCAGTTGTCTTTAGTCACAGACAGTGATGCTGTTGCAGAACCACAGCTGTGTGTGTGTCACTGAGGTCCAGAGGGCTTCAGGCCTAACCTCTGCAGGTGTCATAACCTATCCATCACCCAACAGCAGTCCACTGTAAAACAGTCCAACGGGGTCATGGTGTAGTCACACTGTTTACTCCCTTGCTCAATTCAGTTTTACCATAAATGTAGCAATGTGGAAAAAAAAGACACAAGGACACAAAAGGTTTTTTGTTTTTTGTTTTTTTTAATCACATTGATGTACTTCTCAAACACACTTACTGTAACTGTTGTAGTTGATTATTTGTGTGGGTTAAAAACTTGATGTTTCAGAGTGTAGTTGTCAAATTTCACACTTGTCTGTAGCTTTTTTGTGATATTACATAAGCATTTGAAGTGAAATCATACAGTGTTTAACTGATTAATCTAAACATATCACAATAATTAAACATCAACAAATGTCTATTTTTAAACCTGCCTTTTGGGTAAAATCACATGTTTTGAGAACCTCCCGGCTGCCAGTAAAGAATGTGTTAGGTTGTCATGAATAGATTAAGTGTGAAAGTACAGGCGGTGCTTTTTGCACTGAAGGAGCACTAACCATTAAAAAAAAAAGTCTTTTCGAAATCAGAAACCTGAATGACACACCCAGCATCTCACGAGTCACATTTTGATGGTGCGGAATGATATAAAAGCACACTAACACAACATGAATAAAATGTCTTGATTTGACCAAGTCTTTTATGTTGCAGGTTTTAGTCAGCCATTTAAGTCATCCATTCAAGGAATAGGATCTTTCAAGTCACAGTTAGATTCAATCTATCAAGAAGAGAAACAGCATGACAAATTTTTATAACCTGTAGAAAAAACAAAGGCAACGCGAAACACACTGACTGAAGTAAATCTTTTGTGGACATGCAAATGTCACAAGTTGCCCTGACAGTATTCCTCATATTAGATGGTTTAATGAGCATAAAACAGTTTGATTACAGGTTATTCTGCTATCAGTGTTTCTGCTACTGTCACAATATGATTATCTAACTGCAGTTAATGACTATATAAAGTTTATTCATTCAATGTTCATGTATTATTATTTTTTACAGTCATATAATTTCATGTTTTTTTAAGGCTAGACTTCATCACAGTGTATCAGTAGTCTCTATAGGAGCTCTAAAACACTACATTACAGAAAAGAACTGTTAAATGTTCATCAGTATGAAAAAAGTAATTCTTTTTTTTTTTTAACATAGTACCATTGTTCACATATTTACCTGAAGGAATTCAATTTATAATATAAAACTTAAAAAACACTGCTCTACAGTTTCTTCAGACATTAAATGTGTTAAATCTTACATAGTTTAATAAGATGAATCAGAAAACAAATGACCAAAGTGCTGGTTA
>JAQQZY010000007.1:19082565-19101286 GCA_030068375.1 Ostorhinchus rueppellii | reverse complement strand
TTTGAAAGAAAGAAAGAAAGAAAGAAAGAAAGAAAGAAAGAAAGAAAGAAAGAAAGAAAGAAAGAAAGAAAGAAAGACCTTTCACTCACAAAAACAATCGGCAGATGAATTAGTAATGATCATTATTTGAAGATGGAACTTTTTTTTGCTCCTAATATCAGATAGAACTAATTATTGCACATGTTGACCTAAAAATAAAATGGTGAACACACTCTCCCTTATTTTATATTACCATTACCAGCTAAATTCACTTCAGATCAAATTTAAAAAATAACTCAAGGCAGGTGTAGTAGCCTAAAACATGTGCAGACTAGGCAGACAACAAAATATGATAGAACCCTGGTAAGAGACTACCCTCGCTACTACTTGTTTATTCATGGTGTCCAGTTGTTTCAGTCTTTCAGCCAACTGCAGTATCCTGTTTGAACACCATAATCCCTTTCCAGTTTAGGAAAGGTAAAATCAGATGTTCAGGCAAACAAGAATCAGCTCTAGCAGGGTCGGTGTTGGTGTGAATACTATAATTCTCACCTCAGGTATTTTCCTAGTCAGTAGAGCTGAGGCAGCCTCCAAGCCTCAGGAGATTCCCACTTGTTTGCACGTTTGAGCATTTCAGCGTCAAAGCTGCTGAGTGCTGGAGGTTAGAGGAGGCTGAAGACCTGAAGCTTGTTGTGTAAGAGCGATCCAAATTTGTTTTCTCTAAGTTTAGGTATCTAACCCACTGTTTGGCTTTATTTAAATACTCCACCTCATTTCAGTGGCATTACTTTTATATTCCGGTACTTACAAGCGCTGTAAAACTAAATTCTCTGTAGGTTTATCTGCCAATACAGCAAGGGATTCGCTGAATGTAGCTCAAGGACACAGCAACAAGAAATATTGAAAAAAAAAAAAAAGATAAGATAAGAGAGAGGCTGGAATGTGCAGGCTTTAGAGATTGTAGGGTGTAAACACATGATTAAGCTCTATTTCATTTTTAAGGAACAATAGAGGATGCAGTAAAACATAGCCTTTGTAATCAGTGCTATTGGTGAGATAGCAATTTACTATTAAGGTCGTGAAAATCCACCAAATTACATAATATACTAGTAGATATACTGGAAAAAGGGGTGAATAATAGTGTAGCATATTTGGTTCTTAAGGTTCATCAAAAGTAAAGGCTTCTTGGGAATTTCTCTGACTTTATTCCGCATGCAGTTAACTAAAAATGCACTTGTAGTTGAGCTCTTGATGTGTCTTTTTTATCATTACAAAAGATGTAGTCACTAATAGTGTAAGTGTTGATTATAAGACAAGCACTGCAAAATGAAAAGGACGCATCTGGCTGTATCTACAGTGCACTAGCACAATTTCTGGCACTTGCAGGTTCAGAAATCTGCTGTAACAGTCAGTGGTGAATACTGTCAGCACTCTCGCAGTTTGTTCTCAGAGTCACACTCCTTCTTTTAATTCTCTGTATGTTTTGAGAAGATGCTGGCATGTGTTTCACCAGTGTCACATGTAGTAGTAGCACAAGGCACCTGTTTTTGTGCGGACAAACAGCCGTGACAGAGGCAGTTATCTTTTAGAAATGGTGACCAGAACACTGTTGGCAAGTGGACTATTTGTTAGGGATCTGCCACCCCCTGCAGATGTTGTCATGGAAACACTCTGGCTCTTTTGGGGTTCTCTCTCTCCCTCTCCCTTTTCACACAATGCAGTATTAAGATGTTAATGCTATACTCAGTGCTGGAATACCACAGTTCAGGTTTCCACGTGACACCCACGCTTACATAATGCTGTAGTGGAAAGGGGAAGCCACCTACAGTATGATCACCGAAGAAATTATCTCTGTAATGAACACAAATTGTTATATTCATACATAACACTGACTCTAAACCACTCACCATTTACATTTTATATGTAGTAGTTATGACACAAAGTTATGTATATATATTTATATAGGGCCTTTTCTCTTAACAGCATATAATTCACAGTTACTGCACAATACATTCATAGAACTTCCTGCAGTCACAATCTGAAAAATGAATAAGTCTCTGCTGTCTTTTATTATGTTGAGCTAAATCACAACTAAGGATATCTAGGAATTTATTCACATTGACTACAGCTGCAAAACAAGATGTACAATAATGTTCCTGAGCAATATGACAAGAAAAATGTCACTCATACCAAACTGATTCATAACCTTAAAAGCTCATAGAATAGTAGAATGTTTTAGGATTTTGTCTCTGGATTTGCTTCATGGCTACTGTTTTAGAGTGGTAATGACTTAATAATGATGTTAAAATGATAAGTGCTGTAAAATCCCTGACTGACTTGCTACTGAGGAACTGTACAAAAGAGTTCAGTTACATAGTTTTGTAAAAGAGCTAAAGCTATATCAGAAATAAACAGGGGATGTATTTTAATGAGGAGTGAAGTAAACCACAGAGGTTTCATTTAGAAGATTATTGCAGTTTGTTGCTCACACTTCTTGTGTACATTAACTAAGTATCAGAGTTCCTTATGTTGTAAAAAAAAAAAAAAAAAAAAAAAAAAAAAAAAAAAAAAAAAGCTACAATAGACTACAGTTTTCTTTTTTAGAACGCAGTATCCTAGGAAACTGTGCTATGGGATTAGAAAGCGTGTGCAGTCAGTGCTCCTTAATTGATCAGAGATAGGAGTTAAACTTAGACCAATGGAAAAAAAAAAGTCATAGGCCTACATCAAGGTTCCTCAAAGAAGAGAGTGAAAAAGGCCATGCCCACACACAAACAGAGCAACACAAATGTAATGTTTCAATGCCTAAAATATACTGAAGAATCAGTACTTTGTATCACACAGCCCTCTCCGACAGCAGACATTCAGGCTGTCATTGTGGAAAAGATGCAGGTGTAACTAATACCATTAAAGATGGCTTGATTCACTTTGTGTCCTGTGATAATACCGCCTGAATGGAATTAGCCTCCTCATTTCACTTTATTATTTACAACTGCTCCATCCCTGTTGTAACATATGATCAATCATGTCTTCTGTAAAAGCTCCTGTTTTATTTCTTTAAACACTCTTGTACTGATTATATTGATATGTTGATTTACAAACTGCTTTCTCTGATCTTCCAAAGACAGTCAAGTGGAAGACTAATTATCTTAAGACAGTAAATGTTTCACACAACAGATGGATAACAAATTAAAGGGAAAAAAAAAACAGCATAACGTGTCTTAATAAGGTGCTGGGCCACCATGTACCGTGAGAATGCCAGTGCAATTTTCCACTTATTTTACAAGTCTGTGAACTTTACTAGAGGGATACAACACCGTTCTACTAAAAGATATTCCATCCATTTGACACGTTGGCACAAACTCTGCCTTCGATAAGCCCCTCCCAAAAACACCTCTTGTCCAATCCTATGTTTGCAACTAGGCAGAGAGTTCCGTCAATCTTTCAAAGCATGGGATGCCTGAGTGAATGGAGCCTGTAGATGTAAATATTTCTACCATATTTACTCACTTAATGTGTTACCAAAGATTAATGTATGCCAGTTATAATTTAAACCAGTATGCCACAAATTATATGACTAGTTAAAGTCATAACTTAATACAATAGCTCAAAGTACCCATAAGGACACACTAAGATTATACAGTCATTCAGTCATTTCTATTTTTATTATGTATGATGGACTCTGTAAGTCCAACAGCAGGTATATTTTAGCTTTAGTGGAGGGTGTCATAATATTTTTTTCTGAATTCCACTCATGGAGCATTATTGATCACCTTTCTTATTCCATACAGAGTGACTGTGGTTCATTACTGACCATGGACACACATAAATAGACTGAAAAAAAAAAATGTGTTGTGTGTATTGTAGGTAGAGGATGTCTGAGAATTTGTGAAGGAACTGTTTTATGACATTATAGTTAACACAATGTTCCTCTTTAGCCTATAGATTAAGTTTTCTCCAGGAAATAATGTCAAGTTTCTGTAATAAAAGCCTTAAAATATCCAACACAAACAGAAAAGGCATACATCATATTCCAGCCTTAACTAATGTCAATAAAAACTCTGAAGTTAGCTAGCTTAGCACACAGTTGTTAGCAAACAACAAACACATGTCTGAACCAACCTTACTTTGTTTTATAAATTTTACAGTATTTAGTTTGCCTAAATCCTAAACTCACCCAACTACTGAACTGGAAGCTAGCATGAGTAACCATGTTTTTTTGTTTGTTTGTTTTTTACAACAACTGGGTGCTAAACGACCTAATATTAATGTTGTGCCCTGGCCTTTTTGTTGATGAAATTAAAGTATTTTGTGTACATTGTGTGTAAAAGATGCCTCCTGTAGTTCTTCTGTGTACCGTTCTTTACTATTCCATGACCTTTTCTTGCAGACATTTCCAATAGTGACATGTTGAGTGCCAAAGCTTGACGGGTGTAACCACAGTAACTAAGAACTGGGGCTTCACAAAGGGTCAGTTAGGTTGAGAACAAGGGACAGAAGGCCTGAATATGATTCACACCATTTTCATACTGAACAATCCATTTGGTTAGTCCTGTGAATGGGGCCATTGTCATCCTAGGAGAGACCAATCCCATCACCATAGAGATGTGTCATCATAGGACTGATGTTATCACGTTGAACAACTTAATTCACAGTGATCCTTCAGTCTAAGGGGACAAGTTAACCCAAGCCATACCAGTAAAATGTCCCCTCCAGCAGAACAGGGCCACTTCCCTGTAGGGGGTCCAACATTCAGGCCTCTCCTGTCTCTTGGTGTATTCTACACATGCACTCATCCACTTCTGGAGAAGAAGGTGAAGGATGACTCATCTGACCATTTCACTGTGTTTCACATTTTGGCTGATGCTTTTTGAACTACTTGAATCTAAAAATGTGTTTTTATGTGTGGAATCATGGTTTTATACTCTTCACCTCTGCTATATCTTTATGTAATTATCGACGGACTGTTCTCAGTGATTATGTCCTGTACTGACATAGGTAGTCACCTGTGGAGTTTCTGTTCTATTTTTTTCCTTACACATAGTATTAATGCACCTGCAGAAGGTCATCAAATTTGTACTGTGGAACACAGTTTCCTTTTTCCAGTAAATCTAAATTGCAGATGTCTATTAAGTTACTTTGGTTGAAACACCAGCCAGCTGAGCAGTGTTTAAGCTGAGGTTCATGCTATCAATACCCCAACAATGAACCCTCTTTTAAAGTCACTTAGATCTTTTCCTTGCTGTCCTGATCCAGAATCAGAAACAAACTGGCCTCCTCAGCATTTATACAGGCCACACACCACAGAACATGATGGGATGTTAATGACTTGACTATTGTGGAGTACACCTCTGTGCAAGCATCTGCACTGGTTGTGTTTCTCACTCATTTATTCAGGTTTTTACTTTAATTTGCTACCACTTTTGTGTGTTGAAATGTATGCCTCCACCCTCCACTCCCTCTGTTTGCCTGTCTCTACCACAGTGCTCATTTCCCAGGATATCCCCTGCTCTCTGGGAGGGTGATGAGATTTGAGAAAACTGGTGTATTTGGAACAGTTTCTCTGTTCGATTAACGCTGACGTCACCCGGGAGCGTTGAGCCCTGCGCCGCAGTCGGTCCTGAGATGAATGCACAATATTTAAATCTAGCCTACCTGGTTCTCTCACTCCACCCTGTGGACTCGGCGTGTCAGCACAGTGGAGAGCAGAGAGCAGCACAACCAACAGTGTGAAGTAATCTGGAGAAAGATCAAAGCATTACAGTCATCTCCTTTTTGACCATATTGATCATAAATATCTGATGAAGTTCTGAGTTGATTTGTATGTATATGACTAAATAAAGGCCAGCAGGAATAAACATTAATTAAAGTAACCGTCTCCAATTTGAAGATTAGTCTGTATATGTACTGTAAACTTATTTAACAAACATTTTAACAACCAAATTAAAAGTAGAAAGACTGAATGAGAATTTTTTATTTATTTATTTATTTTTGACTGAAAATGTGTTAGATGATAACTTTTACTGTATACTCTCAGAAAAATACACATTCAGGTAGCTTCTAAGGAAAACTTTATTCCTACTTTTTTATATGATGACTGTCCTTGTTTTATATCCAAATAGGATGCCTAAAATAAAACAGGACCAAATACTCTCTGGGGTTCTATATCACAAAATCCACCTAATTCTTGATTCCTTAAATTCACCCTTATAAGTTTTCTGTGACAGAAATAAAAAATAAAAAAACTACCACAGAACACACATCTGATTTTCTGATAGTGGTTGGGGATGAATCCTATATTTATTAACTTTGTCCATTTAGAGATAATTTCTAAAATATAGCAGCATGGTATGACAAACCTAACAACCTGGAATGAGCATCAGGATTAACAGCTCTCATTTTCAGCTCAATCAGCAAACTAGAAGACATTTTGTAGTTTTCAGGCGCTGCTGTCCTCCAAGCAGAAACATTTCAGCACCTTGGACAGCACACGTACCATTCCCCTTCTGCTCCAACAGGGGGCGCAGTAACCATACAATAACATAAGGTAGTGTTTGATGAGGCATTACAAATATTTCCCAGGTTCCACTTCTCTGAATTGTGTTTTGGTGATTCAGTTTGACTTTAATATACCTCCTTTAATATACTTTTTTTCATGCTCCAGCTGGGTGTAGTAAATCAATCTCTCTACCCAGCCTCCACTGATTCTGTCTCATGATTCCAGCTGCGCATGGGCAATAAACTTTACGGTCAAACAAATGGAGAGGAGGGGGCGGGGGGGAGAGGCAGAGACTTGTGCACATCGTGGTTGTTGCCAGTGTTAACAACGAAGGGCAATATGGCAATGTATAGCGACACGCCGAGGCTTTAAGTGTTTAAAACATGCATGGGTTTAAGTTGCACATAAACACAACTGTTACCGGACCCTGCGCTCACGTTTCCACCGGGCAGCCCGCCTCTTAACCGGCATCACCGACCCCCCCTCTCTGTCAGCATCCGTCCGCGGATCTCGTGTGATCGCATCGTGGCTGTTGAGCGGACCGACGGGCTCTGGTCTGTGCAGTCTGGTGTGAGGCTTTGGACTGATGTCTCTGCCTGTCAGGAATCTAAAGTGTCTGTCGCCGGTCATGTGCCAGTGTAAGGTCATCTGCAGCAACCGGACCCTGTCTCTTATGTTCGGGTGCAAGGTAAGCCCGGGGTGCAGGCGACGCTTTGCAGCAGCGTTAGATCTCTCCACATTGCATGCTGTGGAGTGTTGTTCATGCCAGATATATAATTAAAAAACAACGAAGAAGAGGCCTCTGTGACAAATTCGTGCTGGCTGTGCTCGCCTTCATCTCGTGTGTGATGAATTAAGCTCCTTTTCCCACTGCACATAGTAATTAGTAGAGTGATCACACTCACCTATGGTTCCTCTGCGTCCATATGCCTCCAGGTGCCCGCTTATTCTCAGCATATTACCTCTCTGTTATATCATGTCGATGTATGTGGCCGATTTCCATTAACACACCACAGGATGCTTGATGCTGCTTGGCAGGCATGGATGCATAGTGTAGCGATGGCTTTTCTGTTTTCCATGTGCCTACTGTCAGATTTTTCTTCTGCACAAGATGAGGTCAAGTTGAGGCTATCATGGTTGAAGCATAACGCTTTTTTTTTTTTTTTTTTTTTTAAAGAGTTGTTTACTTTTTTTATCCATGCAAAGCAAAATAAATGCATGCTTTTGACCTTGGGAAATGCACTTTTTTTTTTTTTTTGCTCAAGGCCAATTACATATCATCCAGCATTAGTGTAAGGGAATGCTGTAAAGAGGCTGAATCCCATCCTGAAATCAGGTAACATGAACAGTGCCACTGCTTGCTTTCTATAGCCTACTGATGAATCAGAGGCAGACAGATGCTCTTGGTCTCTTTTTATCAGCAAAAACCCAAGCTGTTTAGTCTATTTGTATGCTTCCTTTTGACCTCTGTCCTTTTATATAATGCTGAGTGGAACATGGTAGTGATCAGTGCTTACAGGGCATACATTCATTCACAGATTGTCCCTCACATATACCGTTCCCCTCCCTCCCTCCCAGCTTCAGGTGTTTGCAGTTCTGCAGCCAGCCCAGAGTTTCCCCTCCACATGGCACATAGTCTGTTAGCTCTATGGAGCCAGATTTGACTACATTGCTATGCCCCAGCCAGAAATGGTCCCTACACTTGCCAAAGCGATGTGTGCATGTGTGCAGAGCTTCAGATAAATTGTTTGTTCAACACTCTGGTTTATGTTTTGTCTTGTTCCATCTCATCCACTCCATGAATTTGAATAGTTATGTGTCAGTGGAAATGTAACAAGTAGAGCTGTCACAGTAAGAATATTTAGCTGATTATTTATGGTCATATAAATTACCGTAATTAAAGATCTAACTGTATTTTTCAATTCATTTTACACCTAATCTACAGTAAAATCCTGATCATTTATTTGCACATTGTATGCCTAATGAGAACAGTGCAACATAATAGTTTATTATTTAGTATTTTTAGCATAATTAGCTTACATATGCAATGCCTTTTGCTAAATATCTACACATAATGACAGATAACATTTTGGCACTACCAAGTCAGAGCCGTGTAATATGACAGCATATATTATGTAACATTCACGTACCGTTTCATATTTCATTTATTTTAGCTTAGTTTATATGCAAAAAAAAAAAAAACTTAGCACATTAGGCAGGAGAGGCTAAAAATACCTGCCCTTAAAAAAAGAAAATATTCCAAAATATAAAAAGAACAGAAACTAATGCAAATATGAACATCAGTATAACATAAGATAGAAAAATATAATGCAGCTTTTATGCACAGATAGGATTATAAATGTTGAGAAACAATTCAAGGAAAACATGAGACACTAGAAATGTTCACTAATCAGAGCCAGTTTCAGATGTTCTATAAATAAGAATAATGTAGATGTTGACTTGAGTGGGGGACAGATTTTCCAAAAAGCTGGCCTTTGGTATTTCAGTGAATACTGGTTAACTGAAGTCTGACAGAACAGAACATGAAAATCCAAAATCACTTAGAATCGGTGGCTACATCTCACACTCTTAAAAATATTTTTGTCAAGTCTTTTGGCTACGGTATCTTTATTTTACACCATTTCTTAAAGGAATTCACAGAACCCTGGCTGTAATGTGATATATACCATTACCATGACATAAAACTACTTCAGTCAAACATTACTTTTCCCAAATGCTGGAAAATGATGCCAAAATACTGATTCAAATGTGACATTTCTGTTAGTTTGTTAATCAAATAATTGCGATGAGTAATAAATATGTCAAGCCTCAGGACAAGTTCACGTTTTTTGTTGCATTTCGCTATTTCAGTAAATTGATTAATCATCGACTAGACTCCTTTCTATATTTGAGAGACACTGCTGGTAAAATTAATGTGGGTGTTTGCTTTTTGAGTTTCTGAGGGGGTGGCCCTGCTGTGCTCACTGCTGAGTAGTACTAGCACAGATAATCTCATGTGTCCCCACGCCTCACACCCTCCTGGCTTGTACACTATCTTCCTCCATATCTCCATACAAGACTCGATAGCTTTCTTGAAGAAAATGTATTAAAATTCTCATCCCACAGACTCAAGATGTCATTACAGTCATCATGACCAATGTGTGAAATGTAACCCCACAGCAAACATTTATTCTGCATTAAGAGCAGATTTTAAAATAGAATTAATGACACAATTAATTAAATAGAATTGTTCTTTGTTTGTGGTGTGTACTGCAGGTTAAAACAGATAATAATAGTAACGTTCAGTTCATCTCAAGCATGCATTAGTATGTAACACTGTTGTATTGAACGTCAAAGTTTGTTGTATTCTTTTTTTTTTTTTTTTATTCCAGATTACTTATGACTTACTCCTTTATGAGGACAGTATTTCCACAAAAGGTACAGTCTGTTACAGTTTCAAAATGGTGCTTTATGTGATTAGATTATTTGCAATGTGATAAATTGTACTGTAGAGATACACCCAATATATACCCTAGACCAGGGGTGCCCAATCCTGGTCCTCGAGAGCTACTATCCTGCATGTTTTAGTTGTTTCCCTCTTCCAACACACCTGACAGTCGTTATCAGGCTTCTGCAGAGCTTGATGATAGGCTCATCATTTGAATCAGGTGTGTTGGAAGATGGACACATCTAAAACATGCAGGATAGTAGCTCACGAGGACTGTGATTGGGCACCCCTGCCCTAGCCACACTTTCCCACTACATTTCCAGCTCTGTTTCATCCCATGCATCCTCCATAGCAGAAATGTGTCATCTACTCCATTACTTGTAAGTTCCTGAGGTGATTTTCCAAGGTATTAGTTTGGATATTCTTTTTTCAGCACAGCCTCTCAGTCATTTCATCGTCAGGATCTTAATTAATATCGTCTTTATATGGTTGGAAGCATTCAGAGGTGCACTTTAATGTACTCTTTTATACTAAATGCTCATTGATGGCCTCACAACATTTAATGAGCCCAGGCAGGCTTACTTAGATTTGTCTTTAAGGTACAAAAGAGTTGAGTGTTTATATTGATGAATTGCGGAAGGCTGCAGTTAAAAAGGGAATTCAGTATTAATGTAATTAATGATTTATGACTCGGGGATCAGTGTGTCTTCATCTCAATATCTGGATCAGTGACCTCACCCTGACAATTGATTCTTCATTGTCTTTACTGGAAAATGGACAGGAACATAACCTGATGTCACCGAATAAAAAGTGTAACAATGTAGAAAACACCAGAAGGTGACATTAAAGCAGAGGGGGTTTGCAGTTCTCCACTGAGCAGTCTGTGTTCTTGTGTGTGCTATGTTGGTTTCACATTTCACATTCTTAGTGTTACTGCATTTCCAGCTTTGCAAATATTTCCTCATATGGATTTGACCCATTTTATCCTGCTGTTTGTGTCATCCTTCTTTAGAAAAACCCTGCCAGCTTCAGCGCTGACAGTATGGAGAAATGTAGCAAAAGCTATGTGCAGTGCTGTGTTCAGGTCTGAGATTGAACCATTCCAGGTTGCTTCTGCCTTTCTCGACTTGCTCTTCTCCTTTTATCTGTTATCAAATACTGCAGCCTGTTCTGTGAGAGCAATGGATGTGCAGGTCGTAGGTCTGAGTAGTGCACTCAGTACAGAAGCTAGCACTGTGTTGAAATGGCCCTCATCTGTAAAAGCCATGTAAAAATATGAGCAACCTTTGGCACTCCGATTATAAAAGTGTCTCACAGATCAGGTGATGGCACAGAAAATACTTGGTTTCTGTAGGACATCTCAGTGAGAGAAATTGTAAGTATTGAAAATTTGCCTACATGAGTCTTTGCCAGTGTCACTACCAACAGAATTCAATCTTGTATCATCCATCAAGTGGAGTAGTTACACCATGTGCCATTGAAATCCTTGAGGTGGGCATGCTAAAGCTGCTGAAACGATTGTGGAGAACCTGAATAATCAATATAGGGCTGTGTTGTTCAGAGATGGAGTTAAAATATATGTCATATGCTTTAAATTCATCTGGACTGAACAGGAAAAGACATATATCACAATTAACACCTCAGACCTGTTTTTATTAGCAGTGCTCATGATGGATGTGGAACCATTCATCAATCAGTTGGAACTGTGGTAAAATGCTTTACATGTGAATGTGTGAAAACCACAGGGCAGGAGGGTTAATAGTACACCCCCCAGTACATGTGCAACATACATGAAAATGTATGTACTCAGCATAAAAATGGTGTGTGCATGCGTCTGTGAGCAGAGGGGGAGGGGATGAAATGATCAAGAACACAGAGCTTTGCAAGAGGGAAATAAATACTCAAATATACATGTATTGTAAACAGGTAATGGGGACGGTTTTTAACTGCTGTGCTGGGTTTGCAGCAGAGCAATGTTTTGCTATGATGAGAAAGATTTTTGTATAGAATCCAGAGGGAGGACAGTAGATTTCTTTTACTCAGAGTTTGTTACTTTTTGATGAGGTTAAAACCCTCCAGTACATCTTTTTGTGTGTGTTTTTCTCTTGCTTACTTTACCATTAAGAGAAACATTATTAAATGATCACAGTTTCACTTGCTAAATCACCTCATTAAGCCCATTAAAGTCATTTTTCTTAAGCAAATAAGCTCCAGACAGACAAGACAGAGTGGAAACTACCCCCCCACACACAGACACAACCGTCAGCAGAAGCACAACAGCCAAGCATCCACCATGGCACCATTTGCTCCATCTATGACTGTAATCTGATTATTAAATTTGTGCATGATACATCTGTGTGGGTCTCATCAATGCCACAGATGAATCATGACATAGAAATGAGATTCAGAATCTCATTAATTTAGGAAAGATGAGCATAAATTAACCAGTGAATATTTACCGCTGAAATGTCGGATAGACTTAATGTTGGGTTTGTAAAGCTGCGGTGAGCGTGTATCCAGGGAATAAAAAGGAAAAAATAGTTTTCTGTATTTATTTTTTATGACTTATTCTGTTTTACTGTGGTAACATAGGCATTCTGGAGATGAAGAAAACCCAACAGCACTTTGGGGATTTTTATATTTTTAGAAAAAAGCTTTACGTTTGTTAAGACGGTAATAAACTTCAAAACATGTAGTGAGAGTACTTTTGCCTGTTTGATGAAAGTTTTAGCTCAGGTTTCAGGATGATGCTTGTGGGCAAACTGGGTGCCTACAGGAGATTATCTTCCTCAGGTACAATGTACTGATGTGTGGAGGTGCTGTTCAATATGAAACACCCTCACTTTGCAGGCGCTGTTTGTCCCTCTGCTCATAATGTACCACCAGCAGGAGGCTGTTGTAGAATAGAGTAGAATAGAATAGAATAGAATAGAATGCAACACAATAGAATAGAATAGAATAGAATAGAATGTCATTTATTGTCATTATACCAAATGTACAATGAGACTGGAGAAATGTATTTCCTTATACAAAAAATATTTAAACATTTTTGTTTATAAGGAAATAATGGCAGAGCAAACACATTAATAAATAAATAAAGGTGATCAAGACAAAATAGCAATTGCCATGTACACTAGTAATAACAAAATAAATTCAGTATGTACTCTGATATCAGTTGGTGTAAGTTTTTTTTTTTTATTTGGGCTGCATTAACTTGTAATTATAATATCAGCCTGTGCAATTATATCATCAAATAATTTGATGTAATTGTCCAGATTTAAGTGGATTAAATGTGATCTAAATGCACAACAGAAAAAATTCATCACGTTCTCAGTTGCCTGTTGATATTTTGGAGAGAGTAAAAGTAATGTTTGAGACATGCTATTTGAAGTTTGTGTGAGAAAAAAAAAATACATACTTAAGAGAGAGTGATATGTATATTTTCCTTGAAACCTAAGCAAGTGGATTTGAAATTAAATTGCAAATTCCAATAATGCTTCCAATATCTATTGTACACTCTTACCCATAAATGTGGAATAATTTGTTTTCAGACACATTCTTCTTTTTATTCCTTTTTAGACACATGAGTCATCACCTTTGACCAGAGGTGGACATTCTCAGCTCCCTCGAGTAAAGGTCCTGCCATGTATTTGTTCCAACCATTCATTGACCCAGCCCATTTGGATGAACACAACTCCTCATCCAGGTAGATGAAGGGATCATTAGTGGAATCACTTGTGTTCAGTGAACAGGTAGAACCGATACATGGCAGGACTTTTACTCTAAGGAGCTGGGATTGTCCACCTCTGCCTTTGACCAGGTACAATAGTTAAATACGGAGTCTCAGTTACACTTTATCAAGAATAAATCACATTGTCATAATCATTTCATGAGAAGTAAAAATATTTTATTCCAACTTCAGAGGCAACAGTGTGTCACCAAATCATGCAATCCTATTTTTTTTTTATTATGATAATAATCTCTCCAGGTAGTTAATTATAGTACAGTCAATACTGATTACATGACCATCACCTTAGTTATCTGGAGCATGTACAGTACTTTAAACTGTTATTCCTCAGAGTCACAAATGTCATCGAGGCTGGTGTCTATTTCAGAAATAGTGTGAAATGACTTTATTAAATGTTACACTCATGAAATCCAAAGAGCACGATGACTTTCTGGATGAGTCAGTCCTTCTCATGTTTACTTGCCACTTTGTATCTTGCTGCAAATTTTCAGTTTTACACAGAAATGTAAGTAGAGAGTACACCCAACAGCAGACTTAAATATGGGTAAGCATGGTGAATGTAGAGCGTCTCCGTAGGGGGATGAGGAGCTCTCTTTTCGTTGAAGCCCCACTTTTTGATTTCAGCTAAATGAATTCTTACATTAAGCTGTTGTCTGGTGCAGCTTAAAGCACTCTGCCCCATGGTGAATGTAAAGTCTGTTGTTGTTATTGCAGCATACATAGCTACAGGACACTAAACACTTGTCAAAGTGTTGTGCTGAAGCACCTTGGAGAACAGTCTGAAGTTAGCATTGGCAGAAGATGACTGAGTTTCCTGTCTTCTGGGGCTTATATACACAAGAAAAAAACTGTTGTACTGGTAGGTGTTGGCTGGCAACGGTAATTGTGATAATGCAAATGAGATGAAAGCTGCAAGACACTTGAGAGTGAAAATCAACTGAGAAGGCAACGATGACTGTATTTTGATGAACTGTAGTGGAAAATAAAATGTTCAGATGATTAATAAATAACATTTCTGTCCAAACTTCTAATGAATAATAATGCAAATTATATAATTATTATAAGGATTGTATGTAATCTAATGTATGATCTTCTCTCATGTTGTTATTGGCTGACTTTTCTAAAATCAGACTGGATGTTTCAGCTGAACGGTAGTGTAAAGTTGACTATAGGTGGGTGCGAGGACTCTTTATTGGCTTTATACTGAATGTACAATGAGACTGGAAAAATGTACTTTAATGGACATATTCTGATGTCAGTTGGTGTAACATTTTTATTTTGGCTGCATGGAGTTGTAATTATAACATCAGCCGGTGCAATTATTTCATCAAAAAAGGCTGTAATTGTCCACATTAACCCTTTCATGTACAGTGGTCACTACACTGGACAGTTATCCTCCAGCTGTTCTCTTGTATTTTCATAGGTTTTGTTGTTTTAGTTCCATATCAGCCAACACAGTGGACACTTATGCATTCACACCATTTCTGTAACTTGGCTGTTTTTGATAAACCTGATCTACAGGAACGTAGTTGAGTGTAAATCAATATTTTGTTGTTATTAGACTGTAATTAACAGTTTGCTTTAAATCAAAAAGGTTTTCTTTTTTTTGCACATTATCTCCTTAAAGTTAGTAATGACTAGTATTAGAGTATGTTAAAATGTGAGAAAACATCAGATCAGCAGCATTAAAAATGTTTTTATTTCATAGATTTCACACAGTATGTCAATATATGGTGTCCAGCTGAGTGGACATTTTTACAACTCCATGAAAAATAAGTTCATAAGAAAAATTTCAATCACATTGTTTTTTTAATGCCTAAAGAGGAATAAAAACATTTAGGAAAAAAAAATCTAGATTAAGACTCATAATTCACGCATGAAAGGGTTAAGTGAATTTAAGTGATCTAAATGCAGAATGGAAAAAACTCAGCACATCCTCGGTTGCCTGTCAATACTTTGGAAAGAGTGAAAGTAATGTTTGAAACATGTTATTTGAAGTTTGTGTGAAAAAAATACACACTTCAGAGTGTTTGTGTTATAGGCTGATTTTGATGCTAAAATCAGACTGGATATTTCAGCTGAACGTCGTGTAAAGGTGACTGTAGGTGGGTGTGAGGACTCGCCCTACTAACACTCGGCAGGTGTTCTGGTCTATATATAGTATGTGTAGTGAGGTACTGTGAATTACTCTGTGTCTTGTACAGATGGGTGATATTAAGTTAAAGTCCAACTTGATGTAAAAACCAGGTGAATAAACATTACCAGGGTTTTTAGTAATAATGCAGCTGTGTAGTAATTACAATGTGTATTTTATTAAGAAGTGTAGTCTACGGGAGCCTAGTTCTTTAGATACATTAGAAATAACTGTGCTTTTTGGTTTGATTCTGGCAGGGGATCATTGTTGCACATCACCCTTCTAGCTAGTGCATTGTCACACTAATCAGCTCATTATATTTTACAGTACTCTGAAGCTACATACAGATGTAGCATGCAGGGCAAAATCCTTCAAATAGACTATAGAAAAATGGTTTAATCACCATTAAGAGAAATACAACAGATCTACCTGTAAAAGCCTGAATTAAGTTATAACACAGGGAGGATTGGCCACTTTTAATTGACATCTTCTCTCCTGTTATAGCTTCTCATGGTTCCTTTAGCGCCTTACATGTCAAATGCAGTTGCCGTGTGAGTTTCATGGAAATTATATGCCTGAGAGACGAGGTTAGCTTTCATTCCATTACCTAAAGCACAGTTATTTAAATGCTGCAGCTCGGTCCTTGAATTGCAAACTGAGACGATAGTAGATCGCGTTTGACATTTGCTCTACGTAAAAATTAACTCATTCAACCGCTGAAGGAGCAGCTGTAGCTGTAGCGAGCCTTCTTATTACAGTACAGGAGAGCCAACAACTGCAACAGCAGGCTGTAGAAATGTGTTTTTTTATTGACCTTTACGACAGAGTTATTCCTCAAAGATGCACTTGTTTCCTTCCATGATGATGTATTAGTACAATAAAGCCTAGGAAACCCAAAGGTGTTTTATTGCAGTGGTATTTTTGTGGTCCACATGTACCATTAGAAGCAGGTTTTAATTGTTGCCAGCTGTTACGCTGCCTGTTTTACTCCCTGGCTGTGAGAAAAGAAGTAATTATCATTGATGTAATGTTCAAAACGGATTATATTAAATCATGTTTGTTTTGAGTATTAATCTAACGGCAGACAGGGGAGTGCCTAAACATCAGACTGCAAAAACGTTACTAAATAGTACCCAGTAGTCTTTAGCTCATTTTGTTTGCTCTGATTTTGATAACAGTGATTTATAGGGAGGCACCAAGTGCAAAATTGTATGCTGATAATAATATTTAAACTGATACTTTGGTTGATGCTGATATTGATGTTATTTCCTGTTAGTTTATTTTGTTTTTGTTAATATTTATCTCCATTAATGCCAGGAAATTTCTCAGTATGCATAGAAAAATGGGTTTACTCAATGCTTCATTGTATTATCTTTTAATAAGCACAAATTCAAATATGCAAATATATTAAAAAAAATAATAATAAAAATAGGGATGCACCTATTGCCCAATTTTTGCCAAATATGATACTATTATTGTAAAATGACATTGTAACACAGTGCCTTATGCCAATACTGATGTTGCTGTCTGTTCTTTTATTTTGTTTTTATTATTTATAGCCCCACAACAAATACATTCTCATTATATAAAGATAAGAATAATTGAATTTTGATGTTTCTCAGCCCTTCATCACATTGCCTTTGAATGAACATGTATTCAAACAAGCCCATTTAGGGCTATATCAGAGCATCACTAAAAAAATGAACTATTCGGTGATAGAAAAAGTCAGCCACAGCCACTGGTGCAACATATTGTCAAATATCAGCAAATATAGACTGATACCGATGTTCAACTAATATATCAGTGCATTCCAACTGGTTTATGTTCACATACATTGGTCTACTACTGACTGATTTCTGACTTTTCCAGGTAGTGTATAATTTAGGAGAAACGTATGTTATAATCATTTAAAGAAAAAAAAAGAGAATGTATTGGCCTTAAATATGAACACTTTTTTTTCCTTTGTATATTGCTTAGTATATGGAGGTTTGTTTGTTTTTTTTTTCAGAAATGATTACTGTTGCAACCTGCTAACAGTCTCTTGCATCACTTCACCTGTGCTAGCTGATAGTGGGTCCGATCGAGCAAAAGTGAACAACCACATGAAAAAGTCAATTTGCACACATCATTTATCAAGTGGGCTTGTTTTTTTTTTTTAGCTAAATATCTCTATTTTATGGAACCTTTATCCTCTTTAAAACACAACTTGTGGGAAAAAAAAGTTACAACTGATTTTATCGATAGTACTTTTTACACCATAACAATAGCTTGAATTTGACAACAAAAATCAAATCTATAAACTTTGAAAATGTCTTCAGTCTGTTGATTATGTAGATGACTAAGTTTAAAGTATTAGGTTTTCATTTGTGAGTGGCTTCAAAGGCCCTGTCTGCATGTTACCACAAAAATACCAATTTTTAATTTTTAAGGTACTTATAATTCAGATAATTGAGTGAAAGTTTCAGAAAGTAATGATCTTTTGATACCTTTTGGGTGATACATATAATGGTAAAGAGTTGTTCACGTTACTATGGCAACCTGTCCATGTGTTACCACATTCTCATGTCAATAAAGCAGAGACTTTTCAATGCTTTACTCCAAAATTAATTTTTAATAGAGTTGAATATAATATCTGAAAGGTTTTGTCCTACTTCATACCAATTTCTGTTGAGAACTGCATGTTTTGAATGTTTGTGTAAAGCTCCAAAAATTGATGTCTGTTTTAAGTCTGTGTATTACCAAGCAGTAATTTGATGTTTTTCATCTAAAAATGTATCTCCCCATATTTTCTTATACTATAATGCTAAAGTGCTTTTAAATACCTACATAAGTATCAGGGTTCTCTCCAGAAATGTATAGTATCCTGGTGCCTGGGGGGGGGGGGGGGGGGGGTGACGCCCACAAGGGCGTGTT
>JAQQZY010000007.1:19070123-19082465 GCA_030068375.1 Ostorhinchus rueppellii | reverse complement strand
ACTCTCACATTCACACCTATGGGCAATTTAGATTAGCCGATTAACCTATCAGTGCATGTGTTTGGATGGTGGGAGGAAGCCACAGAGAACCCACACAGACACGGGGAGAACATGCGAACTCCCTTCATCGACTGGTGTTGGAATCAAACCCAGGACCTTCTTGCTGTGATCACTAGTGCTATCCAGTATAACACCGTGTCTCCCATATATAAACCAATATATACTAAAAACACTTTATCATCTACATTAAAAACATCAGCTAAACAGCACTTTTGTCCTTTGTTTCCCAAATCATTTTATTAAAGTATGTAAGATGTAGCACATTTAATGTCTGAGGCAGATCATTTCAAAATAAAATGGACACCACTTTTATTATTGATCAGCCATCCTTCAGATAAAACATCAAAAGAGGAACCAGTTGACCAATACTGGATTTTTAAAAGGCAGATCATGAACAAGCTGATAGCCAATTAATCGACTGATATCATCACAGTTTCTTTTCCAACTAAAACACAATTAAGATTGAAGCGTTAAAGTGATTTTTATCTATTGAACTACAATTGTTTTCTGTTTCGCAGGTTAGAAGCTAAATATTAGCTATCAGTCTGTACTGGCCAACTCCAGCCGATTGTGTTAAAGTGTTCTAATGGTGCAGATTAATGGGTCATTGGATTAATCAGGCTGTCTCTAATTAGAAGTGTAGAACTCTCTGGATTCACAGATGCATTGTGATGTGAACGTCATAAGAGAATTATGGGGAGAGTGAATATTCACACCTCTACTTGAAATGCCCAGGAGGATGGTTTATGAGTTATTTATGTGATTTTTTTTTTTTTTTTTTTTTTTACACACTGAGATGAGTTAAACAGATACCAGACCTTAAATACAGCTGCATATTTTATAATCTCATGTAGTCTGATTTTTTTTTATTAGTTTTTTTTATAAGATTGCGTCTTGAGACCAGTGAAGATTCACATCTCTAGCACTTGCAGCATGAATTGTTCTTGCAGTAGAGGGGGAGGCAGTGGAGACCACAGTGTTTCTATCTGCTGTGATTCATGGAATTTACAAATGATTCTGTTCTTGATGTTAAATGACACTTTCGCAGTTAATTAACCTTCACTTCTGTTCAACATCACACATTGAATATATAGTATAGCTAGCTGCTGTGACTGAAGCCATGTTTACATGTTTGTGTTTATATTTATATCCATATTGCATCACTAAGCTCTGATGCTTAATAAAGAAAAAATCAATTCTTTCCTTTTAACAGCCTGTAATTATGAAACAGCGCTATCAACAACTATCCCTCCAGTTCACTCCCGTGCTGCTGTTTCCTGTTTCTCTCTATTGACATTCTCTTCTCTCTTGTCATTTTTTTCTTTTACCCATCCCCCTCACTTTCTCCTCTATCTTCATCTCTATTTCACTCCTTCTCTTTCTTGCTGTCTCAGTGTAATGCGATCCAGGACCAATGCTGGCAGCCCCAACTGTGGCACTGCAATCTCTGCTCTGCTCTGGTTGCTAGGCAGCCTGTCTGAGACAGGGCTCAGTGATGCCCCCCCCACCCCCCCTCTCTCCGTCTGCCTCCAAAAAGACGAGAGGGGAGAGTGGCAGGCATGACCATCAGGCCATCAGCCAGAATTCACATGATCCCTCCAAATTTTTCCGATTTGGGAACGGGCTGCTTCACATCTGCAGTGCAGCAGAGGGCGTTGGAGCTTAGTATCGTTTGAATGGTTATGGATTTATTAAAAAAAACAAAAAAAAACACTAACCCACAGGACAGTGTGGCAGATCTCCACCATCACCCTGCCCACCTTCTGATGCACTAGTGATGGAAAATACTGTGTGCAGATTTTGTGTCATCACGCCTAGAATGAAACCTACCATGTGTGGCTAACACAGTGGGCTGCTGGCTCACTGCCCAGGTGTGGGATATCAGTAGGGGAGTTAGGTTACTAGGAAGGAGCTGCATGATCTGATACTGTAGAGCTGATATGAGTCATAGCTTTGGTTATTCCATGTGGTTGTGGAGGACGATCAGTTTGATGACACACAATGGCCCCATTTTGAGGCCTCTGTCTCTGATGTCCTCACTTTGCACTCGTAGGCGTCACATGCGTTTTGTGATTTATACGATATGCATATAGACAGGGCTAAATTTGGCTGCATCAACTCTGACGGAAACACTGCTCTGAGTCTTTGGGAAAATAGAGTTCACTTAAATTAATATGTTGAAAGAAGAGGAAGCATCAGTAAAATTCTACAACATCAATACTGACAGTAGGCTTATTGGCACTTTAAACACTATCGAGCCTTAACACAATGGATTTTCCTTCCTTTGAACAAAATAAACAAGTACTAACAGCTACAGGTTTGATTAAAGCTGATATAGTCATGATAGTCTGGAAATGTCTGACACTGACACTGTAAATCATATGCATGTATTGGAAACTAGATGATTTCAGCTATAAAATAATAAATATTTAATTAAATACATACAACTGAATATCAAAGTAATTTATCAGTACATGTGGAAGTGTATTTTCCCCTCAAAATACTTTACATGGACAAAGGTTCTGGTACACATCAGGTGTTTCTTTGCCAACAGGAGTTTACATAGTGTGATAAATATCATTGCAATAAATATTTTTATTTACGTCCTTTTTACTTAATTTTACTCAACATTGACCATTTTTTTAATCATTACAATGCTGTACCTCTACGTTTCTGAAATATTTGTCATGTTATGCCCATAAATAATCATTTTAAACCACAAGTAATGTCTGATCCATTCAGCTCTCACTTAGGAAGAAAAATGGTTCTTCATACATAATAGAAATATTGATTTGAAATTCATTGTGATTATTATTGACAAATAGTATGAACATATTTATCATGATAATAATTCCAATCAACAAGGATTGGATTTCGTACAAGCTGTAGGTGTGATGAGTCTCAATATTTTTGTCCGTATAATGCATTTTTATTTGGTAGTCCTTCTTTCCTGCTTTGACCACCATCCAGACAATAGCTTCTGACGATACAGATACTCTATCAAACGACCTATTTGTGTCTCTTCTAACAGCCTTTTCTGTTTCTTTGTGTGTGCCTCTGCAGAAGTATAGGTACCAGGATGAGGAGACGCCCCCCTTGGAGCACAGTCCAGCTCATCTGGCTCCAGGGAAAAGTGCCGAAATGCTTCATATGAGTGACAAGAACCTTGCTGCCATGGAGGCCATACATGGCTACACACCACACACACATATCTCTCCTGTCAAGGTAGGACACACAAAGGCACACTCACACACACAGACACGCGCACACAGTTTGAACACTATTGATCACTACTTACACAATACCAACTGCACAATGCACTCACAGCTGTCAGCACTTAAGAGCGAGAGCTGTTACTCTGCTAGGATCAACATAAACATTACCTTCTTTAAAGGTGAACACACCTCATCACAATGTGGAGTGCGGTACGCATTATTATTTAACCAGCAGGTCAGTTGTATCTTTAGCCCGGGGTACCCTCTAATGGGTTTGGGTTTAACGGTATTTGTGACCTCCTGCTAAAATCCATTGGAATAATGCTCATGTCGGCACATTTCAGTATATCAGCAATTTACAGTAATTGCTGAACTTACTCTTTTCTGCTAAATGTTGAAATGGCACTATTATGTGTACGCATCCTGAGTTATGTGTAACTGTAATGTTTGCCTAAAGGATGACATTCATAAAATTTTGTATTTACATTAAAATCGCACAAAGGATATCCGATAATCCTGGGTGACACAGTGGTGCAGTGGTTAGTATTGTCACTTCACAGCAAAAGTGTTCAGAGTCTGATCCGAAGGTGGACCAAAGCTTTTCTCTGTGGGGTCTGAATGTTCTCCATATGTGCTGTGTGGGTTTCCTCCAGGTCCTCCAGTATCCCCGTCGCCATGAAAAACACGTATGTTAGGTTAATTCTCCTGTCACTGCACCAGTAAGGATTACATGAAAATGTGTGATGTTCCCTACAGTGATAGTAAAAGTGAACTTTACCTTACTCTAGTTTCAATATGTATGAATGTAGACTGTTCATAAAGTTGGAATCCTTTTGTTTTCAGACACATTCCTCTTTTTACTTTTATTTATACACTCCAATAATCACTTTTGATCAGCTTCAATCATTACATACTTTGTCCCACTTACACATTGTCGCTAAGAAGAGGTTAAATTATTTCATTCTAACTTTACGGATAACAGTATATATATGTATGTATGCATTATGTGTCTGTTTTCTTTGACTAAACACGGATAACTATTTTAAAACTTTATTTTAGTCATAGTATTGATTTACAATGAAGTTATTTTGCTTTATTCAGGTGTATCAGATTATCAAATGTATTAAAATCTTATTATGAGTGCCAGTTGGCTCAGACACAATGGTCTATATATATAAATGCATACATTGTTTGTAATTGTTTGTATTCAGGCATAAGCATATTAGCATTTTCTGATATACCAAATATTATGCCTCTAGATTTCTGAGGTGTTTGTGATGTTCTGGCCATAAAGAAAAGTGTGAAATTACACAGGTTTCTTCAATTTCCTCTGAAATGTTTTTAAAAGAACGTCTCATTTTGGCCACAGTTCCTAACCCTAACTGTCCTGCTACTTAAATACTTTAAGAACATAATGTGTTTTAGAGGAAATGCACCTCTTAAGTCAAGTATCAGATCAACCCGTGCATTAACAAGCATGAGGGTTATTGAAGGCTGAGTGATCAGATCACCTCAACCACCTCAGGATGTGGTCAGAGATCCACTTAGCTCGATTGATTTCAAAGTGTAACAGCAGCGACGGTGTCACTTTACATATTACAGTTATGCAACTTTCAATATTAGTTTACGCAAGACACGAAATACCTGATTCCTTTTGTATTCCATTGAGACTCGTAAGTTTTCCTTAAGTGAAGAACTACTTTCAACACTTGAACACTGTGATTCAGAAAAGAAAAAAGTGAATCAGTTTCCAGTAAATAACACTTTTCCTCTGTACAATATTGAGCTCAGGCAAATATACGTCAAATGTCAAGTCTATGAAGGGAAGGAAATGTCTGTGAGAGCTCCGTGACAAAGAAGGCGGTATCGACAGAGACAACACAAGTACCCATGGTCAAACAGTCAAAAGATACAGCTGACATCAGTAGGAACATGATCGCAGTCGACTTGACTGCAGTGCATTAGCGATGACATACTGTAGCTACAAATGCAAGCAGATGTAAGCTATAACAGCTACTTAAAAATGATTATCTCATATGCCCACTTATGTTCTTTAGGAGTCTCACTGTAATTGTGGCTTTGAAGAGGGCGATATGTCTCAATTTCCCACATGGGAGGAGACTGAAATCCCCACGACTCTAAGGTGTCTATTAAATCAGAGCGAAGCGTCTCACTGAGCTTTAGTGTTACAGAACATACAGAGCCTAATGAAATATCTGGTGTTGCACTTTGTTTGTTCTAATGAACAAAGTACAGCCATCCAGCTACTGAGTTTTCACTTAATAATGGAATTCATTCAACATGCACCAAATAGCATCAACAGAGGCAAGAAGCTGATGTATACACTACGGTTTTGTTGTTTGGAATGTGTGTTTTTGTTGTCTCTGGTTATTAGATGCAGTACCAGCAACTGCAGCCGGCAAAGGTCTGTGAAGGTAATTGCTGCAGGATTCAGAAAACAGTATAAAGAAGTATTTTCAAAGAAATGTGCTGTCCCTCTGTGACATTTCCCGCTGGCTGGATTAATGCCATATGTCCCAGTGGAGTTTGTTATCCAGAGGCATGCCAAGGGATTTGTAATTGTTCCGAGTTGATGAGGGCACCATTTATTACGATGATAGACAGAGGGACATGTTCTCTTCCACAAAATCCGCCATTATGAGGACATTTAAGTCTGGTTAAAAGAGAATGTAAATTATATGTGCCCTCCAGTCTTCCAGATCCATTATGTGACTTGTGCTATTCCCCTGAACCATGTGCCATCAAAAATTCCAACTGCTTTCTTTGTTAACCCACAAAGACCCAAATAGCCACCACTGACCAAAACTATCTACTGATCTAAAATATTAAATAACTACTGAACCATTAATCCTACCAGTGCATGTTAATAATTCATATAAAATGCAGTTTGTCATCTTTTCGTGGTCATCAGATATGACCTATTTGGATGCTCAGAGGCTCCGTCGTGAACAAGGAAACACCGTCATCTTCTACAACACTGCTTCATCAGTAAAAACCATGTAGATGTAATAAAGTGCAGTGGATGGAGACACTTACTTTAATGTTCAGTTAATGATATCATTGCTAAAAAAGTGACTCTTTCTCAATTTTTTTCGATTTCTGATAAAATAACCTTCACCTTAAACTGAACTTTTATGAACATCTACATGATCAGTAAATTACAGAGGATCATATTGTAAGAAATGGTGCTAAATCACTTAGGAAAGGTTAATTAGAGAGATTTGGGAACTGCCACAAAAGTAGGACTGGGTCTTTATGGGTTAAGGTCTGTTTCCAAGCAAGAAAACGATTTTTGTGAACTATGCTACATGCAAGAATTTACAAAATGGATTTTATTAAATACCAGTTACTTGTCTCTACCAAGAAATATAGTTTTTATCATGTTTGAGATTACCCAAATTATTCCGTTAGAGTAGATGAGTGTTTTTAGATGCTAAAGCTGTACAGTATGTAGACAACTATTACATAACACAACAACAAAAATGTTACTGTAAGCAAAGACCTTCATCAAATCTTTATTAATTGGGCTAAAAGTGACGTAAATCTAATCTTTTCGCTGTTATGTGACTCAGATTTAATTCTTTATTTTTTTCATGTCAGTGTGAACAGCACAAATCACATGGAATCTAACCTTTCATTTCTGATCCAGGTCATTTCCATAATGTGGTCCTAAATCAGATACAGATCTGAGCTTGTTCTCTGTGACCTCAGTCTGAACAATCAGAATTCATGTGTTTTTTACATGGAGATGAAATGGAGATTCACCATGTCTCTGCTCTGAATATAAGCACTCACATGCTATGAAGTTGTACATGAAATATTTATGTACATGAATGCAGCAGCAAAATATATCTGAAACATTCTATATTTAGGAAAACGCTGACCAAAGGGACCCTTTCACATCACAGTGTATACATATTTTATCTAAATAAGGTTTTTAAATGCATACATATTTACTTGTACTTGTATTTATTTGTACTTGTAAGTATTTTCACTCTCTACATCAAAAGAAATTATGAGAACATTTCCTGGGATAAACAAACAAAAACAAAATCCTATCTGAGCAGTAAATCAGAATTGATCACTAACCCTGCTAGTGTGAACATGGCCTCAGAATTTTAAAGCTTCCTTAATATTTGCAAGATATTCATTCAAGTCAACCTCTATGACGTTCACTTACGATATTAAGTCTTTCACTGCCAAAAATCACTTTCCAGATTGTACATGTCTGCATTCTACTTGAGTGCCTTGATCATTATTATTGTAACTCCCAGTGCATTACATTGCAATCAGCGCTGAAGTGCTTTATATTGGATGGCTGCGTACACAAGTCATCTGTGATATGAATGTCACTACAAGGAGCCAAACTGCAGAAGCTGCAGCGGAACATTTTGGCGGTATCAGTGGTTTGAATATACAGTCATTTTCTTTTCTCATTTAGCTCAATATTATGTTGGATGTTTAGTTTATTGGTTTATTTTTAATAGAGACCAGGGGCAACATAACCATTGAGCTAGACTCAACTATAGTAAACAGTGTAATTATAATGAATACATCAACTTTCCATTCATTGCTATTGATATATTTATCAGAGGAATATTTGAGCAGCTATAAAAGAATGACTTATTACTAAAATTAGAGCTAAACCTGGCAGATATTGAGAGAAATGGTTTGTTCACTTCCTATTTTGTGAGCAGTTTGGGAGTTCAACTCCCAGTGATCATGCTCATACACAGCCCAGTACTCCCAGTGGACTTGGTTTCCCAGATTGTTTTGATCGTTGTCTGATGCTTTTCAAAACTGAAAATTATGAACAGAAATGGATCAGTAACTTGCTCCACTGTAATAAGGATTATAAGGCAAAGTCATTGCCTTTTTAACTTTGTTCTATATTCCATATTTTTAACAAGACCACAAATCTTGTTTTAGAGCGAAGCCAAAAAAAATATTTAGTGTTTTCTTTTCTTGCTGTGCAGCCTGTCTTAGTCTCATTCCACTAAATTCATTCATAAACCAAAAGAATGTGACATAGAACAGATGGAAAATGCAAAATAGTTAACACTGACAGATTTAAGCTCTATCATGTTGCCTTTATACAATGAATCCTCTTTTTGCCTGCAAGAATATTCTACATATTTATATTAACTGTAAAAGCCTACATCAAATATATTCTGTCCCTCTAATTAAAAATGCGCAAGTCTTATATTTAGAATGTTTATCTAGAATTAAATTGAGTGGTTGAGAAAAAAGTAATTGTAATTATTGTAATATCATAGCAGCATCTTATTTCGTATGAAGACAGCTAGTCTAAACACATTCATTTCTTATCACAGAAAACAGAGCAGGCAGTTTGCAGTGTTGTAGGACATATAATTGAACCTATTTATATGTTATTATATATATGAAGTGTTAGCTCACTTACTTAATTCTCAGCCTTTTCTGAGTAATCATGATCATACTGTGTTATTATACTCCTTTAATGTCTTAGACTGTATTTATACATTTGTCTTTAACAGAAATATCAGCATTCATAGTCCTCAGGGTATTTTTCTTATACGTAGATGATTTTGATGATGATGATGATGATGATGCGTTGGTGTTGGTCAGATGATGATAACGGTCATGATGTTGGCGGCTGCAAGTTTTTTTTCTCCCCATCCTGACTCATCATCCTTCTTTTCCTCCTTACACACTGTCCTGACACTGTTAACATTACTGTAACCTAATACCCTGCATTTCCCCATTTTCCCCTAGTTTTCTGTTTTGCACTAGTTGTATACCTTTCTCTCCCCTCCCTTCACTACAGTTGCTCCACTTCCTGCTCCTGTAACAACTACTGTTGATGTGTTATTGGGTAAGACACCTAAGTCTGAGTGTCTTCAGCGGAGTCAATAATAGCAAGGCCTATTGTATCTATATTAGGAAGTAGAGGAGCACAGATAGTATCTGCAGATATCAGGATCAGCACTAATCCACCTCCCAGGTACACTTGGATCAGCAAATACAGCTGTCCCAACATTCATACTTTAATGACGTGCTTTGCTGCATTAGAAAACTTTCCCAGTGGGAGGAAAAGTGTCTCTTGACATGTGAAAATACTGCACTGCTGCTATCTGTAAAATTCATAAGCACAGGTGTATTGTTTAGAGTAACATCTTTAGCGCCTCAGAAACCGGATCATTTTTACTTCAGTTATCAATCACACTGTTCTTTATTGTTTTAGCTGATTTTATTAGTCAATTAATAAAGAAGTTTAACTGAGGTTTCCTCTTCTTCTTAGTGAGAATATAATCTATGTGTATGAGCTACAATATAAGCAACAGATGAATTTATATTAGTATTCATATTCGCTGAATTTGGCGTTTGTGCCAGCTGTGGTAACCTGCTTGTACTGGACATGTGTTGTGAATGTTTGCATGTCATACATGAAGTTATCCCCTCTGATGAATAAAAGGAAAACAAAACACAAGTGGCACCCGCTGTTCCTCCCCTGTGTCCATCTGCATGCCCCACACAATTACCCTCTCCCTTCTGTTGTTTTGCAGCCAGTGTTGATGTCTACGGGACACACTCCAATGTACACCTCCGCTGTTTCTACACTGGTAAGAGCACAGTGATCCGTGCCGCTCCGTCACCCCCCGAAACTATACCGGTATCATCATCCGTCATCATCATTAGTCCGACTTGTGTCCCCATGTCCTGTCTTTCCTCACTTTGGTATCGGTCAAGTTCAGTTGTCTGATCTCTGACAGACAGCTGACTGTTAAACATCATTTTATCTTTACCGCCGACGACTATGGGGTCATCTGTTTGCTGGTGATATCAGTGTTCACATCCATAATCAATCAAACATTTCTGCCTGACAGATTTGTTCTCCTTGTACACTGGTTTTTAAGTTACATTACTGCAGCTGCAAAGTTTGACATATTGTGCTCTCACAACACGCTTATTGTTTTGGTATTTTTCTATTTCAGTAACATTTCTATCCATGTTTTCTAAATATTATCAGTGCACGTAATCTGTCATTAGAGTTGGTTATTATTGCTCGTTTTTTTTGACACTACTGATGCTTGGTTTCAATTCCAGCACCGTAATATTTATTTTCATTACACATTACAGTTATGCAGAGCTCTGAAAAGAGTTTAATAAAAAATGAAAACCCAATAATCACATAACTCTTTTCCAACTCTTCAGTTTTATATTCCAGCAATCTGGAAGTTACCACTCAACCCAGGTTTACAACATAGAAAATAAACCTGTACACCATTATCTGAAGTTGTCTGTGAAGAGAGTATCATGAATTAAAGTTCACTGTGTGCTGCATGCACTGACACTAATGAAATGAGTTTTACTCCCTTATTATTGAAATATAGTATCAAATGACAAGACTTTTTCCAAACCTCAATAGTATCTAAAGCAATTCAGCCGGTGCCATAAAAATATCAGAGTTCAATACTTGCTGCCTATCTGTATATCAAAAAGTACATTGTGTTCATTTTGATCAGCATTTTGATACAGTGTAAATAAGCTGAAGTGCGGGCATATTTTCCAGTTTCAGTTTCATCCTTAAGATCAATGCTGAAGTAACCATGACACTGCAAGACACATATAAAGATGAAATGAATCCAAAGATGCTCTTTAAGTTCCAGTATAATCTTAATACAGTACAGCGAAGGTGTCCTGTGACTCGTAGATCAGATAGACAGATATTACAGATGGAATCTTTTTTTGCAGGGTACACGGAAACCTGTAGGTGTCAGTGTTTGACTGAGCAGAGTAACTTGAATAACCTTGAAAAGATGTACCGCTTCCCCAATAAAACATTTTTATGATCAGACAGGCTGCATTAGCCTCACAGGCTGTGAAATCACATGATTTATTATTTTTTTTTTTTGGCTCAAACTTAATGTAAAGACAGAGGCATTCACAGTAAAGTGACACATCTATTTTCACATAACAATTAAGGAACGAGACGTGAGCTATTCCTCGTGAATATAAGGAAGAATAAGACATTTATTTTAGTTTAATTTATTCACTTTTCAGCAGTATTGCTGATTCATAAAAAGAGTTGCCACTAAAATGCTGAATTATTTTCCCTTTATAATAAGTAATCAAAACAAAGTACACCACTAAGAATTTATATGATTACCTAATCATCTAATGTCACAAACCTAAATCTTGCTGTTGTTTTACGAATGTGGCTATGTGATGATCTCATGTATCTCTTCGTTTGACATCTTAGTGTGTTCAGTTTGTTGGAGTTACTGATGACCTGTAAGCTCCTCCCTGATGGGGGCAGCCAGTCTCTAAAGTTGGAACTAAGCAGCTTTCTGGCAAAGCCAAGACACAGATGACTGCATCTCTCTGCTAGAGTACACAATCCGAGGGCACAGAGGGCCTCTGGGTACCCAGTGTACCTCTGGCCAAGTATGATTTGACAAGCCTGTTTCTGCATGTTTTCCAGCCTTTTAGCCTCGTCTGCAGTCAAGGAACAGTGCCAGACGGGGGCTGTATCCTCCACCAGCGGACACTGTGAACCTCTGTAGATGGTTGTAGCTAATCAGAAATGCATTGAACTGATTTTTTTAATCTACACTTTAAGTGACGCATTCTACAGATATTCAAGCAGGAAAAGAAACACACAACCACACCTGTTTTTCATTATTATTTTGTGTACTTGACCTATATAAAGAAACCAGGGCTCAAAAACTCTCATGTAGGGCTACATAGTCCTATATAACTTAAAATGTGCAATCCTGAAACACTCTTTAAACTTCATCCCTATGCATTCCTTAATACTCATTAAAAATGATCACAGCATCTATTCAAAATAAAAAAGGACAATGAGTGAAGTGAAAAAGAGTCTTCAAATTTCGGAAAAATCATTATTTTAGCAGCCAAAAGTCAACACCTATTATTTTCTTCTCTTCTTACTCATCTGTGCTCTATACTTCTCGCTCACTCTCTGTATATACACTCACTGGCCACTTTATTAGGTACACCTTGCTAGTACCGGGTTGGACCCCCTTTTGCCTTCAGAACTGCC
>JAQQZY010000007.1:19037912-19061154 GCA_030068375.1 Ostorhinchus rueppellii | reverse complement strand
AATAATAATAATAATAATAATAATAATAATAATAATAATAATAATAATAATAATAATAATAATAATAATAGTACAAAATAAGAAATAAAATAAAAGAGAAAGACTGAATAAAATTTGAAAAAACAAATGTACTTTCCATTTTCTGTTGGAATTACAGTATATACATGTGCATACTTGTATATACAAATAAGTGGGAATACTATATTACTCTCTCTATATGTAATTGTATTATTTCTTGTGCAAGTTTCATTATAGATCTAATACCATGGATCAAGTAAGAGGATGTGCAAAACAGCCTTCCAACTGCATCACAGTTCATTACATTACACTTCACTGTAGAAGAATGTGGAATATTTTTTCTTTAAACGTGATGAAATACATGCTGTTTAGTTGTGTCTTCACTGTTTGTGTGTTTCTCTGAGCTGTCAGGTCTGTGAAGGTCAGTAGGATGTTTTTTTTATGCTGTTGCTGCTGTTTGCCGTTCTGTAGGCACTTTAAATGCATGGCGTATTTCCCATGCTAGTGAGCAAAGCAAAGAACAAAGACAGAAATAAATGTGGGAATTTAAGTAGAGAGTGCTCTCTAAAGAATCCTGTACATAAGGTTGCATATTAAATGAGAATACTTGAATCATAGAAGCATAAGAAGGAGATTAGAAAGAGATAGATGATAATAGAGAAAAAAGGTGCTGTCAAAATTCACATGAAGTGACAGAAAAAGTCCTTTAAGGTCAAGCCTATGCGTGCCCAAATGACATTCAAATTTGTTCTTTTCACCATCATTTTGTTTTCGAATAACATTCTGTCTGGTTTTACACTTTGTTCAATCCATCATTGATAAAATACAGTTGTGAAGAAAATGTCAAAACATGTTAGTGACTACAAAGCAGAATGACATTGTAGTCCTTGTTAGTAATCAAGCTGTCTGTCACTCACTGTTACCAAGTTACCGTTTCCTGATCATCCTGCGAGTGTGCTCGGAGATGTTACCGTGTGCTGTCAGTGTGAGTCACTGAGGTTTGTTTTGAAACGTCTGGTGGGTGGGAGGCGGATGTCCACAGTGTTCACTAGATAGCCACTTAGAGCATCAGCAGTAGAAGCTATACTGTAATTCATCCACTCGCTATGCAGATACTAATAATCTAGACGCTGCAAACACATGGGGTCAGAATGAATAATTTCTGTAGCCCTTCATGGATGGATATTCTAACAAATGGCTCTCCAACAGTGGCCCCTATCCTTTAGCGGAGTGACAGCCATAGCAGAGTAAGTGGTGTTATCACAGCTGAGAGTTAAAATGGCCATCAGTATTGGCTGGGACTGTAGGTTTCAGGGATATACTGAAACCTCATCCAGTAGCTGCCTCATCTTTGAGCTTCTGCCATTATTTCTTAATAATGTTTCTGTTCCCTCTCTCTCCAGGGAAATACTCCTCCAGTGGTGGTGAACACCGACACACTCGATAGCTCCCCATATGTAAGGATTATGTTTAATCTTCCCTTTATTGTATTATTATGTTAGGCTGAAGTGCATGACTAACTGAACTGCCTTCATATTCAGTCTGTATTATCAGTAAGTCCATTCCATTCCAAGCATCCAGGTAGGCTGCTCATTGTTTTAATCTGAAAGATAACAGGAATTCATTTTACTCCCTTTAATTAAAATATTTCCTCTCCATTTGCAATTCATTTGACAGGACAAAAACATTATTTAACACAAAATAAAGTTAAAGATGAGGGGGGAAAAAAAGCTTCAAATATACTATCGTGAACTGTGAAGGATTAGAGAATGAGGCTTTCTCACAGAAAAGCCTGCACTCACAGATCAGTATTATTGCACCACTACAGCACAAATTTGTTTTCTAGGTCAGAGAAAAAAAAAACATTGTAGTCTGAAGTTCCTTAAATTCCTCCTTCCTCAGGGACTTGCTTAATTGCAGAGGTATAGCTGATGTGAGGCCGTGTTGTTAAGCCAGAAGGCAACCTAGACAAGAGAAAAGTGAAAAAGATAAAATAATGAGAGAGTGTAAGAGTGTTGTTGTTTTCAGCCAGGTACCACACTGGTCTAAAGATGCTCTGGAAGAAGAACACAACAGTCTGGTCACAGCTCAGTGAACTTTTGGTTTACTGGAGCTTTTATTTAAGATTTTGATGATGAATGTGATGACAAAGACCTGCATACAGGACACTTAAGTTATCTGCTGAACAGTAAGATCATCACCATCCAGTCTATTACTGCTGAACAAACATTAACCGTTGCAAACTTTGCATTACTTAGACATTAATGACAGCAGTTACTCTTTATAATGACACACTCACTTGCTTTTGCATATGTTTTTTTGAGCAATGTCATCTTCTCATTTATTGATATGTTAAGCTATAATAGAAAATGTTAGGACATTTTGTATAAAGTAAAGTTGGAATAATTGTATTTTCAGACACATTCCTCTTTTTATTCCTATACACATCAGTAATCACCTTTGACCAGGTCTAATGGTTACATACTGAGTCCCAGTTGCACTTTATCTGTCAAGAATAAACCACATTGTCAAAATCATGTCATGAGAAGACATAGAAATATTTAATTCCAATTTTATGGGCAGCAGTGTGAAAAAGAACAGAATGTGATGTTTTGCTGATCTCATATGTCTATATTTTATTCACAGTAGGAAACATATCACATGGTTAAACTGAGAAAACATAAAATTTGATGTGAGAAAATAAGTTTTGATTAGAATTGATGGAAGCAACACATCTAAAAAAAAACTAAAGGCCATCTGTGCATCTGTATCTGTATGTGGAGGAACATTTTGCCACTTAGGTTCAGTTTCAGCAAGTCAGTTACATGGTTGAGTATAAAAAGAGCATCTGAGAGAAGCAGAAGCTTAAACATTCCCTATGCTTTCTGTGATCTACTGTGAATAAAATACTTGTTTATGAGCTTTGCAAATTATTGCATTGTGTTTAGCCTCATCTTTTTAAAAATTAGGATTGAGTGTATTATTTTCATATGTAATATGAAAACATTTTATAAAAATAGCAACTATATGTCTATACTATATCAAATATTTCCACCAATGGTCATATACAGAGAAATCAGTAATATGTTTCTGTATAATATCCTGTTTTATTTTGAACGCCTGTCAATAGTGTTAGATTTCCTTATTTAGCTTATTGCCTATCCTGTTTTTAAGTAGAATTAAATTATGTAATGTTTATATATATCACTAAACTATAGTCTTACTTTATCTGTAGACATTTTAAAGTCAAATAGATTTCAGTAGTAATAGCAATACCTGGAAATCAACACCTGCATGATGTTATCTACTTCTGCACTTAGAAAGAATTTGCATGTTGTGTAAACTTCCAAGTGTTCCAACAGGTGAACGGGACAGAAGGGGAAATCGAGTATGAGGAGATAACGCTGGAGAGAGTGAGTTTTTTCAGACACATGTGTACAGAGCACGAATACAATCTATATTCTAAACCTGTTGGTTTTATTTCATTTTTGATTGTTCTCAGTTTCAAAAGTTCCTATAAAGTATGACGGAAGTGATATTCATTCAGAGTTGTGTTTTTCCACCGTAGGGTAACTCCGGCCTAGGCTTCAGCATAGCAGGGGGAACAGACAACCCCCACGTGGGCGATGACCCCAGCATCTTCATCACCAAAATCATACCTGGAGGAGCCGCAGCTCAGGACGGCAGGCTGAGGTACAGATGCGCACAAACAGCCACGAGCGACACACCGTTTTCTTTTTAATTCCTTTTTTTTCCAAACTATTTCAGTAGAAACTGTCTTTTTTTGTGGTAACTTGTAAATACCTAACAGCTCTAAAGATTGTCCAGTGCAGTTACTGTAAACATTATAACCCAATCTGTACTTTAAAACCAGCGCTGCAGTTATGTATCTAGCAGTGTCATGGGTGTTCACAGTTACCTTCATTATTTTGCACTTGATGCTTTTCTTTTGAAGTCTGTTAGTTGTGAATAAATGAGACTAAATAACATTGACAATGCAATCACGTATTGGTGTAGCTTTATCATGCGAAACAGTAGACAATAATCTATAAATTGCACTATTATATTAAACTTTAAGGCAATCTAAAGAAATTAGAAGCAATCAGGAACAATAGTGGTGAATGAGAATGTACTCTTCAGAAGGGAAATTACAAACACAGTTTGGCGTTCTGAATAAAACTACACTTCAAGAGGCATTTTGTCTGTTACACTGCAATAAAAGAGGCATCCTCCTCATCCTCCTTTTTACAGCTGACCTATAAACATCCATCTGGAAGGACTGGAGTTTAAAGGAAGCCTGAAGAGAAAGCTTATATTTGCCTGAATACAGTTTTGCCTTCTTGGCCTTTACCAACTGCTATAAGCGTCACATCACAAAGACCTTGAGGAAAATACTATCAACCTTATTATTCCTAGTATCTATAAATGTTATTCTCTGCAACTCCAGGCTCTTAAATCTTTGTTACATACTCATTTAGTTTCTCTTTTTGGTAAAATAAAAAGACTCTTAAAAGAACACTGTTTCTGTTTAATGGTTTTGTAGTGGTTTTGCAAAATCAGAAAAAAGAGCCATGTTTTGTGATGTTTATATGCTACCAGTAAGTCTTTTGTGAGATGTGTGGTCATAAAAGGTTTTCAAAGAACTAAAATGTATTGCATTACAAGATAAACACTTTCACTGTCAGACTTTGTCAATGCAATGTAACGTTCTTCATGTGTGCAGTCATCAAGAATTATTCCAGTCTTTTTAAACAATTTCCACCTTATCATTTTCATGGCCAGTAAATCAATTTCAAGCATGTGAATGGATGAGTGATAAGTTGAGTTTTAAGACCCTCAGAGAAAGAAATGTGAGAGAGAAAATAGCTGTTTCATCAAAATCTACTTGCTCCAGAAACATCTTTTCTTCTGCATACAGCCTGTCACTTTCACTTCACACTTTGACTCCTCATCATTTCCAAGAATAGTTAAAACAAAGAGAGATGTTTTGGGGGTGGCCTGTGGTTGAGCTCTTGGGAACACCAAACATGAACTGAAACATCCCCAGTTTGAGTCTCAGATTGGGGGATTTTTGTCTCCATTGTTTCCTGTCTCTTACACTGGTGACTATTAAAGAAAAATGCACAAAATGCACAAAAACAAATGAAAACAGTGACTTTTACTGCAGCTTCCCATAATCTAATAGATCAATATCTCAATTGTTCCCTCCCTCTTATAATACTGGATACTGGGAGTCAGCTGGGAGGGGGTGGGCTGGATGTCTGCGGTGAAACTGGATCCCCAACACAGCTATTGTTGCAGATTGACTGCTTCTAGCCTTCTGTGGTGGTGTATTACACTCCTTTTCTTTATAGCAAAACAAACTCTGGCTGTATTTTCCTCTCCCAGCCCTTCTCTCTCTCTCTCTCTCTCTCTCTCTCTCTCTCTCTCTCTCTCTCTTTGTATTTCTCAGTGTGAATGACTGCATCCTATTTGTGAATGATGTTGATGTGAGGGAAGTGACACACAGTCAAGCTGTCGAGGCTCTTAAGGAGGCAGGTGCTATCGTCCGCCTCTACGTTCTCCGCCGGAAACCAGCAGCAGAAAAAGTTACTGAAATCAAACTCATCAAAGGGCCTAAAGGTACATGGAAGTGTGCGCTGGTGTCTAGCAGGGATGCTTTTGTGTGGGCTTACAGATGCTTTATACCCGGCTAAGCTCTGCCCTCTGGATTTAGTAAATCTGCACTGTATTAACCTATACCTCCTTTGCTCACTCTGTGCTCCTCTCTCATTGCTCCTTTTTCTCAGGCTTAGGTTTCAGCATTGCTGGAGGGGTGGGAAACCAGCACATACCAGGAGATAACAGTATCTATGTTACCAAGATCATTGAAGGCGGGGCAGCTCATAAAGATGGGCGTCTGCAGATCGGGGATAAGATCTTAGCGGTTGGTCATTCATATATAAGTGCTCAGACTGAGACATACACCCACACACACAAACATATCACTTACAAACAGAAGTCTGTCACCTTTTTAGCATGCGGACGCACACTGGCACACATGCACACACACTTGTGTACTTAAGCAGAGCGCCAAGATAAATAAGAGAGGTTTTCATGGCCTAGAATTGCTTTCATTAATATGTTAATAGATGTGTAGGGTGGGATAAAAAAGTGTTTAACCTTAGTGATGCTCAGTTTCTCTAAAGCAGCATTACTGCCATCTGCTGGAAAACAGAGACCATAACAGAGCAGATGATGGCACACAGAGCCAGCGTCGTCAAAATGGTGCTTGGCTTCCACTAAATGGTGCCTAAGCCAAAGCTTTGCCTTTGACTGGTACAATATTCATTCATTCATTCATCCAAACTCCTTTGTCCTTGTGAGGGCCGTTGGAGTCTATCCCAGCTACTGACAGGTAGAGGCGAGGTCCACCCCGGACCTGTCACCAGTTCATCACAGAGCTGACGTATCCAGATGAACAACTGTGCACTCTCACATTCACACCTAAAGGCAATTTAGACTGACCAGTCAACCCATTATGGTACAATATACTACTCATTAATAAACTCTCCATATGGCTGTAATATGCTCTTCTTGAGACCAAATGCAGTTTAGAGATATGAATGAGTATATATATATATATATATATACTTTTAAACCTCCTTTAACAGAGAAATTCTCATGATTACAGTGTATTAGCTTATATTTAGTTATTTTTAATGTGGAAATTTTACTGTGCTATTTCTATTTATTCTAATTCACACTTAATGCTTCATACTCTATTATCTACTCTGAGGAAAGCATTTCAAATGGTATTGTTAAAATGGTAGACTAGACAAAACGGTATTTATATCCCAAAATGGATCATTAGGATTTTCTGATTTCTTCAAAATATGTAGATGATTGATTTGAATGGTTTCCTTAATCAAGATTGTATAAGGCTCTTTAAATAGGACCATCTGTCTATATGTGTTAGTAACTGTCATATTTGATTTAGGATGCCAGAGTGAATAATGACTTGTGACACTAGATGTGTGTTTGTGCTTGTGTTAATGATCAGGTGAACAATGTGTGTCTGGAGGATGTGATGCATGAGGATGCGGTGGGGGCTCTGAAGAACACAGCCGAGGTGGTGTACCTCAGGGTGGCCAAGCCCAACAACCTGTTCCTGACGAACTCTTATAACCCTCCAGACCTCACCAGCAGTACGTCATTCTATGCCTGTGTGTGTGGTGATATAATAAAGATATGATAATTTATATAATGTTTTAGTTTTAAGGTTTATGTAAAAAATGACCAAGAAGTATGTACTGTGCATTTAGTGTATTTTAAAACACTCTTAGTCCTACACAATGCCATGTTACTGTAGTTAGACTACCTAGTAGTCTGCAAAACATGTTCCAAATGACAGATGAAGGCTACAATCTAAGGGGTAAACATAACTTCATTTACCCAGCGGTCCACAAAACTCTGAAAAGTATCTGCATTTCTGTATGTGGTGTCAAGTTATGGAATAAACTCGATGACACTTTAAAGTCATGTAAGAAAACACTGCTATTTAAAAGAAAATACAAACAAATGTTAGTCATAATATGGTAAATGTAATTGGAGATATTTTGGATGGGTTTATATGAAGTTTGGGGTCTATGTATTATACCCTGTATACTTTAGTTCTCTGTTTATTTTTTTATTTCTAGCAGAATGGTTGTGCAATGTTGATACAATCAACACAAAGGTGCTAGGACTAGTTATTCATTGTTCTATCTTAACGTGATAGCTGATGAAGGAAATTTATTTGGTTAAGAATCTGGCACTGAAAGTAAGGATGGAACAGGACTAGATAAGCCTTTGCTTCTTTCTGTCCCTTCTCAAACTGAATTTTATGAGTTGACACAGATGCACATTTATGTTAAATTTATTGTATATCACTACTTTTTCTGTGATTAATGACCGTTGATGGGTGCATATGTAATTAATTTCTTGCTTTTATTGTTTTTTTTGGGGGGGGGGTTGTTTGTTTGTTTTTACTTCAAAGTTTGATACAAACTAAACAAGGGTCATAGGAGGTCAGACAGTCAGACATGTAGTCTGGAACTTAAAACTTGACATGGTCTCTCCAACTGGAACTGGTTATGAGTCTAGCAGCAGCATTTTGAGTCAGAATTTTTGTTGTTGATAAAGGTTGTATTGTATAACGCAAAAAGAGAAGCTATGCCACCCTGTTGATAAATACATAATAGCACTTTACCTGAATTCTGAACTTTGAGCCATCAGTGAATAAAAGTCATCAAATATTATATTGAAGTATTATCAGTAGATGTATTTATAAAAGCATACACCAAAGAGCTTATTTATTATTCTTCTAATTCATAAGAGCAGCCAAAAACACAGACAGAGTTCACTGTAAACAACTATGGAAGTTCTGTAAAAAAACAAAACCTGACAGTTCAAGGTTTTCCCGCTAACACAGAACGTCTCCCTTTTTAATTTTAAACAAGATTCTCCTGAGTTGTCTTTATATTTTCTGAGGGGTTTTAAGTTGACAAAAGTGAAGCTTCTACAGACAATGATGAACTGTCTGCCCTCGGAACAGTAGGGATTTCCTTTAGGTTGCAAAGGCTGTTATAAGATGATTTCTAAGAACTGTCATTTAAACAAAAAGATCAAACTCTACAAGTGCATCCAGTCACAAAAAAGGCCTATGCATTGCCTTTAAAAGCCTCTCTACTGGCTCGAGCTGCCTTCAGATTTAACTGTGTGTAATATACGCCTCATATTTCATAGCTCTTTGAAGTCAGTGATTCTCTTTTGTCGGTTTAATCGTTGAGGAGAAGTGTATGAATAAATAATTTAGCTGAAGTGCGATGCTGTTGATTTTTAGTTCTGCATATCCAGCACCTTATATGCAGATTAGTTAAGCACATTGATTAATTATAAATGTATTTGTGTTTTTCAGCATACTCTCACATGGACACAGATCTCAGCCACCCAAACTACCTAGGGTCAGATTACCCACAGGCCCTCACTCCCACCTCACCTAGTCGGTTTTCTCCTGTTCTGCACGGCCTGATGGGAGACGATGACATTCCCAGGTAAGTAGTGAGGAGCTGAGACTTGTGATTCACACGTATCATGATTTGCATTAAAAAAAATAGCATTTTTTGCAATTTCTTCTCTGATTTTTCAAGGGAGCCTCGGAGAGTCCTGATCCATCGAGGTTCCACAGGCCTGGGCTTCAACATTGTGGGAGGAGAGGATGGTGAGGGGATATTTATCTCCTTCATCCTGGCAGGAGGACCAGCCGACCTCAGCGGAGAGCTGCACAAGGGCGATCAGATCCTCAGCGTAAGGACGCCGTTTTGTCATACAGTTGTCACATTCAAATGCATGTACTAAACAGTGATTTCAGTGTTGTAGTTAACAGTGACACTCTTTGTGTGTGTGTGTGTCAGGTTAATGGCGTGGACCTGCGTATGGCCACACATGAGCAGGCGGCTGCAGCACTGAAGAACGCAGGGCAGACAGTGACTATAATCGCTCAGTACAGACCTGACGGTAAAACAATAGCTGTTACCCATACATATGACTTCATATAAATAGTGTGAACATGTTAAGAAATACATGTCTAATACAGAAAATGTGCAGGCCACAACCACTAAAAACACATAATTTATTTTAAAAAAATAATAATTTAGCCTGGTTTTACAAATTCATATTAAATCGGTAGCATGTAGGAACAGGAGGGAATCAGAGGAAAAAATGCTAGATCACCAAATATAAAGACAGATAACGCACTCACCTTATGTCATTTCATGCTGATGTGGAAAAGTGGAGCCAGTTTTCCATGGTTCTGTGTCAATCTGATCAGAAAATAGCAATTACAGCTGTCAGTCATGTATTTAACACCTGACAGGACAAAACTGGAGCAACACAGGTCACAAATTCCAGGAATAAGCACAGAAATCTCATGTAGTCTTTTAGGCTACTTGAATTGGAAGGTGTTGAAAGATCATTAAAAACAATGAAACACAAGCTACTGACTCACACTAATATAATAACATCATGTTCAAAGATATATTTTTAAACCTGCAGTGCTTTTTGTGTGGCATCAATAGACCAAACTTCCACGATTTCCTTTCAGCACATTGTATTTCAAATGATCTGACTGGAAACTAGAATTCCACTTTCTTCTTTGGACTTTGGGGTTAGAAAAACATCATTGTGAGCTATGATTAAATTCAGACAGATTGCTCTACACTTTGGTTTTACACAGATGTTTTTGCAAAGCTGCATGAAACACCATCATGTTAACTATCTTTGAATTTAGTTTTTTTGATTTGTACCGAGAGATGAGAACTGTAGAAGAAAAATGTTCATTTTCACACTCATTTTCTCCAATTGTCCTCTGATTTTGGTTCCTGCTGCTTTTAGAGATTTTGTAGCAATTTGTTTAAAATTTTGACAATATCCTCCTGGCACCCTGGAAATTTTAAGTTTTGACTTTTTTCCATTAAATAATTGTCTTGATTTGAAACAGCATGATGCAACAGTTTTTTCAGATACATTTTTATAGAATGCCCTTTGCAGTGTACAGCATATTTGTTTTTTTTTAACTAAACTTTGAAACCCTTGTCCCCTACAGAAGACAAAAATGCATTGGTGGGTCTCAAGAGGATACGTAAAAACACAGAGATTATTGTTATGAATCCAGATGTGGGTCTAGACCAACACTTTTATACATTTGTGTTGCAGAATACAGCCGTTTTGAAGCCAAAATCCATGACTTGAGGGAACAGCTGATGAACAGCAGCATGGGTTCGGGGACAACAACACTAAGGAGCAACCCAAAGAGAGGCTTCTACATCAGGTCTGACAATCAAAGAAGACAACACAGATCCAAATATGTCCCATCTAATAGTAAAACAGGCTTTTCCCAGAGTGGGTAATCACGAAGCGGCCACGTCTGCCAAATTTCATGCACCCTCCAGCACTTGACAAAACTCTCATTGGTGCTTTCGTGGGAAACACTGTTTTCTAACAAATGATGCAGTCTGTACATTTCTGTCATTTGTAGCAACAACTGCAGCCTTGTGCCGATGTGGTATCAGTTTATTGTAATCACTGTCATGTATTGGGAATTCTGCTTAGAAACTTCCAAAGAGGAAGAAAAGAAGTTTTTCTCTTTTTTTCTTCAAATACAAATATTCCTTTTTTTGGGTCTATAGTGGGGATTTTTAAGTTTTCTTGTAGGGTGCCAAATCAATGCTTTGACACACTGATTTGATCCAAAATAAATCTCAAATGTATGCCGTTAATCTGTTCACTATAGCTTAGAACATCATATATTGCCATATTTTGCCCACTTAATAAAATGTCTCATTGATAAAGTAGTTATCAAACCAACTATAAAACTGTTTTGATATGCTAATTACAAATTTATTCCATTAAATAATTATTAGACCTGGATGGTACCACCTCTAGTTTATTTTGAACCACAAAATCCTAAACATGTCTCATTTTGCTGCCTTTCTAACATAACATTGCTCGGTTTTAATGGTGCAGCTTTATTTGCTGGAAATCTCATACACAAGTGTAAAGTACATGCAGCTGTTTGAGAGCCAAATGTCTGTCAGGGTTTTACATGATACTAGATCTCTCTACATTTACAAAATTTATTGGCATATCATTTTGTAGCACTATCCTGTTACCATCTGTTAAGTCATAGACCAGTCATCCACTGGACAGTCATTATGATAGCAGCTGTGGTTGTTAAACTGTGTTAAGTGTGCGCCTCTAGGGCTAAAACATTAATTTTTGAGCGTAAGACTCATAGTCACCACAGGGAATTTAATTATTAAATAAGTAAGTAAAGTTTAGTATTATGGCACTTTTAAATGTAGATTAATCTGGCCAAAGTGCTCTGCAAGAGGGCGTTAAAATACCAAGGAAAAGAGAACTGTAAAGAACACAAATAACTAAATATTAAAGAAAAACCTACCAACAACAATACTGTGAACTGTATTTTTACAGCAAGATTGCTAAAGTTATCATGTATATTTCTGTAGGCAGCTCAGTGGGTAGATTTTTCTTTGTCCTTATTGTTTCTTAAACTGCCAACAATGCAGAGTGTAACTTAAAATGTTTGAAGTTGGTTTAATGAAGTGGTCAATAGGACTGAACACCCAGTGCAGTTTACTTTAACAAGTGCTGCCAAACTCAAGCTGTGTAGGCGAGCACTTCTGAAGCCTCGAGAGAACAAAAAAGAGCAAGGCCTGGACTTAAAAAAGTACTGTAAATTAAGTTTTTATGTAATAAATGCCTAAACGTAACATAATACAGTAAGCCTATAATAGAACTCCACAGCAGTATGACTGAAGTTGGAATCTACCACACTAATGCGTACTGGAGGTTTGAACGTAATTATCATAACATATGTAACACGTTAAATCATGTTCTTAATTATGGTGAAACAGTAAAAGCATATGGTAAAAGGACTTTCTTCCTCTATAGCGCTCAAAGTACTTTACACTTTCACATTAAACAGTTACACACATGAATAAACACAATGCAAACCTTCGAGTCCAGCATCTTGCTCAAGGACTGTGACATGTAAGAGATTGAACCACCAACCTTCTGCTTTGTAGATGTCCCACTCTACCCACTGTCCCACAATATGTCTGACCAGTGAATTTGTGTTGATTACAGAGATTGATACCGTGCAATTTTTACTTAAAAATGATCTGTAATTACATATCTCTGGCCAATTTTCCTCTTGTATCCATGACAAAACATACTATGATTGTACAGTCTGTTTCTTGAGATCTACATTACGTGTGAACATCTATATTGGAGCCCCTAGAAATTGGTGCCCACGCATTTTTATTAATAGCTCCACCAAAAAAGCATGCACAGAAATAATTTACATATCAGTTCTTCTCATTATGTTGTGTAGAAGATGTCTGTTTTATCTGCAGTGAGTGTCAAGATATACAGAGCCCCTGGATGGTCCCTGAAGGCAGCATGCCACCCTTTCTCTGTCTGAGTCTCCATTGGTCAGAGCTTTCTTTGTAAAAAAAAAAAAACAGAAAAAAAACAGAAAAAAGTCAAAGTAAAAAAAAAAACAATTTCACTCAAAAAAACTTTTTATTATTGGGGTTTTTTTTAGTTTTTGTTTATATTTTAAGCATTATTTTTCTATTTATTTGACTATTTTTAATATATTACGCTACTTTTGTGAACAAAACAAATTACTAAATCCATCTGTAATCTCCAGATTTCATTTACACATAGTGACAGTGTGTTTTTACTTGTCATTTCACTTTCAAAATCAGAATTCTAACTTTTCAGCTTCAGAGCCCAACATTTTCACCACAATAATGTTGAGTCTTTATTCTCTTGATGGCTGAGAATGTTCTGCGCATTTTGATATGCAACACATTGGAGTATCAGGCCATATGCAGTGATAAGAAAGGTGATTATAAGGAGGTATAAAAAGGCAAAAATGTACATTTATATTACAGACTCTTAATATACACCGGAATGTTTTAGAATTAATAGGCAGAGCTGAAGGACTTTCATGATAGTGGTAAAACATTTGTTCTTCTATGTTGTAACTCACCATTTCTTTCATCTCTCAGGGCTCTTTTTGATTATGATAAGACTGCAGACTGTGGGTTTCTCAGTCAGGCGCTGGGCTTCAAGTTTGGGGATGTGCTGCATGTGTTGGACTGTGGGGATGAGGAGTGGTGGCAGGCGCGTAAGGTCAGCCCCCAGAACGAGGCTGAGGAGGTCGGCTTCATCCCCAGCAAGCACAGGTCAGACCATCTTTACACAAGCGTGTCACCAAATATCATCACATAATTAAAGTTGTATCAAGTTACGCTGCAATCTGTATGATTTATAGAGAAGTCCAGTACCTTATTAATATTTGAAACTTGACTAGAAGTAATCTTTTCTCTTGGTCTATGAAGGGTGGAGAGGAAAGAGTGGTCTCGTGTTAACACCAAAGAGAGGGTACGTGCATTAATCAGACATGTTTGAGGCCAGTTCTGTCCAAACCTTTCAGGCTAATCCTCTGTTCCTTTCTCTGTTACAGGACCACGGTCGGGATAGTTTGGGCACTCAAGGTAATTTATCTATAACCTTAAACATTTACAGCCCAGAAGGAAAACTAATGACTGCTTTTATTATCCCGTTTTGACAAATACATTCTTAATTTATTGACCATTTTGTCTAAAAATGACCGGGGATAGCTGGAAAATGTTGAACTATTCAATGATAAATAAAGTACGAATGGAGAAGAAGAGTGGATTAATACCATTTCACTTTCTGCTGTGTAGCTCAAGGCACAAACCTGAATTTTACGGTGCAAAAAAACATGGCTGATATTTCTATATGCTTTCTCCAGGGAGAGATAAAATCTCACACAGCTATGAAACTGTCACCCAGGTAGAAGGTAAGATGAAGGAAACCGTTTTTTAAGACAATGTTTATTGTTCTTTATCTAAATCATTTATCTACCATCTTTCTGTTTATGCTAAGTTCATTATGCGAGACCCATTATCATTCTGGGTCCTGTGAAGGACAGGATAAACGACGACCTGTTGTCTGAGTTCCCGGATAAGTTTGGATCATGTGTCCCACGTAAGTGTTTACGCTGTCAGTTAAAGAGACTGATTTCTTCTTTGGTTTTACTTGATGACACTGCTGCCACCTACAGTTATATCCAGGTGGTGTCTGCTGAATGCGTGCCTCGGAGATGTAATTGCTTTAGCACTGCACTTCAAAACAGTGTTAATGCACTGCTCTAATTGTTTGTCACTTCACTTGACAGACACCACACGGCCCAAGAGGGAGTATGAGGTGGACGGGAGGGACTATCACTTCGTGTCGTCACGGGAACAGATGGAGAAGGACATCCAGAGCCATCGCTTCATCGAGGCGGGCCAGTACAACAGCCACTTGTACGGCACCAGTGTCCAGAGCGTCCGAGAGGTGGCTGAGCAGGTGGGACGCAACGCAAATAACATGCACATAAATACTGACAGTAATAACATTTTAAAATGGGGTGTTATAGACAGTAAAATTATGTTTTAAGCAGAAAATCCACTCATTTACTGTAATTACCTCTTACTACCTTAACTAGGATTCTAACATCAGAATTGATTAGTTATTAAAAATGTTGCAATCTTCAACAAAAACACTACATATGTTATGGTACATGTACTCATTAACTAGTTGGTGAATAGCATAAATATAAGTATTGTCTTGGTTCTTTCTTAGTCAATATAAATAACCTAACTACTGCTTGTTGATGGTATAGAAGGAGATTGTTGTACTTAGGGTACAATATTAAAATGTTGTGGGCCAGATCCCAAAAAAAAAACATCCAAAAAACAAGAATCTCATTATTTAAAGACATGTTTCTGACCTGCTTGAATTATATAACTGGAGCCTGTTTTGATGAACATTTCAGAAGATTGTTTTATGGAGATGTAAAATATTATAGAAGCATGAACAATGGTTTGAGTATGTTGAACTGTGTGTGTGTGTGTGTGTGTGTGTGTGTGTGTGTGTGTGTGTGTGTGTGTGTGTGTGTGTGTGTGTGTGTGTGCTCAATAAAGACACACAATATGAGTTTGTTTGTTTTTTTTCAGTATGGACAGATCAATGTGCTGAAATGTACAGGAACACCTGAAATATTACAAGCTCTGACGCAAAAAAAGGGCAGTTTTCATTCAGGTGTAAAACCTTATGGGTGTATTTGCACCAGAGGTGGCAATCCCAGCTCCAGAAAGTTAAAGTGCTGCCATGTATTTGTTCCAACCATGCACTGAACCAGCCCATTTTCATGAACATAAGTCCTCATCCAGGTAGATGAAGGGAGACTCAGTGGAATCACCTGTGTTAAGTGAACAAGTAGAACCAATACATGGCAGGACTTTTACTTTATGGAGCTGGGATTGCCACCTCTTTGCACCAACATATCATTGGTGCAGAAACCTTTGTGAATAGGTGCAAAAAACAGAACCAAACAATCCTTGATGCAATTCTTTCTTGGACTTTATAGTCCATGTATGATAAGAGTCTGTAAAAAACATGTTAGTAATAATGTTAGCTAATAATCCCTAAATGACCCTAAATGATGTCTTTTATCCACTTTATATTTCCCATACCCATATATAATTTTAGTAGTTTAGTCCTCTTCATTCTAAATTCATCTTATTTCACAACTATTGCAATTATGTGACATGTAGTGTCACTGAAAAATTGTTGCTGCTGTATAATAATATAAATTACAGTACAATTTCTTAATCGTCATCCTTTCTTTTTCTTTTTTTTTTTTTTTGCACAAGTAGCAGGGGAAACACTGTATCCTGGATGTATCAGCCAATGCTGTGCGCAGACTACAAGCAGCACAGCTCCATCCCATCGCCATCTTTGTCCGGCCTAAGTCACTGGAAAATGTCCTGTAAGTACTGTTAAGGTTCTTGATACACGAGACATATGTTGGAAATAACTGCTGGTTCCACTGCCAAAGAGAATATTTGTCATAGTGAATGGATTCATGTGTGACATTTACAGAGAGATCAACACTCGCCTGACAGAGGAACAGGCCAGGAAAGGAATGGACCGAGCCCTCAAACTAGAACAAGACTTCCTAGAGTGTTTCTCAGGTAGTGAACTCATGAGCTGTAACACTGACATGATATGAACACAACAGAGTGGATAAACAGACTCTCCAACATTCACAGTCACTTCTTACGCAGTGTTGACACAAGATGACCAATCAGAAACATAGGGCCACTTGTTTCCCACAGCCATATCGAGGAGTAGATGATGTTTGCAGGATAAGTTAGCATAAAGTAAACTAATTTCATGATGCAAAACACCCAGAGTTGAACTAAAAGTTACCTCGCTAACCCTTCAATCCGTCTTTGTGATACAGAACCAGGTATTTCTAGGTAGTACACTCCTGTGTGCACACCCAGGGTATTTATATAAAGGATTTGGGTTTGGATTATAGCAGCTCCAGATGGAAATGGCGCTATTACACCTCTGTTTGCACTTGACTGTACACTTACATATAATTTGATTTGGATTGGCAGTTATAAAAAGCCTCCACTTCATTGTTAGAAGATTTAGTTTGAGAAGTGCAGTATTTTTGCCTCACTGCTGGCACTGAGGCGCACGCTTCATATCAAATTTCAGACTCGCTGTCACATCCAACTTATTGGCTTCCCATTGACGATACATCTCTTTTGCACTTTTCTTAATGTCAAAAAATGCCAATAACTAAGCGAGCCTCCTACAGAAAAGAGGGACATTTGATCAGTGTTAGGTTCCATAAAATATGAACAGATGTTGCGTTTGACATCTCTCGACTAAAATAATGTGTGGACTGCAATTAATATATGTGAGAAATTCAACAGTATATAAAACAGAACATAGATTGTCATATAATAATAATGATAAATCTGCATGTTGTTTGACGTCTTGCTTTTTAACTTCACTGACAATGTGAACAGAACACCTGGTGAACCTGCCTGGGCTTAAATACAAAAAAAAAAAAAAAAGACACGTATGATTGTCTTCTGTTAGCTTTGGTGTCCAGGGGCCTCATGGACAAAGGGTACGTACACCCAAAAACGTGGTGTACATCCTTTTGTCCAGATGTATAAAGAGTGAACTGACTGTGGAAATGTGCGCTGCTTCACGCCAACTCCATAGCTGGTGTACAAATGTTTCTAGTGCTTTAAAACTATTGGCGCCACTTAGGGGTGAAACTGGGAAACTATTAATAATGTGGAAAAGGTCATTCCTCCGAGTGAAGTGCACATCAGCGATACACAGGTGAACAATGAACACACCGACACACTCCAACAGGCTGAATTCGTCTTCTTTTCTCCTTACGTCTCTTTCGGCCTCCTCTTCGCATCCACCTGACGTCATGTGATCGTGCAGAGAGGGAATCCCATCTACAGACCCCGTTTATACTAATTAGCATATTTAAATGTGGGCGTGGAGAGGGGGGAGTCTGCTCCTCCAACATATGCGCTCAATTCCACGCTGATTAGGATGTACAAAGGAAGTGTGCTTAGGTTCGAATGTACGCACAGTTTTGTTCATCTGGATTTTTTTGTGCGTACAGAGTTTCCTTCATTTGAGTGTCTGCCATGTTTCAGTATGAAATCCACACAAGTCTTTGTACATGAGGCCCCAGGTCTACTACAATACAAGTGGATAGATGCAAGGCTTTTGTTGTATCAATGCTCCGCTTTTTTTTCTCATACTTTAGTTGTTGATTATAGAAGTTTTAATGTGTGAAGGGCGTCCAAACTTCACAGATAGACACACTGTTGCCAATAAAGTTCAAAGAATTTAGTTTTCAGACACATTTCTCTTTTAATTCCTAATTATACAGTTCTCAGTAATCGCCGTTGACCGAGTCCAGTGAGTCCCAGTTACACTTTATCTATCAAGAATAAATCGTGATCATGAGAAGACGTCAAAATATCGGCAACAGTGCAGATATAGAGGCAAATTAATGTATCTAATGTAATATACAAGCAAGATTCTCCCCAGAAATGTATAGTATCCTGCCTTTCCTTTCCACCCCCCGGGAAGAAGTCTTGCGCTAAAACCTCATGATAGACAGAACTGCACGAGATTTCAAATGAAAAACAACATGACGCTAGAAATTTGAGCATATACCTGCTAACCTGATGGCTTTCAGTAGATTTTAGCGAAATTATCAGCGGGAAATAGAAAAAAAAAATGCCCAAAATTTGAAAATGAGTATAGAGGCGCTGAGCTAGCAGTATACTGGCACAGCGCCATTGTTCCATTGTCTGGGGAGAACCCTGACAAGTTATATAATAAATAATATATTTAATGCTAGTTCATTGAGCTCTAATCATGGCCGACTCTCAGTTTGGAAACCTAAAACAAAAGGACTGTTCAGACACGCCCTACATCCTGTCCTTGCTTGTGTGTCTCTGCATGTTCTCCCTCTCCATCCCTCATTGTCTTCTCTCCGTCTTTCTTGTGTCCTGCTGCAGCTGTCGTGGAAGGGGACAGCTTTGAAGAGGTCTATCACAAAGTAAAGACAGTGATCGAGGAGCAATCAGGGCCTTACATCTGGATCCCCACTCGGGAGAGGCTGTGATGCTGCAACAGTGCAACCGCCCCTCCCTCACGACCACCAACCGACACCGCCCTTCACCCTCACAGCCAAGCCAGCCTCGCCTGCCTGTCTGTCCTCCAGCAAAGTCAGTGCTTAGGCAATCACAGAGAATGACACAGACAAATGAAGCAAATGCATACTAAGACAAACACAGAGACAGGGACGAACACAGGAAGTGACACAGGAAGGCAAAGACCGATACCAAAAAGGAGACCGTGAGACAGATGTGAACACACCGATGTGTAATTATACTGAAAGAGACTGGGTTAAAAGACTTAATCAGTGTCCCACTTTAATGAGGCATGACTGAGTATTGAGGCCTTGTTCACACTTTGCATTAAAATGAGTCCTGGTCACAAGTGGATAGTTCTAAATAAAGCTGTGACAGCACCCAAAACTGGGGATTTAATCATAGGTGATTTAGCAATGCCAGACAACTTAGACAAAATGTCGATGTCTGTACAAGAGGCACAATATTTAACCGTTTCCAGCTGTATGGCAGAGTGTAAATGTCTAATATTTGTGTTTAGATGCAAGTGCAGTTTCATAACAGGAAAACTCCAAGGGGAAACAAAATGTAATTAAGTAGTTACAGACACATTTTGATGCCATGTGTGAACTTCACTCTATCTCAATCAGATTTACACACAATTCAATAAACGGTATCTGTACATGAGACAGTAGGTCTGGCTAGAAAAACAGTAGAGGGCGACCCCAGTGACGGACCTGAAGTATTATTCACGTGGCCTCCTTATCCCTCTCAAGCGCCACACCCTGATTGAACACCTCCATGCGCCTATGTCTAAGATGGTGGTGCCCAAAAAGACACTGGCTCCTCTTTTTATATCACATCATGACTTCCTCTCGTCCTCCTGCCAGCTCTGCCTTGTTACAGGATGGGGAAGGGGGAAGTCTGACAGAGGGGGTTCTGCTGAGTCCCTCTTGACCAGGAGCCATTTCTCGGCAGAGTCCCTTTTCTTGTGAATCCTCGGTTCTGAGTGTGAACACAGAAAAACAACCTCAGTGACCAAGACTGACTCACTCACTTATGTTTATTGTTGTGAGGCATTATTTAAAGGCAGTTCAGATAATAATAATAAAAAACACTCATATGCTAAATTTGTGCATGCATCCTCAAAGACAATGGAGGAGACAGGAGTCAAAAATAATGGAAAATTCTGATTTAAAAATTTTAAAAAATAATACAGTAGAAAGGCAAGTAGGTAGGGTGTGTTCCCCTTTTCCACCTCCTTATTGTGGAGGAGTTTTTTAGCATGTCTCATGAAGGAAGAAGAGCAGAGAGACATGATGGTGAGTTATGTTGATAAGAGGCCAGTTGTGAGTACCGTAGATGCTCTGACATATAGTTTAGCCTCTGCTCTCTAATGCACACACTCACGCGTACACACACAAACGCACGCACTCACACCCATCCACAAACACACATATAGAGTTGTAACCTCAGCTGTAACCTAGCACACTCCTCTAAAGGGGGGACTGGCTGTTCTGACCTGCTAGTCAGAATCCAGGATGAATGTTATCTCTCTAGGCACAAACAGCAGAGCTGTTAGCTTCATCACACCACAGCCAACTCACCGATCACTCTTCCAAAAGAAATCCCTCAGCCGCAGACATACACACTGTTTTCAGTGGCTGCAGTAAAAGCCATGGCATTTGTGTGTGTGTCTGTGTGTGTGTGTATATGCGTGTGTCTGTGCTTGTGTGCATTTGTGCACAATTATGCGTGGAAAGTCCTCTGTGTGGGAGGAATAGGTCTTCTTTTATTCTCTCTCTTCCACCTTTTTCTCTGCTTATTTCTCCCTCTTGTGTCCACACAAAGTAAAGCTAAGTCATGTTTAACAAATAAATGGCCTATATATATATATAAATATGAATATGAATATGAATATATATATATATATATCTTTTTTATGCCTATTTCTAACGGGACTACGTCTGTAAAAATCAACATTTCCAAACAATATTCCATTGATTTCTTTTGGTAATATTGCATTTTGGTTGTTGAATTTACTCACATTCCCATTTTATTGTTGTGAAACACAGCAAAAACCTACAACAGAATATCCATTCAAGTCGGTGTAACGCAGACCTCACTCTAGAGCTTGACATATTAGACATGTTCTATGTTGACAATGAACTGAAACACATGTACAATGCAGCTGTGTGTGTCTGCGTGACTGTGTGCGTGTGCATACGTGCGTTTGCTGCTTGTGTGTGTGTGTGCGAGTGACAAGAAAGTGTGTTACTTATGAAAAATAAATGATACTATATGAGAATATCTATCCTTTATAACATCCACTTGTGGTTATAATGTATAATACATAAATGGGTGGTGTGTATGTGTGTGTGCCAGAGTGAGAAAGTGAGACACGCACAGATGTAGTGCAATACTGCTATGATGTTATGCAATGAAGATGGATTTATGTGTGTCTAAGATTATAACTGTATTTATAAAGTTTGCACTGAAGGCATTATATGCTACAGGTATTAACAGGAAGAAGATAGTGAGCATAAGCAAAAGGTATCCACAGTTTTATGAGCATGTGTTTGTATTTACTTATAATTTGTTCTGAATTATAAGAGTGATACTGGAAGTATTGATAGAAGTGATCATTCATATTAATTGTTTGTTTATTTTGCTCACTTGCTTCTCTCTTCAGCTCAAGGTGGATCAACCGAAGCTTGTGAATGAGTATCAGTTTCTTTTTTTTATGATTTTATTTATTTAGAACTGTCACTGGTTTCATCTCAAGTCTGTATATTTTTGTATTTATTTTTTTTTTCGCACTGAGAGAGTTTTTGGGTCTTGGCCAGAAAGGCTGTAAATATATTCAGAATGTGGGGGGTGCCGTGTGGCTTCAGATTTAGCCGTGCACACTGCTGAATGAAGTACAGGATCCATCAGAGCCACAGCCCAGTATACTGCTCAAACACAGAAACGACATCTGCACACTTCGGGGTGGGCAACACACACATACACACACAACGATATCACACATCCACACATTCATTTACATTTACACATAGACAGAATCACAGAAACAGCAACACGTGACATCACATTCATGAATGGAATAATATGTTTTCAGTTTCTTTATTGGAGGGTTCAATGTATTTCTTAATATCTCTCTCAGCCATCCATATCATAGTGTGATATTCCTTATAAAATATATGACTTTTTACAGAAAAGACTGATTACAAAGTTACAACAAAGTCAACTGATGCAGAAAAATATATTTAACAATGACAATATCAAGCAAAATAAAATGTTCCAGTTCAGTGAAGCGCTTGTTGTAAATTAGCTATAAAATAATAAAATGAATTTAAAAATGCTTTCTGAAAGTTGACTCAGATGCCTTGTTTTTTTTTCCTTTGCTTTTTTAATGTCCTTGTTCATGTTTGATGGTTTTCTGCTCTTCATGTGAACGTGGTGAGAAAACAAAAGTGTGACCAGAGGGGGGCACTCACTCTCCACTCTGAGCTGCTTATACAAGCTCCTCTACAGCTGCATTTGCAAATACTCACTGAGGCTCCAATTTACCGGTTGCTCCCCCACCTCTCGCTCTCTCATCAGGGGAACCATTTTCTCTTTAGAAAAGCACACAATGAGAATCCTTTGTGTGCGTGTGTGTCAGGGACATTCTGACTTTGTGTGAAATTAAGCTATATCTTATTTCTGACCTCAGGCTTGTAACACAAAATTTTGCAGGTTTTTTTCAGACGCATAATACCCAAACCACCAGTGCGGAAAACATCAAAAATGCCTATGATTTAATATACAGGACGGTGCAAAATGGTTAGGCCAAGTCTACCTTTGTTGTGAAATGAATACACATATTTATTTCTCATTCACTTTTCTTCAGATACAACACAGGTGTCAAAACCAGCCCACCAATCCAATCCAGCCTGTGGGATGAATTTGTGAAATGCAAAAAATAATTACACTGAAGATATGAACAGTCATTCATTCATCTTCTATACCCGCTTTATCCTCACTAGGGTCACGGGGGTCGCATGGAGCCTATCCCAGCTACT
>JAQQZY010000007.1:19007490-19025987 GCA_030068375.1 Ostorhinchus rueppellii | reverse complement strand
GCACGTTCATCATGTGATAACTGAAACAGAAAGGGTGAATTTCAGTGTTTGCCAGTAAAATACACTGACAAATGAAGGTTTTTGATTCTTTGAAGCTGTGATGTTTTGCCAGTAGGGTTCTTTTTTAATCCCTAACACTATACATAATAAACTTATCTCAGAAAATACATATGCTTTATTATGTATAAGGTATATATGCTACACTAATATTCAGTGTTGAAAAACATATTACAAAAATAAAAAATAGAATAAAAATAAACATTTACACACTTTCCTGTGATAAATAAAGTACTCTGAATAACAATCTGAACGTGGGTCTATTATTTTATTTGTAGAGCTGTTTCCGGAAGTTGGGCATCTTATCACCGGAACTTGACGGTGCTGTTATGGAAACGGGTGGGCGGAGCTTGCTGGTGCCATTCGACTCCGGGTGTGATGCGGTGATGGAGCTGAAGTCCTCGGTGACCAGATTAGTGTAGTCAGCCCTACGAGACACTTTAGCGCACAACTTTTAATATCCGCTGAATGTCCACTCTGCTGACTTTTACTCAGAACTGACTGGACGTTCCGCCTCAGTTTCGTCCTAATTTTGCGTGTGAAAACGGGCCAAGCTAGACCTGTCGCACAATATCCCCACCACCTTTTCGTGGATGTTTCCCCCCCTCGTAGCCGAATAGTCTGGTACGTTCAGGGACGACAAACACACTTAAGTGGATTGTTTATGAAGCATGACGAGAAGATGTGGAAGAAGGAAAGAGCTGACTGATAATGAGGATTATTTCTGCAACTGACAGACATGCAGTGAGGTGCCCTGGTTGCGGATTCAGTCTGCTCGGTCATCGAGCTGAGGGGGAGAATTTGGGAGAAGTCGTGTGGAGCACAAAGAGCCGATTAAAGCTGAAGCCAGAACAAGTTTGGAGCCATGCACCCCCTGTGCTGACAGAGGACTGAGGTGGGAAAGCACTCCAAGACCTGTATCGTTTTATCTTTGTTGTTCTTTCTAGACTTCAAGTATAAAGTTGGGCAATCAGAAGTTTCCAGTCTGTAGTATCGACACATGTTGTTGAAGGTGCAGCTTGAAACGTGCTGCATATCCATACAGTCGTCTGATAGTGTGTTATCACAAGTCCACACGGATCCTAAGTGTATTTCTCTCTCCGGCAGTGTTTTGATCACAGTGTGAGGCTTTTCTGTGCAGAGTTCCACTGTAAATGCGGACTGGTTTGCGGTCAGTGAAAGCCCAGCCGAGCTGCCCATGCCTCCTGCTTTTTAATCCAAGCCCAAACAGCTCTCAGTTCACTTTTTACTATTTTCAAAGACCGCAATGGAGCTGACATACAGGGGCATCTTCTTGCTATGGAGCATCTTCTTGGACTGGACTCTCCTAGTTTCTGCAGAGGAAGGTGAGTGTGGAGATTTCCTTCATATGCTGCCTAAATTTGTTTTTTTGTGCATGCTGGAGCTCAGTTAGACACTGCATGTGTTATTTTCCTAAGAGGTAATGCAATAAATGTGAAAAGTTTGCCAAAATAATGACCAGTTTTGAATGCAGCCTCTATTTTATCCTTAACCCCCCCAAAGAAAAGCCACAGTGGAAACGCTTTTCCAGCTTGTATTTCTGTCTCCATTGGTGTAAACAGTGTATTTGAAAGGAGTTTGCCTTTGAGTGCCGCAACACAAATAATAAAAGTGTCTTTTTTTTCTCTCTTGATATGTTCAGGAAGGCCATTTCTAAAACCCTACTGCAATTACTTTTCAGTTTCAAGTCATCAAAAGGTTCCCCGGGCTGCTTCCTGTGGGACCCTTAACCAGCTTACCCTAAAATCAATACTAAAACATTCAGGGCATTGAAGCTAATACAGGGCTGATGTGATTTCTGTGAGCTGATGTGGTCATGTCTCCTACTTGTGGTTAACAGCCTTGATGTAGCATTTAAATAGAGATCTACAGGAAACATTTAGCTTTTGCATTGAGCCGGGGGAAATACATCTAAGGCTCTGCAGTAGATCTAAAGTCTGGATCATCATTTGCATTAATTTCAGGCAGCAGGCGTGATGTAGTTCCTCCTGGATCTGCTTTGTGAACCCTGGAAGGACAAATGAGACGGTCTCAAATGAACTGAAAGTGATTGAAAATTGCTGGCTTTAACAGGCAAATATAACTGGGCATCATCAGCATAACAACAGGACCTGAGTCTGGATAAATTCTCCAATTCAGGAATAGAAACCAAGTCTCAGTGAGCCAAATTAAGAAGTCAGAATCGACTAAAAAGCCTGAGTGTTCATTTTTATTCTGCTCCCAATGTTTCTGTTTTCATGTGACATTAACAGGGATAGTGCTGTTTGGACTGAAAACTGATTGTGGTTGGTCAAAAGACACTTCTTTTTAAAACCTTAGGTAGAAATAATAGGCCTGTATTTTGTGAGCATCAAAGAATCACAGCTGGCTATTTAAGAAAACCTTTCCACTCTAAGCTGCAAGCTACATGTTTTTCCGTCTCTCTAAAGACTAGACAATATTCTCTGCCTTACATTATGTTGGGGTTTTACACAGCGGTTTTAGGTTAGTTTGATTTTCTGTATGTGTTGAATGGCTTGGATCCAATTTTCTTTAATGCTCTTTTAAAGCATCAGTATGTGACCTATTTTAATAACTTAACAAGATATCTTTGTTTTATTTCCACTACTGTTTCAACAACAAAATGATCTGATCAATGACAAAATCGCATTGAATTCAATTATAAGGCTATTGAAAATTGTTGTTTTTACAGGGCTAGATCTTGCTTGAAGAGAAACATAAAACAATGAAGCCATTTGTCGAGCTAACTCACAACATGCACTACTGTATTACTGTAGGTATGTGTTATGTAGCTAAGAAAATAAATGTGCCATGGAAACAATGAGTGCTAAAACTTTTTCCCATATTTGCCCATTCCAATCAATACTGGCCGTAAACAGGAACAGCATGAACATGCATGACTTCACATATTCTGTGGCAGGAACACAAATCTGTCAGCTGTGTCTGGTTTCAGGCTGGTCACTTTGTTGCAGAGCTAAATGCCTTTTCTTGAAGAGGGGATTTTATGACTTATGCTATAGACTTTCAGGACTCATGGGTGTAGTTAATGTAATGCCACCTATGGTTTTCCACAAGTGTTTTGATTGTTGCATTTGCTGCTTGGGCTCACGTTTCCATTAAAAGAAGATACTATATGTCTTTAGTCCAAAAAAATTACCTTTCTTTGAGAGAAGCTTGGGGAGTTTCCTGGAAACATGTGTTTGGAGACTTGTCCGGGAAGTTGTAGCCAGTCATTAGACAAAATCTCTTCTAGGGGCTGCAGATTTCACAGTTAGACCAAGTGCTGATCTTTTTGGATCATGTAACATGCAACCTGAATTCTGACACACTTCTGAGTTAATCCATCTGTTTCTCTGGACATGCTGTAGGAGAAATAAAGCTAATAAAGATCTTTAAGAAGTAATGTGTAGCAGGTTTTTGGTGGTAGAATGATGAAATATAGCCTCGGAAGATTTAAACGTACCATGATGGATGTAGTCAGTGATGGTTGCAAACAGGTGTAGCTCAGGCACAAAGTGGGCTACAGCCGTGAAGTCTGAAGCTGAGGGGTCGTAGTGCCTTGTCGACTGACTCCAGAACATCTGTGTCTTGCCAAGTGTGAACAAGATGTCTGGTTTTCATGTCTTGGGTAATGGCCCGCTCCTCTGCCAACACACTCTGGATCATCCTCCCTCTTGTTCTCCACCTAGCAGGGAATACTGTAATGAACTGATGGGAGGGCAGATGAAGCTCACAGCTGCCAAATCTCTCCTCCTTTTCCAACTAAAGGATAAATGACTCACTTACGCACACCACTTGCTTGTTCGGCGCATGGATCCCTCTTCCTTCTGTCTCTGTGAAGATTAAAACACAGACCTCTTGATCAGATAATTACTTTGGCTTGAAATTAATAACGAGCTTTGGGTGGAAATTAGTATAGAGGACACACATTGTCTGCACATAGGGACAAAAACACACACCCCTTCCTTGCCTCTCTCTGCGCTTAAAATACATGATCTACAAAAAGTATAACCAAGACACTGAAAAGGCCTTTTTAAAGACCAAATGGATTGCAATTTTAGAATATATTTGACTTTTAAAATGTAAGCCACCGTGTTCCTTATCCTCTCACAAATAGGCTATGAGATACCCAGTTTTTTTTCTCCTGCATCTTTTTATTCCTTGCACATACAGTGCTCTTTTGCCAAACACTAGATGCAGCCAGTAACAAAAGCAGTGCAGTCTCTTCCTCTTGTTCAGGCCTGGAGCTTTAATGATATTAAAAGCATTGTCAAAGGTGATGCAGAGTCGTCGGCCCTCATCTAGACAACACAAAGACAATTTTCCACCCTCGCAGAGAATAAGCTTTTCTTCATTTTTTATCTAGTTTCCATGGCTTAAAGGCATCTTTGAGAAGTTGGTCCTTTGAATCACCTGTGTGGTCATCTGAGGTGTAACAGATATGAAGACAGGCACCGTTAATCTGTCATTTCACATAAGTGATGCTTGTGTTACATATGCAAATTAGTGGAGAATTAGCAGACACTCTGAAGTTAATGTGTGCCCTCTTTTTGAAAAAATAATTTGGCATTTTCTGCTGTGAATTCATCTTGCTATATAGGATGTTACTGCAGCTGTTGCCTCCCTTCTGTTTACAAGTCATCTTTTCCTACAGTGTGCAACAAGAGAGTGCGGCAGCCTGGGTAATTTGTTTGCTGGGGCTCTGTCTTGTTGGGGGTGAAGAGCACTGACAATATTTTGAAGCTTGGAGTGATGGAAAAGGGGGTGAAGCATCATCCTGCCTTGTATAGACTTTACACACAGCAGTTGTGTGTGTTTGTTCCACATCGGCTTTTCTCAAACCACACCAAGCCTAAATGAAAAAAGGTTACATAACACCTTTCTTTGGACAAAAACCCATTCTCCACTGAGAAGTGAGCCACAAGTGCTGTAGGTAGGCCAGAGGCAAAATGGGACTAATGAGGATAAATTCATGTCTCAACTAGAGTTACGCCATTTGAAACGCGTTGCGTATTCAGATATATACAAAAACTCTTCACATAATAAAACCTGATATATTGCTCTGGTCTAATGTGAATGTGTTGACAAAGATGGCAGCATTTGCCCACAAGCATACTCTTGCAGAAATTCTCATTGCTCAGTAACGCACCAGTCTGAACAGGAATAACTGATATATTCAAATCTTGTGCAGAGCGGCTGATTGGCAGTGGAGCCAGCTAGGTAGGCCAGCACACATCTGTATGTAGCTTTGAAAAAGTATTCTGCAAAATACTGCAACATTTACCATTTCCAGGTAGTTAAATAACATGTAACAGGTGTTCCAATGTGGGACGGAGCAAAACATTCAGTGCACATTTCCCTGCAATGTGCTGATACACAGCTCGACCAAAAAAAAAAAAAATTGCCACCTGGATTTAACTAAGAAAATAAATAGGAGCCTTCTATTAGATCATGACTGCAGTGACTAATATGTTTCAGCTACAACAAAATATTTAACACTTGTCTCTCATGTCTTAAACATCAATTTCTGGAGAGTATAAAGATTGGTGGAAAAAGGACATGTGGTCTGGTGAGTCCAGATTGACCCTGTTCCAGAGTGATAGGTGCACCAGGGTGAGAACAGAGGTGGATTAAGTGTTTACCCATCATGCCTAGTGTCTACAGTACAAGCCGATGGGGGCTGTTTTGTGGTGTGGGTTGTTTCATTTGGTCAGGTCTAGGTTCATCAATGTGATGTGTCCATAAAATGAGGTCAGTGACTACCTGAATATACTGAACGAACAGGTCCGAACATAACGGATTTAGTTTTGTTTGATTAAATAGGCATATTCCAAGATGACAGGACCCGGATTCATCTGGCTCTAATTGTGAAAGATGGGCTCAGGGATAATGGGAACCACATGGATTGACCACCAGAGTCCAGACCTAGATCCCATTGAGAATCTTTGGGATGTGATGGCTAAGACTTTACACAGCAGTCTGAGTCTGTTTCATCAATACAAGGGGCCAATCCCAATTCACCCCTTTGCCCTTCTCCTTACCCCTACCCCTTCATTTTGCGTGTTCACATGAAGGGGTAGGGGTATCCAGAGTATCGATGAGTTGGAGGGGAAATGGAGATTTTACAGGACCACACTATCCAGGATTCTGTTTGAATCATCAACAAGATGGAGGTAAACACAGCAAAAAAGTGCAAGTGTGATAAAAGAAACTCCAATGTACATATTTTCTTCGTAAACAACTTTATCATTTGATCAACTGTTTAATGCTGTTTCAATGTATTATTGGCCTCATTTTTGTGGTTTGCTGTTGATAGTCCTAAAAAGATGCCCAAAGCCCAACAGAGACAGTTACAGCTGCTGATGGTATGGTGAATTCTTTCAGAAACAAAATTGTCCCATTTGCTTATAGCAGCGTCGATGACTGCTGATGCCGTAACAGTACTCAAAGGGTTGTCTCATTTCATTGTGGAATGTTTCAACCCCTACCCCTTGCAACTCCATTACAAGGGGTAGTGCCAAGTGCAAGGGCCAAGGGGTGAATTGGGATTGGGCCAAGATCTTACCAATAAAATAAAGCCATTATGGATGGAAGTAAAGCTAAAGGTCGTCCAACAGATTTAAAAAAAAAAAAAGAAGAAAAATTAGGATTCCTTTTTGGCAAAAACAGAGGTACATATCAAGTGTTAGGGTGGCATGGTGGTGCAGTGGACAGCACCATTACCTCACATTAAGAAGGTCCTTGGTTCGACTCCCAAGACCTTTCTGTGTAGAGTGTGTCATGAAACACCAGTACGTAGATCAACAGTTGTTTTGTAGGTAATAGCATTTTAGAGTTTGACATTTTTGGGAAAACACTTAAAAAATTATGACTCATCCTACATTCTGGGGTGTGCATTAATTTAGCATGAAATTAAATGCTCTCTCAACTTGTTTTGTCCTCTGGATCATTGCTGCATTGTTATGGGGCGTTGCTTCACAGGTTGACCAATCATAGCAAACTGGGTTTTTCAGGAGGGGGCAGCCACCCTTGATTCCTGTTTTTACATAAAATATATAAACATGCTAAGTCAAATATCTATATATATTTGGTGTTTCATGCTGACTTTAAAGAGGAAAAGAGGAATATTGATGTGACATCTTGTATTCTGTCTGTTTGCTGTTTACTCCCTCACCTCCACACACTTTCAGGTGGTGTAACAAGCGTGATGGGTAGCGTCACTTTCTAAACTTAAATACGCTAAATGTCTCAGATCAGTAAATGCAGAAAGGATGTTTTTATTCTGAATCTAAGAGTCCTAACTCGGGCCTCAATCCCTTCTTTCACAGACATGTAGCCTTTTCTTTTGCTACTCTTTCCACGTCCTCTGTCTCCTTGATGTTTGACTGGTGCTATGCTGTTTTCTCTTGCTGACTGTCTCCCCTGCCGTGGAAATGTGGATCGTTTCCCAGAAATCCTTTTAAACGGAACCGATTTTTATAAGAAAGGGATTTGCATTTAAAGCAACCTCCCCCCTTTCTGAAAGCCTGTAGCCCATCATCCTCAGTACCTCAATCCGATGATTAGCTTCCTCAAGAGTTAAACAGGCATCTGAGTGCCACAAGTACTCTCAGTTCATGTCTCTCCCTCTCTGTCTCTCTCTTTTTTTTTTCTCTCCTCGTCGAGAGCGATGCATATGGTCGCCCAGAATTGCAGGTGGATGATAGTTAGGTCGGTGAGAGGATACACCCCCAGCCCATACATCCGTGTCAGGCATTCACTTTCGAGAGCCAGTCTGTCCTCCACCCACACGCTCCTCTCTGAGAGTGGGACACAATGGGGACAGGCTGCAGCAAAGAGGGAATGAGGCCACAGCCTATCAGCCATAAGCACCAAGGAGAATGGCACTTTTAGAGGGATGGGGGTTCTCTTTGAAGTGAGTCAAGGAGAGATGGGAAGACTGGCATGAGTCAACGAAATACAGAGAGCAAGTACAGAGAGGGCAAGGAAGGTGCACACTGCATAATGAGCAAAGTATGTATGTTGCTTATTTGCATGCTGTAATCATACACACCTGGGGCCACATAGGATATATTTGAGGAGCTGAATATGTGATTAAAACAAAGGGATTAAAAGGTCTTTAATTAGAAGACAACAGCTGAGTAGAAGCTGTTTATCTCATGCCTATCTATAAAATTGATCTTATCGCAGATGTTTTTTGATGCATACCGAGCATGGTTTTGGAATTCTTTTGAGAAGCTTGTCTATATTCCATCATTGTCTTATTCCTTATTATGTTTTTGTTGTTCCGTTCAAAAATAGCATTAAATCTTGAAGGGGAAGCAGCCACATGAGTCTGCTGAGCTGTCTGAGGCCGGATGTGCAAGAATTGATTAAAAAAGCAACCTTGATGTAAAAAAAAAAAAGAAAAAAAGAAAAAAAAATTCTCTTACCGAAGCATGCACCATCAGTAGACTTGATTCGATTTGAGCCTGGGATATTTTCCTCCATGCGTCACAGGCTGACCTACATCTTGTGTTTGATATGCTCGTTTTAAGTGAAAATGCAATCACTAGGTTCGACATCAAGAACAGGTGTATATTTGCCTCTACCTTTATGCATGCTCACGGCTTCAGTGCATCTCTCAGGGCCTGTTTTCATATACTGCACTGAACCAAGTGGGCTCTGCTATATACAGCATAGCAGAGACATTCCTGTGCGCTAGTTGCCCTCCTACAGCTTCCACACTGCTAAGAGCTTTAAGAGGGAGTCATGCTCCAAAAAGGAATGGGTCAGTTCAGTTAAAGAAGCATTCAGCACCATATTTTTTTGGAAGCCCAGTATCTCATTTTTAAGCAGTGCTGTGCACATTATGTTCTCCCGCTTTTGGTCTTTCCTCTTATTCATACATATCACTATTTCTTGGTGATAACTGATTGCTATCTTGCCTCTTCCTTATCCAATCACTGAAGAACAATCAGTGTATTACTAAGCTCAGCTCCTGTTTCTGCTGTTGGACAAAAGTGTGCTTTTGAAATTCATACAGTGTATAAACTACTGGATTCACCCAGTGATGAAAACATAATATGCCTGAATGAGGAAGGAAATTTATGCTCTCCATACTCTGTAAAGTAAAAAAAAAAATCAAAGATGACTATCTTTATCCTAGATATCGGCTGCTGCCTCACAAACTTCCAGTTGTGAGCTTGTAGGAGCATGCACAGACAGATGAAGAAAATTAGCTTCCATGTGTCTGTTGTTGTTTGGGTATAAAAATGCGTAATGTGTCAGAATAAAAGCAAAAATTCTCACTCAGACTCTGTTCTCTTGTATCTCTACTTAGATGTGTCAATCCTTAGATGGTTTATTTAGCTGGAGTCTGCACTGTTAGCTTCAAGCTGTCCACCTCCCACAGCAGATTAGTCACTGAAGGCTCTGTGTGTGTGTGTGTGTGTGCGCATTTTCTTTGGCAAGTTTTTTTTTTTCCCAAAATGGATTGTAGATTCTGCTTTAGTAAAAGCTTTGATAAAAACGCTGTTTTAAGTACCGCAGTAGACATTTTGGGGGCTCATAGTGAGTTTCTTAGATGCATCGCAGCAGTGGATGGAGCTATGTGGGTTTTTCATCAGACAAGATTTGAAAAAGAGATAGGTCACGTTTTGTATATATATTTTAAGAAAAATCACATTTCCATGCTTTGTTCCCTCCAACAGCTGGCAGTACTATTCTGCCGCTCTGTATTGTAATATATCTTCCCAGTAAACAGGATTACTTTTGATCTCCATGTTGTTTTATTAATGGAATAAATGACAGGGGACACACATATGCCAATAATGAATCTGTAGTAACCTGACTGTCAGATGTCCAAGTCTAATTATGTGAAGACACCACAAACATGGTCATGTCAGGATCACCTGCTGCTTAGGAAGATCATCCCAGATTTTAGCACGGCGGGGCTCCAAAGTATCTGCCCTGCGGGTGTGCCGGTCTATGTCTGACCCTGATCTTTGGCCTCCCTATGGATGGAGGGAAAGATGAATAGTCATGGAGATAGTGCTTGAAAAGAAGAACGCAGAGTTTCCCATGGCGCTTTTATAGTGATGACACATAGCCCTGTTCAGCTGCCTTCAAGCCTTCTATAAAGATGAGTTTCAGGCTCGTTGGTTTGTGGAGAAATGTTTCGACCAGAGAGTGATGTTGTGTGATAGCTCTGAGGCATGGATCAGGATCAGGCAAGTGTGTGAAGTTGTTACACCTGAATTTTGATTGTAGAACCATGTAAACCCAGTTGTGGTTAAAAAATACAGATGCATCCAGAGCTTCTGTTTTACTAATGGTGGCTGATATGACAGTATGTATCACACAGTTGAAGTGTAACCACCACCAGACATTTGGCAGAACTATTTCCATCACAGCAGCCTTCCATTAGTTTCTCTACTTAATATTTTAGGCAGGCTTTGAAACAGATTAGGGCTTTAGGGTCCTTGTGTGAGTTCAACATCTTATGAATCCAGCTGCCTCGTAAGGTAACACCTCTCTATTATTATGTACATACTCCATTCCCTTCTGAAATGATGGACATCTGTCTGTTTTCATTGCAGCACTAACATGTAGCTTTTCATTCTGCCAACTCAGATCATTAAATTCAGACTGCTAAGATGAGTAGCATATCACTTAGATGATAAATCAATGAGTGGAGCATCGTTTCCTAATGTAAACACATTTTCTTATTAGATAAATGTGAGTGTGGGCTTTATCTCAGTGTGCTTGACTACTCCACCATCTCACGCTGCAACCTTTTGACAAAGTAAAACCTTTTACCTAAAGCCTGGCTGTAGAGACTGTCATCACACAAAATGTCTTTTAAAAGACCAAAGTCCTCAAATGTACTGTGGAGTGCACATCTGTTTACCAAGGCACTTTTCACTTTTGTAGCATCAAGGTCTTAGAAAAGAAATAAGACACGTTGTTTTTGATGAGATGAGATGCTGTAAAATGTTACGGCATGAATTTTAAAGATTAAAACATGTGTCATGTTGATCAAAATATGGCATTCCTTGTCGCTCCATGTTTGCATAGGCTGGAGGCAGTTTTGCAAATTAAAAAAAAGAAATATGCAGTCATATTTCTTTCTGTTATTGAGTTTGGCTTCTGCTCTAATAATGTGCACATAATAATGAATAAAAGCGCGTCTCTGCACTAATTAATACTTGTGACCCACATTTCAAGAAACTGTCCTCCTCATATGTACAGCACCAATGACAAGGCGAAAATGAGTTTTTAAAGATCCTGAAATATAAAATAGATTAAGGGTTGGTAAAATTGGGAATATATTGTGTGTATTTTTGTTTTTATTCAGGTTTGATTGTGCACTTATTAAAAGCTTACAGTTTTCTAGGTTACCACTCTGAATGTGCTATAAAAAAACATGTTGGTGACATTCACACCTGCAGCACCTTAGGATGATTTGTAATTATTTTTATTTTTATGCGATTATTCACCTTTTTGGAATCCTATCTGTTGAAGCTCTCTGTTGCTTAAGCCAGTAGGTCATTAATATCTGAGACAAATGAGAATTATACACAAGTGTCATGGAGATGCACTTTCAACAAAGTAATCCTGTCAGTTAAATAGTAGAGGCAAATGTAAATACACTTTAATAGAAAAAACAGGCAAGGTCCATGTTTAAGTAAACACAATATTGGAGTTAAAATTGCTTATACGCTGATATCATCATCTTCAATTCACACAAACAGATTCATTTTCCAAGCTTTTATTTCCACACCGTTACATGTGCAGACACTGCAGCCCAAGCTTATCGTCTCCATTTTTATAAAATCTGATAGGGAAGATGGGGAGATGTGGGGATAAATGATGAGCAGAAAACTTAGAAATGATCATAAAACACAGAGGAGAATGAGAAAGTGTACATAAGGGAAAAGGCTTAAAGTAAAATTAGTGTTTAGGCTCCATTGGAAAGATACATCTGAAGAAGTCAATACCCTGCAGTCCACTGATGTGTCTTTCTAAATTGGGTGTCATCCTAAGCGTTGTCTCATTTTATTGTATTATCATTCATTTAAAGGCGGCACCACTGGTGGGAATGCAGAAGAAATATACGCCCCAAAATATAATGAATTTTACCAAAAAAAAGGCTTTTTAAGTTTTTTTTTTTTAAATTCATTCTTCCTCTCGTTGGCTCCTGTATGAGAAAACCACCAGGGAGTTAGTGTTGCCTGCAACAATGTTCTCAAGAAGCCTTTTAGCTTTCCAGAGTTGGGTTATGTTTGAAGACAACTTGAGAAAGCAGTATAATTGGAAGAGGCAGGAGGTGAACACCATGGCAGATCAATATTCTCAAAAAAACTGAAATATAACTTTAAAGCTAGACATTTGAATCAATCAGTTGCAAGACACTGCTGGCAATTAAGCATTTAAGATTCCTTACTTTTTCCGTCTTAGCATAGAAGTCCCAATGACAAGCAATTAAACAGTAAAAAAAGGTAAAAGTTTTATTCGCTTCAGTGCATCCTATCTCTAATTAAATGCCCAAACCTACGGTTTTTACTTCTTTCCAACATCATTCACTTCCTTTTACACACAGATGTCCAACAGCAAACACTTCCTTTAATTACACTCAAATGTTAAGTCACACTCATACATACATGTTGGCTTTCTGGAGATATTGTTCTGGTCTCTTTGGGAAACATCTTTGGCCTTGGAGCCAGAGTGTGAGAATTTTGTTTGTCTAAAGGAAAAGCCTGTTTGAGCTCAAGATGTACAAGCGCTGCTCTGCAATTGACACCACGGGTCAAAACTCATTACTTGTAGGCGGCGAAATAAAAAAAGCACAGAACCGAGTAGATGTCTCATATTCTCCCAACCCTCTGTTAACCTCTCATTTTATGTGAGAGTCAAAACTTTTTTTTTATAAAGCAGTGTGATTAAAGTAAATACAAACTTTGAACTTGTGTGACTTGAATAATAACAGATTATTTTTCCACTTTAACTCAATTAACTAAAGGGAAATACCAGTGATTGATACATCATAGTATATTCATATTGTTAAATATTTTTTCAGGGTTTGCAGCAGTGAAATGTATTTTCATGGAAAGCGTATCCTGTGTACATTTGCATGAGGTAACCTGGGTATAAAGTCTCATCAGTGTTCATGTGTTCTCCATTCCATTGTTTCTCCATTTAGGTTTTTCCCAAATTTATTTTGATGTACAACTTCACTTATTTTCAGGAACATTCTTGTGGTATCAAATGTTCAGTGATCCTTTCAAAGACTGTTATTGTGTCATGAAAACCTCATACCATTGCAACCCTGCGTCTCATTGTATTTGCAGTACGTGCGACTCTGATGCCAAAGAAAAGCTTTTGTTTGACTCTTTCCTTTTTTGCATTCATATGTAACACCGTGCTAAAATTAGAAAAGATTAATAAGGTGATTTTCCTGGGATCAGTACTTATTTTTTGCTGAACAACAACAAAAAATCAAAAGCATCTCACCTGTTTATTATTAGTTAAAGAAAAAAAGCAGAAGACATCTTGCCTTTTTCTGTGATCTACTGTTTGAACTCTGAGAATGATGTGCTTCGGTGAAGTACATCCTCAACAGCTTTGAGAAACAGTGAACGGAAATCATTAATGGTATGAATTAGTCTTGTAGATCTCTAAAGACTGTGTACACTCAAGCCAAACCATCCAGAGGTCAGCTATCGCAGACCCATACTTAATCCTCGGCGCTTTAGGTCATTCGGTTTGACTCACAGCTTTGTTGATACTCTCTGGTTAGCATCTTTGGTTTCAGTCCAGTTCGAGGCTTCCTCCCTAAACTAGGCCACATCCTGTCCTGGGACAGAGACCAACCACAACATTTATTGATATGCATCTCTCCCAAGAGGAGAAGGAGTGTTAATGGTTAACACCTTTCCTTCATCCCACTCTTTCATGTCACAGCTCCATACACACTCCATGCAACCACTCATTTTAAAGTCGCTGAGTCCATCGCCAAGTGCCTCAGGAGCCTTTGTTATACAGGAGACGAGGGGTTAAACAGTGGCCAGCTCGGTTTCTGTGGTGAAAGATGTGCATGTTGGCCGCCGGCCCTCCACCAGGCCAGGAGACAGGAAGGGGACAGGAGCTACAGGAAACCGAGGTCTAATCTCACTAGACATAACTCTGTCAAAAACACACACAGAAGTCTGCAGCACACACACATTCAGTGCATTAATTTCTAAACATTTATGTTCACATGCTTACACAAGCCTACATACAGAAACAATGGTGCGAAGCTGACACGTGATGCCAAGTCCTTTAAAGTTCATCATCTGTTTTTTTTTTTACAAGTGAGATAGACCACCAAAGGGGGCAAAGCCACTCATAATTAGCATCTAGCATTAGCAGTTAGCATTAGCAAGATTAGCTAGTAATATTTATGATAAGCCACTATAAGGTGAATGCAATAACCTCTGAGGGAATTAGTTTAGTACTCACAAACAAAACAAGCCTTGCGTTTCTACCCTTAAACAACTGTAATTGTTATTCTAAGCAGTAATAATACCTGGGTTTATTAGTATATGAATATAGCCAAACTTAGAAACTGCAAATGCATTGATAATATTGTAAACAAAATGACCAAAGGGAAGGATTTTTTTTCTAATAGTGAAAATTTGAGGTGTTAAATTGCTTCAGGCGCCAGAACGTCCCAAAGCATGCCTGATATCAGTATATTAGCTTTGCGAAATTTAAAACATGCGCTTGCATTAATCCCTGAAACACTTAAGGTTCTGAGTGATACCTGGAGGCCAATAACGCGCATATCAAAACATTACTCTGCTGCTTCAGGAAACAGGACAAACATTTATATTGAGCTTGAAAGGAGCAGTTTTTGGTCCCAAACCACCATCAGTCAGTGAATAAATGTTATGCAAACAGATGCAAGGAGTGCAAACTTATGAATTATTACCTTTCTCTATTTTACATTTATTCAAAAACTTTAGCAGAACTCATTAGAATTGATTAAAGTGACACCAGAATGTTGTCCATAAGGGAAATTATTCCTACAGAACAATCTAAAATCCTGACATTTAAGCAAACCAGGTTTTTATATATTGTGATTCTGTTGCTTTTGAAATATAGATGATAAATGTTTGTGAGCAAACATACTAATATTCTAGTGGTTAAACATTCACAGTGAGCTTTTCAGTCTGTCATATCTCAGCTTGTTCTATGATCTTTTCTCTTTCTTCCTTCTTTTTCATTATTATCACTCTGCCCCCGTCTCCATTTCTCTAGGTGTGTGAAGGTAATTGGCACTCTGTTTCTTTAATTAAAATGAGGTCTAATTGTAGCTGAAGCAGGGCAAATGTTCATAGGCCTATAATTTCCCTATCACACTGCAGAGCCACAGAGAGAGTGGAAAATGTGTAGGGAAAAGGGCATGCGGCGAAGAAAATGAAGACGGGAGTGAAGAATTGTACGTTATATAAAAAGGGGGATTCAGATCAAATGGGTCCCACTCGTATTTGAGGTCAGCCGTCTGAAGCCTGAAGACAGCTGTATAGAAAATGAGGGTGTAAGGTTCGCTGTATAGTCTCCCATTGTCAAAATCACAGGGTCAGGTTAGCACGTTAAAAGAAAACCTTGTACAACACCCGCTATTGTTGTCTGTTTCATACTGAAAACTTAATACCTTCCTTTTGCTTGTGTTATCCTGACATTGTTCAGATGACGAGAAAAACTGTGCCATGCTCTGTTTGATACCTTGTTGTGTCACTAGTCAAATTTTTTCACCCTCTTCAGGCCTGATTCAACGGGTATGCAATGAAGCAAAAAAGAAACTTCTTAACATACATTTTAATTTTGCAATTTTTGTTTAGCTGCGTATCCATGGCTCAGTCTTGATCCGTCTCACATTTGTGTTTAGGCTCTGGTAGTATCTCTTTATATGGACAATTGTACTGTAATTACTGTACAATTGTTTGTTTTGGGTGTTAAATATGGCCACATGACGAATTTTCATTGTTTCTACATTTTTCTAGCACTTGGGGCAATTTTCCGGCGGTGGGTGGCCGGCGCTGCTAAAAGAATGCAAGGGAAGCGCCGGCTTCCTCTCACAGAGCTTAAGTCTGAATCTACTTGAGTGAAAGGCAAGGCCATGCACGCACATAATAAGAACACTCACCATCTCATAGACACGCTCACACATCCTGTCTCATAAACCTTAATGATAGAGCAGTGATAAACAGTGATTACTATGCCGGGGGTTGGTGTTTCTTTTCCACTCCTTCAAATCACCATATGAAACAGAGGCAGGTGTGTATATAAAAGGTGCAGACAGTGGAGCCTGAGTATTATGAAGGTGTTCTTTAAATTATGCTGAAGTGAACTCAAGGTACTAAATGCGGGGAAAGCACCAGCCTGAACTTTGTCACCCAATTATCCTCCTCATCCTCCTCTCCTCTCTTTCTCTGCTCTCCACATGCCACCGTCTCCCAGCTCTGCACCATCTCAGATTGTTGTTACTCATAGTCAGGGTGTTCATGTCAAAAAATGGAACGGGAGCGCACATGTTGGTAAAAAGCGAAACAGGTGATACATGGGTGTATCAGCTGATTAAAACCACTGGTGGCATTTTCATATCGGTGTGATATAATAACAAAGCTGCAGCATCAGCAGCAAAGATGATTAGTGGTGCCTCGGCTTTTATATGCTACACCAGACACACGTCACCCACACGACAGGAACGTGAAGACAGCTCTGAGGTGGGATTTAATAAGACAGATTCGAGGCATTTCACCGTGCAGAAGCAGTGAAAGTGGGGTTGAGAAGGGGGGTTAATACTGCGCTCGTGTTTTCGAGACGTATGAATTAGCAGGAGGTAAAGATGTGAGCAGCTGTGGGTGAGATTGAGTGATCAGTGAAATCATTATAGATAAACGAGTCAAACAGAATCAGATATTTATAGACTGTGCTCCTTTACTGTAAATTAGTTTGTATTAAAATGTTTATTAGTAGTAATTAAACGCATTTTTAATCTAAAGGGAGGGAAAAATGCTCGGCAGGAGAGAAAACATTAGCCGTGTGATCAACATCCAGCACAATTTAACAACATTAGCTGAAGCTGAACAGATGAATTGATAATCTCATTGACAGTTTTTGTTGTGATAATTGATTCAAGGACAAAAAAAAGCCAGTCGGATGTGACTATTTGATCTTTTTTCCAGCTCTGTCACAGTTGTCAGACTATTCAGAAGCAGTTATAAGATTTCACCTACAGTCATGTAACATTTTAATCATTTTTGACTCTTATGTTTTATTAATCAGATGAAATCCAAGCTAATGAAAGCATTGAAGTGTAAAGAAAATTGAAGGCGACCCAGTTTATTGTCCATTCATTGACTCCAACATTTGATCATATATCATAGTTGCATCTGGACGTAAGAGTGTTTCTCAACAGATGTAGGTATGATATTCAGATTTCTCCTTATCTTGGTTTTTTGTTTTTGCTCTTTTTGTATTTATTTCATTGAAAACTGGGTTGGTAAGTGGTGAATGTGATTGCCTCTCACTTTACACAGGTTCACAGAGGTTAATAACTGTAGGCGTTGCAGTTATTTTGGTAAAATACTACAAGTGTTTGTGTGGTGCAAAATGTACTCAAACAGAACAAGTAGGACTGGTCCCTGGCAGCTGTTGTAACTTTTATACATTCTGCAAAAGGTTTTCTCTTATCCTCAATTTACACTGTACTGAAACACTGAAAGGTCAGAAGATATATCAGAATGGTTATCCAAGTGTGTAGTTACGTAATGAGATTATATATTTAGCGCTCGTGGAATTCTGTGTGAGCTGTAGTGAGACAATACATGTGGGTAGATTACTCTACTTTGTTTAAAGTAACATATGACTTTCATCACAGATTTTTCTTCAAATTTGTAAAACCCCAGTGATACCCTAATTATCACTGATCCATTAGTCTTTCCATCCTTACACACGTAAATCACTTCCCCCCACAGTGAACAGCTTCGACGATGACTCCATTCAAGGAAGTTTATTGTCACTCAATCAGAGAAAGAACGAAACTAGATACTAAGGACCTGCATTAGCCATCACGATAAATAACTAATAAATATTGAATACACAGGCACAGGCAGTCCGTTTGTTTATATACCAAACTGAAACATCACTCAGGCCTTTGTGGTAACTTTGTCGCAAAGTGCATTATGGGAATAGGAATTCAACGAAAATTGTTATTTGTCTCTTAGCACTTGTGCCTCACAGCAAGAAGGTCCTGGGTTCGATTCCCGGGTGGGACCTTTCTGTGTGGAGTTTGCAAGTTCTCCCCGCGTCTGTGTGGGTTTTCTCCGGGTACTTCGGTTTCCTCCCACAATCCAAAGACATGCACTGATAGGTTAATCGGCTAATCTAAA
>JAQQZY010000007.1:18980377-19007390 GCA_030068375.1 Ostorhinchus rueppellii | reverse complement strand
TGGTGACTTGTCCAGGGTGTACCCCGCCTTTGCCCTTAAGTAGCTGGGATAGGCTCCATGCGACCCCCGTGACCCCAATGAGGATAAAGCGGGTATAGAAAATGAATAAATGATTGAAAAATGGTTATTTGTCTCCATGTTTGGGCCTCTCATCCAGATGTGAATGGATGCAACAGGAGAGATTATTTAAATCGCTTTCTGAATTGATTGAAAAATGATGGTGTCACATCCCAATCTGCGCATGTCTCTGTGTAACGAAGCTGCGCCTGAAACATCAAATCCAGGTGGAGTAGATCGAGGTCAGCATAGATACCTTTAGGAGGTGGGTCGGTCTGTTGCTATGGCTAAATACACATCATGTAAAGAATGCACTCCAACAACCCAAACTAACACACAGTAATTTAAGTATATAACTGCTGTTCATCTTCAAAGCAGATTAAAGTCTCTTCATCTGCAGTATTATCCACATCCACAGCTTTATTATTTGCCAGAAACAATAGGTTGCTTCAGTGTCTGTAGGACTTTTTTTTGCATTGTTCATATTTTATAATGAAGGTTGTGTGGACAGAACAGAGGAAGAAAACATCTGCTTGGAAAAATATTCATGTTTGTGCGAACAAGGCATAAATATTTTTTTTTCCTGAATCTTTCACATCTCTTTTGTTTTGTTCAGATTTGAGACCATTATTAATAACATTTTTGGGCAAATAGAAAATGTTGATGCTGTGTCTGGTATTGGTTAAACTTATTCTGTATGATACCTTGCTAGGCTGCCAAGTTGGACATCCAGAGCTTATATTTATGGAATAAAACATGTAATTTTCAAAAGAGACAAACTGACAGCAGCTGTGGTTAATAACAAAAAAAAAAGAAGACTGGAAAATTACCTTTTTGATTAAATTTAGGCTGTGTCCGAAATCACTCACTCCTCACTATATAGTGCACTATATAGTGAGCACGGCATTTTGTAGTGGTGTCCGATTGCTTAGTGAGCATTGATGTTCACGATATAGTGCACTTAATGTGTCCCACAATTCACCGCGAAATGTAGTGGACAACCGATGGTCACTAGACGGCCCAATATATCCCATAATGCATTGCGGCCGCGGTGCCAAATCACACAACATGGCGGAAAGGATAGAAAATGAAATAGAAATAGAAAATGAACAAAGACATTAGATTAGATCGGTATAAATTTATTTAAAAAAAACCAAACAAACCTCGGTATAATGTCTATGTATATGTAAAAAAACCCCGCCAAACAGCGTTATTGGCACGTTTGAATTGTGCGACACAAATGACGTAATTAACTGTGCGGCGAAGTAGTGTCTGAAACCGTTTTCCATTTTGATTAATGAATTCATTATACAGTCCACTACATAGAATTCCCTATGTGATGAATAGGGAGTAGTGAATGAGTGAGTGATTTCGGACACAGAATTACTGTTTTACTCCCAGTAAGCTAACATTTAGCATTAGCTCATCTGTTAGCACTTGTGCTTCCATAGAGCTGGTCTTTTGTCAAAACTTGGTGATTTGTAGCTCCAAAAAGCCAACATAGTGTCAACCAATACACAAATTTCTAACTTAAAAAACAATTGGTGATATTGCAGTACCTCTGTTTACTTCTTTGACTGAGCTGTGTACTAATGGTAGCGACCAAGCTAAGCTAATAATACGTCTGCTAATAAGCTGTGAGAGCTTAACTTCGCATCTTTATTTCCCTTCTTATATAACCTCATAACGATGAAAAAAAAATGGTGCAGCTATTGAGCATGCTGTAAAACCCAACAACATAAGGGGCTAGAAATGAAGATTTTTTTTTTTTTTACAGTAGATTAGCAGCGTGAGTTGACAAAAGAGAGAAAAATAAATAAACATTAGATGTAGCTGTAAATAGAACAGTGTAATCCCCATATAGAATAACCCAGAAACCATGACTATATCTGTTTAAGATTAAAACATGGTTTTGATATGCGTATGCAGAGCAGATGTTTTAGAAAATAAAGAGCATGTCGAAGCATGTGGGAAGTGGGAACAACACATTTTACACAGCAGAGAACGGCAACACAGGTCTGATCCAGGATTTCTAGTAAAACCTTTTTTTTTTGTTGATCTTTTTTTTTTTTTTTTATAAATGTAGCAATGCATTATTCTGCAGATTGTCACTTAAGAGTTGAGTGAACAAGCACCTTTACAAGCAGCCAGCATATTCTGTCAGAAACCTTATTATTGTTTAAATTGGGGGAAAAAGCTTTAGAAGAAAAATCTGTTATGTTAAAAGAAAAAATCCCGGGAAAAGAACAACAAAATTGGGCTGGTAGGAAAAGTAGGAATATATCGGTTTAAAAGCAGCAGAGGCCATAGTATTATGTCCGTTTGAGTGTGAGGTTGTGTTTTAATGGACACGGGATGCCAGACTTTGCAGTTGAACTTTTTATTGAGAGCCTAATTCAACAAAACATCTTAATAACCCCAATGATAGACTCACATCGAAACCCCCATTTCTGCCAACATCCATTTTTATGCAAGTGCTCTCCTTCATCATGGCACACAGGAGAGCCGCATTAAATCCTGTTTATTGGTAAATCCAAACTGCCTGACCCTCGAGATGAGCTTCAGAGGGGAATGTGTAAGGCTCTAAAAGCCAGTCTGTGACAGAAGCCTCATCCCATCAGCATAAATACATGTCACAATTCAGCAGAGACAATCTGCTAAGACAGCTACAGAAAAAGATGTCCTCGAATGAAAGGGGCTGCTTTCACCCCTACCTGACTGTGCAAGTTACACGCAGTTCAGGTCCTGGATTTTATTAGGGTCCTGAATCATACCAGAAGTGTTCAGATTGTTTGTGAGCTGGCAGCCTGCCCTTCAAAAGATTACAAAAAATCAATTCTATTGTAATCACAGATCGTGACTGGAAGGGCTTAAATCTTTATATATGCTTGTCTCCTCGCTCTTTCTCTGTTCTATGTATGTCTGTATCTATGCAAGTCCTGTCAATACCTTGTTCCCATTCCTTGTCCCGACTCTCCCTGGACAAAAGGCTCATTTTGCCAGCTTTAGTGTGACCACAAATACGGTGAGTCTCGGAGCAGAAAAAGACATCTGGGAATAAAAACAAATAAATGAAATGGAAGACAATTTTAGGGTAGTGGGAATGTTCCTGTAGATGTAATTGACTGGTGAAACTCCATCTTCTCTCCTAATCCAAGTGTAAGTCATGGCACATACTTGGTATGCAACTGGGGTCCCAAAATATGTTCAGTGTGTGATTTTTGCATTCTGTTTCTTTGGGTATGGTTCACTCTCATATAAGTTATGCTGCAGTGACTGATTTTTTTGTTTTTTTCCACAGAGGTCCTAATGAACACAAAGACTGAGACTTCTGATCTGAAATGGACCGTCTTCTCACGTGCCAAACCCCTGGTATGTAACCAGAGCTTTATCGTGTTATCTGTATTCTTTATGCAGACCTCATGGTGAAGGGGGATTTTTGACTTCCAGCTGTTCCTTTGTTACTTTGCCCATAAAAGAGTTCCTTATATGGCAGGTAACTGACAGAATAAAGGCAACACCAGCGTCAGAGTTGGATTCAGAGTATATTGAAAGCAGATGCTTTGATATATCCCATCAGCCTTGGACTTGATGTGTACCGCCCACAGTTTTGAACACTTCAGCCAGAAAAAGACATATTTGTAATTTGATCAACTGAAGAGTGGTTGCTAAGGTTTGTGTGCCAGCAGCATCAGTGACCAAAACTGCTCGACTTGCTAATGTCTCAGAAGGAAAATGGTTACAGTGATGCTGGCAAGAAGGTTTCTCAGACTGGACAGAAACGCTTACAACTCAACAAATGTGTCTGCACTTTTGATTCAAGGAGCGTCACAGAGGGAAGGTTTTCAGAGACCCTTTTTTTTTTAAAAAAGTAATTTATGAAAAGCCCATCATTTGTGGTTAGAATATGGCTGGATTGTGTTTCACAAATCCTTTATGCTGAATAGAAAAATTAGTTGAACAGTGATATACTGAAGGAAGACAAGCAGCACTAGAGAGACACCATGAGCTTTGTGTAATAAAAACTGCTTGGTTTCCCTGACATGGGCTTTAGTACAGAGGCTCCAGCTCTTGACATGGTTCATGTCTATGCTGCCTTTTCACTGGGTAAATGACATCCCCATTTCTCAAGAGTTTGGACTTCAGTATTAATCTCTTCAGTGGTCATAGGATTGATGACAGCCTCTTATATCATATTTTGTGTCAAAAATGTCTTTTTTATTAAAGCAAAGACTCAGCAATATGGTAAATAAAAAAGAAATTTCTATTTTTTTTTTTTTTTTTTACAGTGTTATGGCCAATTAATAATTTTAAGCAAATTCAAAAGTATTTTCCCCATTAAACTTGTGTGCTTTTTATGCATAATATCAACCAACAGTAACAAGAAGCAGCATTGGCAAGCAGTGTGAGTTTGCATTAATTATAAAATAAATAAAAGTAACTGTAAACAAAATGTAGAGAAACATTCACAGCAATTATGTATACAACAAACAGGAGTCAGTTGGAATATTTGTTGAGTAAAAATGCAAGCACTCATCTCAATTAACAATTTAGGCATTTATACATAGATTAAAAAAAACAAAAAGCTATTGATCAAATTGATTAAGTATCTCCCAATTGTAAATTAACCAAAACACATAGAGATCTTAAAAACACTGTATATACCCTGAAATATACAATACCATATTGAACAAAGAAACAGACATAAAAGCATAAGAAATATTGTTGTTATTTGTTTGTAGAAATTGCTGTTATTTGTATGTGTTAAATATCTGTGACTCACTGTGATCAACCGCAACCCCAGAGCATTTTCCACTGAATACAATACAATGAAAGCATACATTATCCACGAGGCTCCTGTTGTGGTCTCAGAGCCTGAAATTCCACCAGTACTCAGCTTTGATATAAAAAGGTCACTGTGGAATAATATTAGGACAGTTACAATGTAAAGAGGTCTTAAATATAAAGTCTAATCCTGTCTGTGTTATTTCTGCAATAATTTTAATTGCCTTTTCACTTCAAGTTAAACTAAATTATGTAGCCTCTTTAAATATGATTTACTTCCTGCATGATCCAGCAAAAGAGAATTTCAAAGTGCAGCCATGTACAATATTAGTTTTCCTGTAGGATGTGTTCAACAGCCTGTTTTCACCATGAATATTATGATAATGCATTTTCTGACATGTTTTGTGCTTTTCATCGGCCTCACACATCGAAATGACACATAATAGGCTTGTGGTGAATTTCAGGAGGCATCTAAATGGACTGGTTGGAGTGCTGTGCTGTACATTTGTTTACTGAAGTCTGTAGTATTAGATTTGGGATAAAAAGGGAAATCCTTTCTTGTCCCTTCAAGTCTCAAACCTTACTCTCAGTGCTCCACTGCACTGTAATTCATTCAGACTGGTATGCCGCCTCACTCAACACATCATCTGCAAATGGATTTTTAAAGATTTACATATTTACATAACTGAATTTCTGAGCCTCAAGTTCAGCAAATCTGCTAAATTCTGCCCCGAGTATGTTAATTTCTTGCTTGTTTCCTGCTCAGGGAACATAGTGATGGTGTACATGTTTGCTGTTGACTCAGAAGTCAAACATTAAAGCATTTTTGTGTTGGATTTGTCTTCACAACAAATGTAGATTTCTGTGGAAGGGTTTCACTTCATCCATATTTGTGATATCCCCTCTGTATCCCTGTATTTTAGTCTAAAAACATGTTTGTGGGGTGAAAGCTGTGTCTGTCATGGATGCTGTGTGCACTAGTGGGCTCTGTTTGACAAGTACGACTTGTATTCCCACAAGCCGGGCTACAGCTCAGCAGGAAGAATGATTTAAACACTCAAATTCAAATTTAGGCAAGATCAGAATCCACATCAGGCCACGTCTGTCCTAGAAGCCTGCGATAGGTTTAGAAAAGAGTAGGGTCAACAAATGAATATTACAATAAACAGGACATTTTATCAACCAGTTGTGTGAAGTATCTGTACAGGAGAATTACATTCACTCAGTGCGAGAAGCACTTTTCGCAAGTTTTTTTTTTTTAGGTCAGATGTCATTTTAACCTGTGATTTGACAATCCTTTGTTCTCTTCTTTCCTCTCAGTGGGAGGAAGTAAGTGGTCTAGATGAGGAGAACAACAGCGTGAGGACTTACCAGATCTGTCAGACTGACAGCTCATCCAGCCATTGGTTGCGCAGTGGCTTCATCCAGCGCAGTGGAGCATCTCAGGTGTATGTGGAACTGAGGTTCACCATGTTGGAGTGTTCTTCCAGGGGAACCCACCACCGCAGCTGTAAAGAGACCTTTAACCTCTACTATTACCAGGCAGACTCAAATGAGGCCACTGCCACTTACCCACCGTGGATGGAGAATCCGTACACCAAGGTACCTCTGCTTTCATTTTTGAACGACTGAAAGCCTTTACATTTATATGTCACATCATGTAATTCATATCAAGTCTCCTTATAAATCAGTGTTTCTCAACGGGGGTGTTGGGACACTGTAGGGATGTCACTGCCTCCCTACCCCGGTGTTTGGTGGTAACATTTGTTGCCCCACCCCCCAGTTGTGAGGGGGACAGTACCTATGCAATGTATAGAAGCTCGACACCACTATAATCCAGGCAGTTTTGTCTCGGGGGGGTTGGGGAGGGAGGGGTCATGATAACGTGAAGGTGTGTCACAACTTTTGAATAATTAAATAGTCATTAAATACTAAAAAAGTGAAAATATTCTTACATAATGTGTTGTCCTTTGTTGTAATAACAAGGTGTTTGGTAGCACAGGCCCGCAGACCTACTGGGACAAATCCTGCATATGAGAACATGCTGCGTACCTGATCCAGGACTGGGCTCACTGGCCAATCGCAGCCATTAATATTCTTGATTAATCCAAAAGTAGCACACAGCAATTTTCCCTGGGTTTCTAACTTTTTTTTAGGGAGGCACGGTTATTTTCAGGGCTGCAGATGTAACATAAAAAGGAAGATGAACCGATGAACGGCACAAGTATCAAAGTTTAGTTCTGTTTAGTCTTTTCAGAAAACAGTCATTATCCAGTGACTCCCTTTAGTTTACTCCTAGTGAATGTGAATGTCACCTTTATTATGTCATAATCCTGTAGCGGTGGAAAGCATAATACTAAAACATGGGTTCAAAGGAGTCAAAATCCCCATCCTACAAAAAGAAAACTATATAAATATTGTAGCACCCAGGATTGGTGATGTGTTGAGCTTAACCTTGTGTTTGTTAAACCCAAAATAATTCATTGTCTGAGTCTATAAGCCGGCAAATAAATTGATTTGATTCTCTGAAATGATATGATGTGTTATTTGCCTTTATTTGCTATTGCCATACATTTCATCACACTACCAAAACCAGCTTGCAGAGAACTAACAAGGGCTGCATTTGAAAAGTTCTTTTAAGCTTTTTAGTTTTTGTGTTCAAGGTGTACTATTGTTTCAAGTGAGAAAAGACTCTTTAAAAATCCTGTTAGTGCATTCAGTCCACTTTATAAGCCTATTTTCTGTCCTGCAGGTTTCATTTTCTCAACAAATAGCTCATGAATGCATTGCGTTTTTCATTATTTCATTTCTAAACCTCAGATATGGAGTGTGCTTAAACATACTACAAAGAAAGCTTTGAAATGCTCCCTGCTTCACAACTTTACTACCATTTAATAATGTAACTTTGACAGAAAAATAAAAGTGATGAAATGTTCACTATGATGAATCACCCATCACAAGCAAGTTTCAGGTCCCTGCAAGTTCAAAGCACCCATAGTAACAAATGGCAAACAATGGTTGCCAAAAAGGTAGGACATCAATCTAAAGTCACAATGGTATGCTCTGGAAAATGATCAATAATGTAAAGCATATGTGACATGTAGTTAATGGACCAAAATGACTAAAACACGCATAACCACAAGTCTGGTCCTTTGTAAGACTGAATCCTGTGTTTGGAATTCGGCCATAACATATGAGCTAAGGATCTTTTCTTATTCTTCCTGTTCTAGGTGGACACAGTGGCTGCAGACTTTCTACTAAGGAAGGATGGGGAGCGGAAGTTTAATATGAAGACCCTAAGGCTTGGCCCCCTGTCCAAGAGAGGCTTCTATTTGGCTTTTCAGGCTCAAGGCGCCTGCATGGCCCTGCTGTCTGTAAGGGTTTTCTTCAAAAAGTGTCCTCCCCTGGTCAGCGCCCTTTCCTCTTTTCCTGAGACCGTCCCCCGCACTCTGGTGCAGGAGGCACAGGGGGTTTGTGTGGAGCACGCTGCCCAGCAGGGGCCTCGACCTAGGCCGCCGAAGCTTTTCTGCGGGGAAGACGGTCAGTGGGTGGGCCAGCCAACAACGTCCTGCGCCTGCCTGCCAGGGTTCGAGCCCACGGAGGGATACACAAGATGCACAGGTGAAAGAAACGGCAACATTTAGCCAAACATACAAACACATATACAGTGCACACCCATACAGACGGCAGGGTAGGCAGACTAAACAAGAAAACAATGGTAAGATGAGGGTGGGGTACGCTGAGGGTCGACGCATTCGGGAGGAAATGAGAGACTGAGGAAGTTAATGAGGCAGGGTAACAGCTGTGACACTGAAAGAACGAAGAGAGGTCAGGTAGAGCAGCACTTATCTCTAAAGGGAAGAGCAGGGTCAAAAGCTTACTGCTGAGACAACTTATGGTTCAACTAAGATAGAACGAGCACAGGAGGGCTGGAGAGGTGAAGGGAGCAGGATGGGGGGGGGCTCGGAGTAAAGATCATATCACTTTGAGAACATCAAAGCAAAGCAGACAAAAAGAGGAAGAAGCAGGAGGATTCTCTCTGGAGCTGTGCAGCAGCGCCGTCTAATGAGTCCAATTAACAAGCCTCGTGCGTGAACACCCCCTCCACACGCACACAGACACAGCATCAAACACAGATAAATATTGGAGCAGAGATGCACAATCTAAACACAGCACAGAGAGAAATGCTACAGTTTCTAAAGCGGCTGTATGGTTGCATCCGTCAGTGTTTGAAGGTGGGGTTCAGTTTGATCTCTGTGGGGGGTATAATGATTTTTCATAACAAAAAATAATTTTCGACATTTTGCTTCTGGTGAAGTGGAGTTGGCATTTCCAGCGTTCTGTCACTGAAGAGAGCTGTGAGGAAAAAACACTCACAGGGCCATAAAAGGAAATTGCCTTTATAGCAAGATTGAACAGTTAATTTGCTTCGTGGGCTGGCCATTTCAGAAAATGAAATTGACATCTAGGTTTATAATTAAATTAATTTTGCTGTAATGCCATTATCTCCTGTAGACAATACATATATTTCTGGGTCAAACACAGCCCTCCAACGTAAAACTTATGAATGCTGTCAAGTTGATTTAGTAGTGTAGATGAGGTTGATTAGAATATTAAAACCACGTCTTTGAAGTACAGCTCTAGCAGGCTATAAATACAGCTACATGGCAGGGTATATTTCTGTATGTGCCAGTTTGTGGTTAGCAATGTGACACAATACAAAAGGTAAGCATACCTTAAAAAGTAGACTTGCGGTCTTTGTTCAGGAGTTAAAATTACAACAAGCTGTCATAACTTTATCAGTACAAAGTATCATTTAAAACCACCACAGCCAAAGTGACAAGTGTGAGTGATATTTTGAGTGTTTGTATTTTCACAGACCCAATGTGATCTCCCGTTGATTGTTTTTGGTCAGATAAAGGTTCATAATAAAATAAGACAAGATAATGGCATAAATTAGCATGGTTTTAAGGCTCAGCTCTACTACATGTGAAAAGGCAGCTTAGTGGCTGGTATTAGCAGACTGTTGCTGCGAATCAGGAATGGTTATTTGTCATCATGCCAGAACAGAGGGCTGTTACCAAAGCAGTCAGGTTGGTTTGATAAGCACGTCTTCCACCATGTCAGTCTGTCAAAATGACTCTTCTGGCATTTAAATCATATGAAATAACATCTCTGTGTTCAACAGCTGTGCATTTAAAAATGAGGCAGATGAGATACACAGCTGCACTCCACACACAATTCTATCTTTCACATGAAATTCCTGCTGTGAAAAATTTGCACGTTGAAATGTCAGGAGGAAAGCATCAGCCTGAGTGGGTTGACCCTTCAAAACAAGTCAGTTTTGACTTCAACAGTGTTTCACTTGGTGTGAAAGTTTCACTTGTCTTAATCGGGGGCTGGAGCTGCATTTCAATTGTCACATTGAGCACAGAATGCAAACAGAGCAGGTTCTGGTGACTGTATGTGACATTACGAGGTGGCAGCTCGTGACACATTCAAATTTCACTATTTTGAAGGAGGTGAATATTTAAGTTCATGTAAAGAAGAGGAAAGTTCAGACCAGGACTGTAATTATAGAATATATGGTGTTTCCTCTAATGAACTGGATTCATCTTTTAGTTAATAAACCATCTTAACGTCCTGTTTTATTGCCAGCTTTGTCAGACAGCATTCATAATATACAGGTTTTCAGCTTACAAAAACAGAAATGACAGTCTGGTGTTTATCTGATCCTTTGGGTGCTGATGCGGACTCATTTCATAGTCACGATCACAGTCTAACGCTACTGCACTATTTTTCATTGCCTTGTTTTTGTGGGGTTACTGGAAATAATATGTGGATCAATTAGCATTGTTAAGACTCCCAGATGTTTGTTGATTACTGCCTCATTATTCAGATTGGGTCAGGTACGTTTCCTGACAAACAGCATGTCAGTGACGAACATGTTTATTCCCTTAATTCACTATTGACAATCAGATTCATTGCTGTGATTGTCTAAAGTTTATAGCCCTCATTACATGTTACTGTTTGTCACTCTGCAACCATCTGGCACCTAAAAACACATAATTGCACATTCTGTTTAACCCAGGTCGTTCTGGGACAGAGTGATTGTAAAGCTTTTGTGCTGTGCATTATCAAGGAGGTCACATCCAGAATTGCTTCATTTGTTCTCCTCTCCCGTCCTCTTCAGCCTGTCCTGTGGGTCAGTTCAAATCTGGCACAGAGGGCCAGTGCACAGCCTGTCCAGGATCCAGCTACACCACTATCCGGGGCTCTGCGATATGTGCGTGTCATTCTGGGTATCTACGTTCAGAATCAGACTCCCCGGACAATCCATGTACTAGTGAGTATTTGCAAATATGGATGCGATAAGCCTCTCAGGCGTCGCCTCTCTTGTAATGATTCTTCCCCTGCTCCTCTTCTCTGCTTTTGTTTTTAACATCTCTGGCACTATTTCTCTTTTCCTCTGGTGTCATTTGGCCAGGCTTCTCTAATCTGCTTTGTGTCCTTTGTCCCTCTGCTGTGTATTGAGATGCATGTCTTTTGTGACAGGTTGATGGGGGTAGGGCATTCAGTCTAAAGTGAAGTAGGCATTGATGGCCTTAAGTGACACCTCCATGCGGATTCAGGAATTTCAATTCAGCCACATGTTGGATGTGTGAATGGGAGGGACATTTTAATTAGGTGCAGTCTCTTGGAAGGGCCACAAAGAGGATGTGGAACAATTGTGAAACTTAGTGTCAGGCTGTTGACAGTCTTCACCCTTTGCAGGTGTGATATTAACTACAGTTCGCATCCACCAATTTTATTATTCCTGATAACTTTAATTACAAAAGCTTTATCTTAATTATTAATCAGGTAATGAGGCAGTTCCTATTATATATTCTGTTTTTGCACTGATTGTCTGTGCCTAATTCTTCAAATGGCTTATATTTCTCATTTGTATGCAGAATTGCAGACCAGCGCCTCCATCTGTAAATCATAAGGACTGTTTCCCAAGTGTCTATCTAACCTTACTGTGACAGCCTTTGTAATTTTAGTATAGTGCATTCTGATTATTAAATTGTAAAATGTGTCACCCCTCAAAACCCCTCTTCTCAAATGTTAAAGTTAAAATTCATATGCAACGGGATCGCCTGTGATTCTTCCTCGCTTGGGTTTCCAGTGAGAACACTATTAGCACTTAAGTTAGCTGCAGGCTTACTGACAAAGCTCTGTCTCCTTGGCAGGAACAGAAACTCATTCACAGTAGCTGAGTGGTAATGCTGTTTAGTTATGCTTGGCTTGAGGCAATAGCTATCTTCTCACAATTTTCAGATGGCGATCATTATCATCCCGTTTTAGACAAACGTAATTGCACCAGTTAAATTCTGCAACACATATGCTCCTGTTGTGGCGCAAAGCTACTGCAGGAGCATTGTTCTGCTGTGTGAGTGCATGTGCATACTGAATGGAGTAGCCTCTGTATACTGAAAAAGGCAAACAAATGGTCTGTGTGGGTCATAGAAAGGTAAAGCAGCAGAAGTGTAACATAATAAAGATGATCATTCGATTTGACAGACATTTCATGCACCGTGACTGCATTCAGTTTAAGTGGCAGCTAAAAATAAAACGAAATTTTGAAATTCGCAAATTGCTGTTTCGGTTCCAATGTTTGCAACCCTTTTAGAACCTTTAGAAATCATCATTTTAGGATGAAGGTCTTTAGTCTTCCAGTATTTAAATGTATTGAGTCTGCACAATCATGACAAGCCTAAGAATATTGTGGAGCTTGAAAATAGCAATTTTCATGCCTGGAGATGTTTTGGAAATATAAATAAGCCCAGAAAGGTTAGTCCGAGTCAAGGATGTTAGCCTCTACAAATACCTGGATGATGGAGTTCACTGTGTATGGCTCACTTAAGGTCATATGAAAAGATACTTTCTACAGCAATAGTCTAATGTTCAGGTACATTCAAGCTATTGATGTCATGTTTTGTGTGGATTGATGTCCAACTCTGACCGGAAATGCAGCTTGTACTTTGACAGGAAATAAATATACCTGGTTTCACTTGGATAAGTGTAAGTTAACCCGGGGCATCCAAATTGAGGGGAAACGTTGTTTTTTGATGTGCACTTGAAGAAGGTTAATTTTTCAGTGAAAGCATAGGCTGTAATTAATTATACTTAATATATATAATGGTAAGCATTGAAATTTTTGTTTGTGAGGTAGTTAAACTGATAAAAACATAATGGGAAATTCCTGGTAAAAACAGTAGATCCTTGTATGTAGGTTCATACAAAGTTAATTTTACCTTCTGTTGTCATTGTAGAGCCGCCGTCAGCCCCACGCAGCATCGTTCCCAAGATCAACAACACCACTCTCAGTCTGGAATGGAATGAGCCGCTGGATAACGGTGGCAGGACTGACCTTAGCTACAGTGTCCAGTGCTCTGTTTGCCGGCCGCCCAAGGGGCCCTGTCTGCCCTGTGGGGACAGTGTCAGCTACCGGCCATCTCAGCACGGTTTGCACGGACGCAGAGTGGAGGTGTGGGGCCTCCTACCTCACACCACATACACTTTCACTATTCAGACACTTAATGGTGTGTCTGAGGTCAGTGCCAAGGACCCTGCCAGTGAAAGTGTCAACATCACCACAAGCCACGATGGTAAGAGGTGGAAAAATCGCAGTGGAAAGGTATAGACGGGGAGAATTTCATGTGTTATTTATAATCTGTCTGCCATCTGTGTAGTGCCATCACTAGTGTCTGTGATTCGGAAGAGTAACTCCACAGAGAGCAGCCTGACTCTGCACTGGTCAGTGCCAGCACAGCCACACAACACCATCCTGCAGTATCAGCTCCGCTACTGTGAGAAGGTGAGAGCGGCCTCACAACATCTCTCAGCTGTCTGATTTAAAGGTCACACACTATTCACATTGCATACGTTTGTTTACAAATGAGAAAAATGTACTGTCAACACACTTTACACATAAATGTTACTGAATAAAAAAAACGCACCAGCAGCGAGTAGACTGGCAGATAATCAGTACTCAAACTAATATATGTAGACGTCACAATAGCCCCTTCTTGCACAGCACTTCTGTTACGGGAATTATTCTGGAACGCCTGTGTAAACAAAATGGTGGAATCGTTTGGTCTCACCTCTGAATCATGATTCGAGAATGCTGTGCAAAAGGAACACCTCTCATTCCGTAACCAAGCAATGGCGTTTTGATGACAGATTGCGTGTGCGATCCCTGAGCCAGGGGATTTAAAAGTGAGCGTGGGCAGTGTACAATAAACAAATATGAACGCGACCGGAAAGATGTCGAACTGGGGAGAGGCAGAGATCCGCCAGCTGTTGTCACTTTGGGTGGAGGACTCTATCCATGCTAAAGGCCCGGTCACACAGCGCTTTACGGCTTAATCACGACCAAAACCCGTCTAAAAATGGTCTCCCGTGAAGCAGATGATGTTGTTCGCATTGATGTCAAGTTTAAGACGAGCTACAGTTGATTTATAGACGTGGCAGGACGCGGCGAAAAATCGGAACGGCATCGGACGCGGTAAAAAGTTTTGAACTGCTCAAAATTTTATTCCGCGGACAACCACAGGCGGCACACGTGGTAAAGACGTACAATACACGTGAAACACACGTGATTAAAACTTGGGGAGATGCGGTAAGACGCGAAAGTTTAGCGGTCTGTTACGGGCAGAGCACGGTCATCGGACGGGTGTTACGGGTTGGTATCACGGGAAATAGCGTGTGTTTAGCAGCTTATCACTGACAAATGGATTTTTCCGCGTACATAGCACTTTCTAAGCCCAATAAATGACGTCTCGAACAAGTTTTAAATACGATTGATCACTTCCTAATCACTTCTGTATCACTTCTGAGTTGCGGCATATAAATACTTTTACTTTTAAATAATTTTCTGAGACCTCGGCACTTACAGTCTAGATGTTAATGGGTGAACATGAACCCTCAACACCGTGATGCCCTCATCTTCATGCTCCAGCACCAACAGAACCAACTGATACAAGCCCAACATATCCTGAAGAAGAAGAAGAGGAGGAGGAACATCTGGGTGCGTGACTGGATTCGTTCGAACACGTTCAAACCTATTTTTAGCTATACACATGGCTGGACGTGGTTAGCCGTGCTTAGGCAGTGCTTCAGCAGTGAAACAGCCGCCGACGGCCATACCCCGTACAAAGCACGGCCAAGCCAAAATTGACCAAAAATTACCACTGACGACCACGTCCACCAGATTTTCATAACTTTTTGAACGTGATGTAGACGTGGAGTGCTGAGTGACCGGGGCTGTACATTTGTGGAACAGTGAAAGACTTTGGAGAGGTTAGCAACACCAATATGCTCAGGATATTTCCAATGCACAAGTTATACGTCACACTACACGCTGCGCTGCGTCACCGCCCCTTTGATTCAGGAACGCAGGTCCGCTGTGTAAAAGTCCAGCCTGTCTCACCTCTGTTACTCCTTTGACTGTGGAAATCAGTCAATTGTGGCAAAAAGGTGGGATCACCAGCTCAGCTTTTTTCTGGTTATCTCTGTGTAAAAGTGGCTAGTATCTTATAGTGTTTCATCTCATATAGTAGAAGAATAATACACAGATGAAGGAGACTGAACTCATTTCTTTGAGCATGTTGCTTTATGTCTCAGCTGCTTTGTATGTGTGTATCTGATGCTTTTTTTATGCTGTTGCTCTTATCACAACACACAAAACAATCTTTTTGTCTGAGATTCAGGCTCAAACAAAAAGGACTTTTGGTGTCAGCAAAATAAACCTCAAAGCATCTTTAAGCTTCTAACACAATTTTAGATACTCTTCTGGTTATGGCTATATGATCATGTTTTAATGTACTTCAACCAATATGAAAATCCAGTGACAAAAAGTAAAAATAAATTAGATTACAATGTTGTCACCTTCCTAAAATAATTGCCTCAGTATTTTTATTTAATAACTTTTTTGCCTAAATCATCAAAAAAGCAATTTCTGTTTGAGTTTTTTGTGTTTAGTGAAAAATCTGGAAAAAAAAACAACATGGGCAATTAGTTTAGGAATACGATGATATACAATTGTTATTACAGCATGTTTGGAAGTCATACAAAGCAGCTTCTGTCGTAGCTGGTTATCGACCTTTTTAATTCCACACCACAATAATTTTCTGTTGCCTCTTATTTGTTTTCATTTTCTTAATAGAATTATGACTGTGTATCACCCCTGATTTCCTGAATCAATTCAATTCCAAGTCACAATGTCCCAATTCATTTCAATATCGATTCAGTTCACAATACCAATTTGGCTTAGATATAAAATAGGTTCCCATAGAAACAATGGTGTAAATTATGCAGGAAACCCTCTAACCTGGAGCTTTTCGAAAAACATTAATATCAACATTAATAGATAAAGGCTTTTCCTACGGAGAGGTTAAAGCTCACACACAACATAGGGCTTATATTAAAAAGATAATCGTTGGACAGTTCAAATGAAGATCGATTTGACTCAGATAAACGATCCTTTAAATGCGGTCCCAAGTGCAACTAATTTTATTTCCATTTGTCAGGTGCGGCGAAGTGAAGATCAGTGTCATTATACAGAGAGTAACAGAAACCAGATTGTGCTGACTGACCTCCGCCGGGCCACTCAGTACGAAGTCCAGGTCAGAGCGCGCACCATGGCGGGATATGGCAGCTTCAGTCCCGCAGCCATCTTCCGCACCCTACCTGATGGTAAAAAAAAAAAACTAAAAAAAACTCCCACTTTTTTTTCCCCTTCACATGTTTTTTTTCTCTTTCTTTTCTCTGGTGAAGGTTTTTTAGAGTTTATTCTGCATAGTCTGTTATGAATTGATTGTCTGTGTCCTTGTATTGAGTTGGTGTCCTTGCATCGAGCCTCTTTAGTATTACAAATTCCTGTCATGTTCCTTTATTTCCTTTTCTTCACTCCTTGGATTCCTCACACTTTCTTTGCTGCCAATGTAAACCTCCTCATGTGATTTCTGAGATTACATTAACTCTCTGTCTTTCTTTCTTCTCCATATCTTTCTTTTGTCTCGTCTCTCAGGACTTGACTCTCCCTCCCAGCTCTTAGTTACTGGCATCCTTATCGCTGTTGGGCTGCTGCTGCTCGTCACTTTCGTCTTTGTGGCTGCCTTCTGTATACGGTGAGAACAAGGGAAAAGGGAAAACAAGGGAGAAAAGGACAGATTTGGGAAGGGAAAGAAGCTGACAGAATAACAGGAAATGGAAGAAAAGGGGAAATCGAAGGGACGAGCACCAATAACAACAGCGACCCCGATTTTTACGGTTTTGCGCCACTTTGTTCTTTTGTTTATAGAAATCATATCTTATCAGCGATGGATTTGCACTCCGTGAGCCTGTTCAGACACAAAGCACTGTTCAAGATGTCTTTTGCTTACACAGCTAAAAGTTATCCTGCTCATTAGAACGTTTTCCTTAGGCTTCATTGTTTCAGTAAATAGTGTTGGATGCCATCAGTGGGAGAAAGTCTGTATGTGCGAGAAAGAGAGAGAGAGATTGAGAGGGATGACGATAGAGGTAGAGGGCAGGGAGAGACAGGATGCAGGCGTCCCAACCCTGTTTCCACAGGACAGGAGAACAATAGCAGTGACCTTGTGACACACACGCACACACATGCACACACACAAACCAGTGGCTGAGGCCCAGATCTGCCACTAACCGAGGGTGGTGCATTATTGCTATTTTAGGCTTATGAGGTGGGAGAGAGAGAGAAATGGAGGAAGGCAGGGATCCAGTAGCCACAGGGCTGTTACAGTCTTGCAGAGATGGTTTTGCACCAGCAGAATTATAATGGAGCTGCTTGTGTCAAAGAGCAGAACCACAGGGGTTGGCTCAGGTATTCACCATCACCACAAGTCATCGTGTTTTATGTGCATGAGATGAAAAGAGATGGCAGAGGATTGTTTAACACTGACAAAAGCCTCTCCACAACAAGGCAGGAGTTTTGGTGTGTCAAAAATAATAAATGATGGTGGTGGTTTTTGGAACAGACCGTCCTTCGAGACTCTGCATCTCTGTTGACTTAAGGGTATTGGACCGTCGCTGAACTTGACCTCTGACCTCGGGCCAAAAATGAGCACAGAATTCCCCAAGGGCATCAGCAGATCATCATAGTTGGGTTCTGAGCGCATACATCCTCAATGTATTCTTGATCCCAGCCTTATGTGACTTTTAAAAAAATTGATGTTTGGCTCATTTTTTGCTTTAAGGGATTTTATATTTTAGTCAGCAAGGCGTCTTAATGTTATTGCATCTCAACAGTCACATTGTTAAGACATTGATTTGCATCACACCGGGCCGATAAAGGATTAGGAATGCTTGCCAAAAAAATAATGTCTAACATTCAGTTTTCAGATAACTGCACCGCCGTCCTAATCTTTTTGCATTTATCCTCATCTCTTTTCACCTGCAGCAGACACAGCAGAATAAAGGATCCAGAACTGAGTGACAAAAACAGCCAGTACCTTGTTGGCCAAGGTAAGAGATTAAGGACACGTGCACACCCACACTTCTCCCAGATGTAATTTATAACTCATTCACGTCAAGAAAATCTTTTTAATGCAGCTCGATTTGTTACAGCTCCTACTTCTCTTACATTTCCTCTCTTCCTTTCCCACGACTCTGTTTGTCTTTCTCTCACAGGGGTCAAGGTTTATATCGACCCTTTCACCTATGAGGACCCTAATGAGGCAGTGCGAGAATTTGCTAAGGAAATCGATGTTTCCTTTGTAAAGATTGAGGAGGTTATTGGTGCTGGTAAGCCCCAGTCATATCTTTTTCCCATCATTCATGAATGTTTAAATTTTCTTCTGTTCTGCCAACTTGGACTGAGATTTTTGTACACTGTGTACCCCTGCAGGCCTCACTTCTAATTTATTAAGTTAAATTGATTCAGTCGCATTAAAATGTTGTCAGTTATTCTTCTTTACCAGACAAAAATCAATACTGCCAGGTAAATGAAGCAATTAACTGATAAAAATGTTATCCATATTAGCAGCAGACATTCAAAACAAAGGGCACTTCTAGCTGCAAGCTATTTTTGCACTCAATGAAGATGAAACATCCTCATAATGTTGTAAACACTAAAAAAAAAAAAAAAAACCCTGACTCTTACTGCAGCCTCGATATGTGCCTCTGTTGTGTCTGCAGGAGAGTTTGGAGAGGTGTGTCGAGGACGGCTAAAGATACCCGGAAAAAAAGAAAACTACGTTGCAATTAAGACGCTGAAAGGTGGCTACACAGACAAGCAGAGACGGGACTTCCTGTCTGAGGCGTCCATCATGGGCCAATTCCAGCACCCCAACATCATTCATCTCGAGGGGATTATCACAGCGAGCTGTCCCGTCATGATCCTGACAGAGTTTATGGAGAACGGAGCGCTGGATTCATTTCTACGGGTTAGTGTGACACAGTGAACACACACTTACACACGGCGCCGTTCCTCTCATTCTCCTACTGAACTGTTTTCCTCCTTTGTAGCTGAATGACAGCCAGTTCACGCCCATCCAGCTGGTGGGTATGCTGCGCGGTATCGCCTCTGGCATGAAGTACTTGGCAGAGATGAGCTACGTCCACCGAGACCTCGCTGCCCGCAACATCCTGATCAACAGTAACCTGGTGTGCAAGGTGTCTGACTTTGGCTTGTCACGCTTCTTGCAGGAGAATTCCTCTGACCCAACCTACACCAGCTCTCTGGTGAGTCGATATCTCTGTTCAGTCAATGCCTGAGAAAGACTGCGGTTTAATTCATTCTTATCTCCTGTCAGACGGTATTAATTATGTCTGCACATGAATCAGTCATAATATGAAATAACAGAAGATGAAAATCCATCTTGTTTTGACTATCTGGAGCTCAGAAATTAGAATCATATCACAGATAACACAGTGTAATTTCTACCAGATGTCTAAAAATGAAAAGGATCACTTATTAGTTTACCAAAGAAAAGAGAATATAGTTGATCTAACACTACACATACTTGCATGCTGAACATTTGAGGATATCTCATATTATGGTTCAGTATAGAATAGACAGTATTTTACATCCTTACAGTGGCGTCATGTGTTCACTTCTGACTGTTGTCATTTCGATGCAGGGTGGTAAGATCCCAATTCGCTGGACAGCTCCAGAGGCAATAGCCTTTAGAAAATTTACCTCTGCGTCAGATGTGTGGAGCTATGGCATCGTCATGTGGGAGGTCATGTCATTTGGAGAGAGGCCGTACTGGGACATGAGCAACCAGGATGTAAGTTAAACAAAAAAGCCACGTTAGTGCCTTGTCATTTTTAACAGAGATTTTATCCAACTCAGCTGGAGGCTAACATTTTATAATGAATCTGTGTACTAAAGTCAGTAATTACAACCCTGACATGTTGTAATATCGGCTTTAACAGTGTAAACAATGGCAGCAGTTGGTATATTAAGTAGTGACTGAACAGGCTCAAGCAGAAGCAAAATCTTTACATGTCCTAAATTTATTTAGTTTCTATTAATTTAGGTTACCCTCCAGAAATAAAAGAAAGCACTTGAAACCCTCAAAAATAAATTTGTAAACCTTTCTTTAATTTAACAACACAAATATGTCTTTTTCCATCCTTTGTAGAGTTTATTGTACACTAAACTTACAAATTTGCTTCAGATCATATTTTCTATCCTGTGTTGTAAAGAACATCATTAGTTTTATGTTTGGTTTCAGGCAGTCTGTCTTTAAAATGTAGCAAAAGAATCCATTTACAAAACATCGAACAGCAACATTTTATGAGCTTATTTTTCTTAGAATTTTTTTCATGTTTGTTTTTCCAAATCCAAATATTCCTCTGTTCATGTTCCTTTTTCTTTCTGTCAGGTCATAAATGCCATCGAGCAGGACTACCGCCTCCCCCCGCCTCCCGACTGCCCCACTCATCTGCACCAGCTGATGTTGGACTGTTGGCAGAAGGACCGCTCGGCGCGTCCCCGCTTCGCAGACCTGGTCAGCGCTCTGGACAAGCTGATCCGCAACCCTGCGTCACTCAAAATAGTCGCCCAAGAAGCAGCGGGGTGAGAGCGCACACATGTTTTTTGTGATTGACGGAGAGCCTGCCTTTCATGATGTCGCCTTCATTTAAAGTTTTGGCAGCCACAGGACAGACATTAGCCTCCTACTGTCCAGTCCTCTGCACCACCTTAATGTCCCGCTGTGACCCGACAGCCTCTTGCTGGGCCTATTTCCCTTCCGTCACATTCTCCCCTTTGGCCAGTCACATACAGCAGAGGACACTCCACCCCTGACAAATCCCATTGTTTGTCCCTGTCACTCATTCAACCTCAGATTATACCTCTGCTAGTCAACTGGAATGTTGCTGCAGGATATATATAAGCTCCTCTCTGTTGTTTTGGTGGCGGTGTTTGTAAGTTTCTCCTTTGTTTCTGTCCTCTGTCCCTAAGGCCCTCCTACCCCCTCCTGGACCAGCGTGCACCTTTAGCTCTCTCGTCATGTGCTTCAGTGGGAGAATGGCTTAGGGCCATCAAGATGGAGCGTTATGAAGACAGCTTCCTCCAGGCCGGCTTCACCTCAGTGGACCAGCTAGCCCAGATCACCACACAGTCAGTGCCAATCTTAACTTAAGCGGTATTTACTGTATCTCTGGAAGAACATTTTCACTTGTCAGTATATATGAGGTCTCACTTCTAGGGACGCTGACTGTGGGAAAAGTTAACATGATTGTACGGGTGCAAGACGGAGTCACCCAAAAAAAAAAACGTAACACTATGAAGTACATTTTATCCGCTATTAAATTAGCATTAGTTGATTACAGTGTTCTAATATTTTTGAGAAAAAGTAAATATCCAGAAAGCCTCTGTGTTGTCATGTTGTTGCCTCTTAAGCCTGGGATCAGCGGTCTGTGTTGCCATGGTAATGATATGTGATGCTTGTAACAATATATTCATGCTATACCCATGTAACCAGAAGAACACCAGGTAAGAACTCGACAACACCAATTTTTGGAAAACAGAGCATGCACTTAAATTGGCAAATATCTCAAATAAGCTAACAGTCACAAATAAAACACCAGCGTGACAAAGTTTGCAGCACTAAGATAACAGTAAGGAGGTCCAACAGTATAAGGACTATTTCTCTACCACTAAATCTCCCTGAACAAGAATGTTTTCTTACCTTTTCTGTTTTTTGATCATAACTTGGTTTTATATGAATGAAGTGTTATGTATTATACTGAAATGATTCTGACAAGAAACAAATAGGCTCGGGTTTGACAGGTTAAGTAAAAGTACATTCACATTTATATTGTAAAAGTTGGTCATTTCTCATCTACAGAATCAATTGGTGATTAAATAGTAAATTCCACTGTATCCAGAAAGTTATAGGTATGTTTGCACAGTCTTGTATTTTGAGTCGGCACGGCCTGTTATGCTGGATCTCGATGTAATAAGTCCCAAAATCCCTTGCAGCATCCCTGTCCATAGCTCTCAGTCCTGCAAGAAGACCAAATCGATTCCTGACCACAATTTTCTGCACTTGTTAATTTTGTAAAGCCTTTGAATCAAAGTAAAAGTATTGAATGTTATGAAAATCCAAAGAGCATAGATTTGTGGCAGAATAATTAACACATGTCAGCTAAATTTATAAAACATTTGCGTGCATGCGCCGTATAATTAATCATTTTTGGAGAAATCACATGCATACTAATTTAGGAAAGTCCATTTTACCTTGTAAACTTATCAGACATAAACACACTGGAATATGTCAGTGTAGTGAAAAGGGGCTATTTAGAATCATATTATGTCCACTACAAAAAGAAAATGGGATCCACTTTCTGCTTCAAGTTCACACAGTCATTTTTCTCATGAATATTTTTGAATCGGCCAGCTTCGATAGCCACAGGAAGACGCAATTTATCTTTAGTCCTTTAGTTTTTATACAAACACAAACACATGCATCATAAAATTGGTTACATGTGTAAAACAACATGGTGACATAAATCATCTCGGGTTTTATATTTCAAGCATTCCTGTTGTTCCAGGCCAACTAGTAATTGTGTGTTTGTCTGTGTTGTGTTCAGGGACCTGCTGCACATGGGGGTGACTTTGGCCGGGCATCAGAGGAAGATCCTTTCCAGCATCCAGACCATGACTTTTCGAAACAAGAGCACTGCGACTGTGACCTTCTAGTCCCAGCGCAGCTCACCTGTCTCCTAACTTGGACATGAACACTAGCACACAGGTGCAGCGTACTGAGAGCGCACTCAATCATCTCCAGTGACCCACTTTGAACACAGACTCCGCCAGAGATTGATAGAGTTTATTAATGACCAGAAAACAAAGGGGGGGAAAAAATGAATACAGATGACATTCCCATCAGTGTGAGAGAGCTGTCCACAGACTGGCGAGCCCCTGTCACCCACTGTGACTCCAGGGATGAAGATGACGTTATGCAGACGCGCTCTTCCTCCTTTTTACAGCCAGTGTTTTTATATCTTCCCCACTTGAGGATTCCATAAATGTGCTAAACCAAGAGGAGGGACGGATCAGAGTTTATACAGTTTGTATTTTATCATGTCATTTTGGTAAGCGGCAGTTGACTGATTGGATGTCTCATTACAATTATACTTTGACCTTTCACCAAAGGAGAAGAAAAAGCAATGCCAGTCTAAGGATTTCAGTTTCCATATTGTATTTTAGTGATGAATACGGCCTGCGGTTTCCCTCCATGACTTGCATTAATCCATCAGGATTACATTATTACATCTTTCATATCAAACTAAAACTTTGGAATGTGTTAGAATGGTTTTCTCCATCTGACTCCAACATTACCTCCTCTTTACTCAGGTGTGATGTGTAATGCAGACTTTGGAGAGCGCTGTACTAATCAAACTCATCTTCCTCAGCGGCATCTCCTCTCACCAGCTCGGCCCATTACGTGAGGAGAGGAGAGAAAACCCAGACATTTCAGCACTTTGACAAACTGTAGTCTTCAGTAACTCCATTTGCTTGGAGTGCAGTCGGTCATTTCTACTGCCTGTTTTTTTTTTCTGTTGGCAGCTTCTTTTTCTTATACTCTGAATAAATGAGGACCAAGTGGACAGAGACCAGAGAACACTGTAGAATTGGTTTTCTTTGTTAAAATTACAAAAGAAGCTGTCTGGCCTCAAAACTGTTTTTGTTGATGTAACTGATGCATTTTAAATCCTCTTACTCTGAACTTATTCTTCATCTTCCAGTGCCATTCAGTCATCTTTGTGGACTTAAATGCCAATTTTATAAAGCAGAACTCTCATGAGTGATTCACTTATGTCTAATTTTAATATACCTTAAAGGGTACTTTGACATTTTGAAGTTTGGTGTGTAATTTTCCTTCATTGAAACCTGGTTATGCACTTGGAGTTTCAATAATAGCATTTGCTAGACATTTTTTTTTTATATTAATCATTAAAGACAGCGGAGCTATTTGCTAACAGGCTAGCTGTCGGTATCCGCTGGTTTCCGAGAGGAATGCTAACAATACTGAGCTGCTGTTTGATTAACTGCAGCCCCCCCTTTACCTTATTACACAGTGAAGAAGAATGCAGTTCAAAATGTCAAAGTATACTCAAAGACTTTGCATCTTAATGGATAATACCAGCCTCTTTGGCATTAAGGTCTGCATATCCTTCCCTGCTTAGTTTCCAGATATACAGTGTATCTTTGAAACAGCTACTGAACAATAATGTTGAATGTTGAAAGTGAGTCGATCACTGTCACTGAATGTGTTTGTGCCACAAATCAACAGTCAAATTATTGTTTTTTTGTTGGCAATTTTGACTTTTTCTAAACCGTGAACAAACAGTTTGACCTTTTCTAATGAAAAGACTTGGGAGTAAAGAAACAGTGCTTGACACTTGTAGGTCTGCAATTAATGATTATTTTCTATACAGAATATCTTCTTGCTTAATCCATCGATCTTCTACAAAACAAATGTCAGAAGATGCCCCACAGAAATACACTAGTCTAGAAGGGCAGAAACTATAAACAGAAAATGCTCATACTTGACAAATGGCTGAACACTTAAACCTCTATTGATTAACTCTTTCATTTCTTTGCACAAGGGAAACATCACTGTGTATATGAAGTCATTTTTAATCAGTTTAAAACCTCATTTCAAAGACAATTTCACACACATTAAAAAGCCACTCAATGCTGATTCAACACGAACATAAAACGGTCCAGCCTGAGTCAAAAACACTGGTATTATCATGCAAAAGTCAGAGATTCCTTTAAGGATGATGGGAAATCAATGTGGTCTTCATATTGAAGATCTCTAAAAATAGACGTTGAAATAGTGAATAGATAAAGTATGTTTTGATTACCGTCCTGTGTGTAGACTAATGTGTACTCAGTATTCATAATAAAGATGCACAGCAGTGTTTACCATCAGAGACTCGTTTTTCAGCGCATTAACATGTCAGATTGACTCTGTAGATATTCAGCCTTATCTGAAGAGATGCAGCAGAAACAGCCGTGTCCAAACATAAAGCATCAGATCATCGTATACGCCTTGGAATGTCTCTACAAACAGCAAATCCACATCATTTGGACATCTGCTTTATTGAGATGACTGTCCTGAAATTCAATGCATAAGACATAGCGATGTTCCTTTCGGGGTTTTTTTTTTCCTGACTTTGTTTCTGCGCTAAAAGGTCTGAAGTAAACTGTGGTTCTTGGTTCCCTTTATTATTCTGCTCTTTTATCTTTGGTTAGATAATACCATGCCTAAACTGTCTGAGATCACAGCAAAAATGTGTAACTAAAATATGTTGCCGGGTGTTTTTCTGTCCTCTTTGTGGCTCTGGTTGCAAACATGCCTCTCATCTATCCCGTCACCCTGTTTTTAATAATGAGGGAGAGAAACAGGAGACTGAGAGGGCAAGAACTGAATCTCTTTCCCTCCTGTGTTTCCCAGCTTTGCTTTCTTGCAGCCCTTCCTTCTGCCTTCTGTTTCTCCGGAGAGCCTTTACCCCTAAGGGCTCTGAGCTTGTCCTCTCCTATGTTTCCCCTCCTGGTCCTCAGTCCTTTTAATCATAAGGAGATGTTCTTTTCTTCTCCGGCTGCCTCGAGCTGAGAGCAGCTTATAGCACGACATAAGCTTAGACTCTCTCTCGCTCACACTTTTTTTTTTTTTCCCCCCTTTCTGAAACTACCACAACCAGGCTAAGCTGCCAGACCTTCAAAAACTGTTAAGATTCATTGATTAATGTTCTTTGATTATCTCTGTGTTACTGGCTCATTCTTCTTGTTCTATTGCTCTCGTGTGGCTCACAAAGCACAGACCTGTGCAAGCGGCGCTTCCATGTAGTGGAGATAAATAACAATGAGTAACAGTTATTGTATGTGTTTTTTTTCCTTACCCCACACTGCACTGAATCTCTGTGTTGGAGTGATTCAGTGAAAGCAAAAGAGACGGGCATTCATCTCTGGTTTCTACTTCTGTCAGTGCTTTGTGTGACCCCTGACCTTAGCGTATAGTACAAATCTAGCTCTAGCTTTGTCTGTGTATCTGAATGGCCATTCATTATGTCTGCTGTTGAGGAGAGAGCGGACAGGGCCAACCTGGTTTCAGCATTTTGCAGATTGTGTCATTCCCCCCGCATTCCTGTGTGCATTCAAGTGTGGAGGGCGGGTGTGAGGGGGGGGTTTAACCAGTGGGGCAGGTATGTGTGGTTGAAAGCTTGGGGGGGGGGGGGGGGTAGGAAGAGTAAACCACTGTTTGTATCATGTGTTTCTATAAACTCACGTTTCAAAACTAACAAACCATCACAACTCAGCTAACATGTAAGAAGAGTGAGTGTGTGCACCAGGGAACACCCATGACCACTTTCACTGCCATGTCCACATGGGCAACAGAGTTATTTCACAGAGACATGTTTAAGGAATCACAGCTTCATCTTCTGCATATTAACATAGGTCTGCAGTTATTGGGAAATGATCTGCTTTGCAGGCACAATGTGCAAAATCTGTCATGCTTTGATGAGACAAAGTGAAAAACAAATGATAAAAGTGCTGTTGGCCAAATCTTGTTATAGATAGATAGATAGATAGATAGATAGATAGATAGATAGATAGATAGATAGATAGATAGATAGATAGATA
>JAQQZY010000007.1:18945522-18975855 GCA_030068375.1 Ostorhinchus rueppellii | reverse complement strand
TGGACATACCCTGAAAATTTCATCAAAATCCATCCATAACTTTTTGAGTTATGTTGCTAACAAACAAAGTCAGATGGATTGTAACAAACAAATGCGCAGTAAAACCACCTCCTTGGCGGATGTAAAAAAAATTACATGATTTGCACCCCCCCAAAAAAAGCAAAATGAAGTGAAAAATATACAATAAATAGTGATAAATCACTTAAGAAAGCTTCAATAGAGAAAACAATGTGTTTGGACACAAAAGTAACAGTCGCTTTAACTTTTAAAACCCACTTACTTCAGTTTTTATGTGTCTTTTAAGACTTTGCACATATTCCCTGAAGAAAAGAGAATGAGAAATAAATGTGTGTTCATTTCAGCCCTGCAAATCAACAAAGCTAAAGGTGGAATGAGACTTTTACCCAGATGTACAATGGATGCACAAGTAAAACAACATGTGAATATGAGTGACCGTCCTCTCCAAAGGTGTCTCAGTTTTCAGTGCACACACAGCAGCCATCCATCTCCCCTGTGGCACCCTTTTGTTTTCCACTCTGCTAAGATGTCCTCATTGCCTCCCTTTGAGGAAATGAAATAAGTGTGACCTTCCCTGCTTCTTATCCTTTCCGTGTAAATCACCCCTTATTCTGAAACTCAATCCACATGCTTCAAGGACCACTACGCTAGGGGGAAATTAAAAGTAGGGTAAATGATCAAATTGCTTTAAGAGAAGAGGAACAAGAAGTAAATCCTTGTGTGACAAAGGGTGTCGGGTTTGTTTTAAGTCAGGAGGCAGCTGATAAAAGGCAGTGATGTGAAAAGGCAGTGTGGATTTAAAGATGTTTCTGGTCAGTGTGATTGATCTCCAGCTTGGACCACGTTACTAAAACTCAGATTGATGAGTTTACTCTTCAGCGTCAGGGTTAACCTCTCAAACATACCTCACCTCCACACCCTAACTCACCCGAACTCCTCCTCACCTCTGAACTCTGCATGTATATATCTTTACCACCAGTTGAAAAATGTGTATCGCCTTTTAAATAAAAAAAAAAAAAAAGAAGCATTTTCTCGCACTAACATACATGTTGAAGCTTGTTTTCAGTTTAATTCAATTACTCAAAGTTCTGGTGCATGATTTTTAACGAACAAAACTCTGTGATTTTTGTCTCTTTTTACTCAAAGTTAACGCATGAAGACCCAGTGGTACTTTTGTGGCAGTTCCCAAATGAAGTTTTTCCTCTATTTTAACCTTTCTTAAGTGATTTATCCTTCTCTTCTTAAAACCCACCTGTTCTCCTTGGCCTTTTAACTTTCGTGCATTGTTGGTGTTATGTTCTGTTTAATATTTTAGCTTGTTTTATTTATTTGATTTTAATGGTTTTTTTATGCTTCTATTAATTTGTATTGTATTTTTAGTGTTCTGCGCAGCACTTTGATCAACTGTGGTTGTTTTAAAGTGCTTTATAAATAAAGTTGGATTGGATTGGCTTACCACCTCCTGTCGGGTCCCATTACTGAGAACTGATGGGACATTTAACTCATGCACTGTGTACATTCTTCACTCATTTCTTCCGGTCACGTACTCTAAACTATCAAGACCTCCACAATGCAGGTGCCTAATGCTGTTTTTCTTGTTTTGTGTTTTTTTGGTTTTATTTGTTTTCGGTGTCGGTTTTTGTTGAGATTAAACACAGTTTTTTTGTATCACTCCTGCATCCTAAATAGCACTGCTCTTCTGTTTGTTGGTACCCCCCCCCCTTTTGCTGTCATCTATGCGTCCCCCTTAACTTACTGTGGTGCAGCTCTGCCCTTTCTGGTTCTTAATAGGAAAATCTAATAAAGAATGAGAACCTAGCTTCCAGGGAGGTGGGCTGGTGATGGTCACGCACTAAATGGTAAAATATTTGGCTGCAACAATAAAACATGCATCAATCTCATAAAAAGTTGACACCCTGTTTGTGTTGTTAAACTATGAGAAGAAATGCAGACAAAAAAAAAAGTTGGATTGGATTATTTATTATTATATTATCCTCTGTATTATGTTTTTTCAGAAAAAATAATGTATTTTTCGATATTTAATTAAATGATTATGTGGATGTTTATAAATACTTAAAGTAAATTCAATGGTTATTATATCAAAACAATGAAAACTGAAGAAAAAAGTAACTTTTTCAGCAAAATATATCATGTACTGAACACAGAACAAGTGTCTTTTCACTGTCATTGATCCAACTCCATGGGTTTTACTGGTGAATCAATGCTGTAGAAGATGACGGTGTTTCCACGTTCACTACCGAGCCTCTGAATGTACAAATGGGTCATATCTGAGGACCATGAAAAGGCGATAAACTGCATTTTACACCAGTTATATACATGTATTGATAGGATTAGTGGCTCTAGGGTAATTACTCCTTTTCAATCAGCAGACGCTTTTTGTCGCTGGTGTGTATTTGGGTCTTTATGGGTTAAACTGTAGATTTCCTCAAAACCCCAGTGTAAAACATCTAACATTTCTTCTCTTTTCATTTTCTTTTTTGTTCTGTTGCAGTTAAGTCGTGCTTGTGTTTCTGTTTTTCGTGATTACAATGAGGCCTGGTCTTTATATTTGTACTGCGGTCAGAGCTGTTTACCTCAACTGGAGGTTTCCACTTCTTTTTCTGTATTTAATTTACAGTTCGGCGACCAATAGCCTAAACATTCTATTTTCATAGATGTTTACCAGGCGAATGAACAGTAAACACCAAAGATTACAAAAACAATCATATGCTTTTGCACAAGAAGAGAACAAATTGTGCTCCTAAATGTAAAACCTGAAACACATTCTGTCAGTTCCTTGAGGTTGTATGAATGAGTATAGCTGCTCACACACCACACAGCAGCCCACCAGATTAAAACAGCCCCCTCCTGTTCCCCAGCGGACCCCAGACACACTCCCACTGTTTCTGCCTATTTTGGATAAATGACAAACCATCACAACTGTTGATTATACTAAGAAAACATGACCACTCACGTTTAATACTGACCCTGTGCACTAACCGGCCTCACACTGTGATGGTTTGCTTTGCAGTCACGACTGTAGGTTTCAGTGGTTTTCTTTCTTTTTTTTTCTTCTTTTTTTTATAAATCCCTGCACCTTTGTTCACCATGCAGAGGCCACTTAGAAATCTGAGGCCGGAGCATATGGTTATGATTTAACCAGCATCTGGATGCAATACAGTGAGATTTACAAAATATAGTGTATTTGTGTGAGTCAGTGCAGTATTGAATGTAATCAGATTACAGAATAACGTAAATGTAATCAGCATGTGGGGATACACTCCAATTTAGCATGCAGCAGCAATCCCAACCCCTTTTCTAATATATAACATACCCAGAATAGAGCCTGAAAACAGGGAGCCGGTGTGTTTTCTGTGTTATGAGCGCCCTCTAGTGTGAAAAAACTCAGACTGTTTTAGCAGGGGTGGCTTTCTCTGCTCTTTTCTGGATTCATACCCTACATTCAGACCAGGGGTGTCAAACATAAAGCCCGTGGGCCAAAATCGGGCCGCCACAGGCTCCAATCTGGCCCATATAAGAAAAATTTGTAAAATGGAAAAATGACATAAAATATGCTAACAGGAGAGGACGTCTGACTTTTTAGTTCAGGGGGCACATACAGACCAATTTGATCTGAAGTGGGTCAGATCAGGCAAATAATAGCATAATGTCCTCCGATAGCTCCAAAATGTGTTTTAGTGTAAAACAGTAGAATTGTGTGTAAAATAAGTGTGATTTTAACAATATTATAGCTATATGTTTTGTGTGTTTGCAGATCTGTAAGTTGTAATGCACATGTGTAACTGAGAAGCTACGATATAGTATGCAAGCATTGCTCTTATTTTTCTTAAGAAATTCTACATTGTTCAGGTTCTTTGCATTTTTTACAGGAAACGATAGTAGGTGCTAACACTTCCATACTGTAATTTTACTTTCTTCACTCTAACACAGTTGAGAGTTTGGAGTTGTCATTATTCATTGGTTAACAACCTTTAAACCCTATGCCTGAAATGGTTTCCCTGGTTTTATTTTTTTTTGGGGTTTTTTTCTTATTTTGAGGATAAAAAGTTTAGAGAATATGCTGTGAGTCCATTTCCCAGAACACTTTTTTTTTTTTTTTAAATCTACTGCTAAAACAGCTTCTTCTCCAGCTTCTACTACAGGTATGAAATTATCGTAATGACCCGATGAAAACTGTAAAGCACAAAATCTTAGATTTCGGAAACCATTGGAATTTTTCCAAATAGGCAAACAGTGAAAAAGTTACAGCCATCCAAACTGCATATGCACAGGGTGTGTCAGCGATGATACGTCAGGTTTTAAAGGGTTAATATGTTATTATTAAACTGGTTTGATTCAGATCAAATGTAACTGCATGTGGTCCCTAATTTAGACTTAACTAAATTTAAGAGCAACCCTCACATCCAAAACAGCTGATGTGTGACTCATCTTATTCTGATCAGAGACACCAGTTACAATCTGCAAAACAGCTGCAGCGCCATACATGTCAGGACCACAGCAAAAACAAACAAACAAACAAATATCTTAACCCTTTCATGTATGAGTTATGAGAACTGTCTCTCTCTCTCTCTCTCTCTCTCTCTCTCTCTCTCTCTCTCTCTCTCTCTCTCTCTCTCTCTCTCTCTCTCTCTGCATTAACAAATAATGTGATTGAAAAATATTCTATGAACCTGTTTTCATGGACTTGCAAAAAGTGTCCATTCAACATGCATCTGATTTTTGAACCAAATAAACATGTATTTACTGATACACTGTGAAATAAAAACATTTTTAATCTTGCTAATCTGATGTTTTCTCACATTTTAACATACTCTAATACTAGTCATTAGTCACTTCATGGACATAATATGCAAAAAAGGGAAAAAAAAACAAAACTTTTTTTTGTCAATTGCATTCTAATAAAAATAAACAATTGCTTTCCACTCAAATATGTTACTGCAGATCAGGTTCATCAAGGACAGCAAAGTTACAGTAATGGTATCAGTTATTGCAATGTGTTGGATGATGCATGTGCTAGCTGATATGGAACTAAAACAACAAAATCTATGAATATACAAAAGAGCAGCTTTGATTAGGTGTCCACTGCAGTGACCGCTTTGCATGAAAGGGTTAATGCCTAAATGATTTCATCTCCCGCAGTCTGCGCTTCCTAAATGCGCCATCACAGTGCGCAGTCTGTGCCATTGCCTCCAGATGTCTGCTTTGAAACAAATCAGACACAGACAACAACAACAAAAAAACCAGCACGTGTGAAATGAGCAGAATATTTCCAGCTGCAGTGTTAGCATCAATCTATGCAGATACTGTCCTCACCCAGCACCTGCGCGCTTTGCACAAAGTTTTAAAGCTGAGTAACACTTGATCTATTGTTTTCTGTCTGTGTTTCCATGCTACTTCTCTAGGGAGTCTTGTTTTTTTTTTTACTGTCTCAAACTATTTCCTTTTTTAACAGGGAACTTTGGGTCCACTCCTGCTGCTGCTGCTGCTGAGGGCCAGACCAGTGGCTTCACATTCAGCCGCGTTGCTTTGTCTCCCCCTAGCGGTGATGAGGAGCTCCGACACCCCGTGGGAAAAGCAGAGTCATGTCTCGCCTGGTTGATCACAGGTGAAGGTCTGAGGAGAGACAGAGAGGGATGGGCATGGATTTTCCTTCGCCCTTCACCCTTCACTGAGCTGCTCTGTGATAAAATATGGCCGAGTGTGTAAACAGAATGCAGAGGCGTATGGGATGTATTAGGTCTATGCCTCAAAGATTTTAATGTATTAGCATCTTAATCCTAGTACAATCCTATTATAATATCCCAAACCATTTTCCACAGTAATAAGAGTGCATGTTTTGTCTCGCCTAGACAAAACAACACCCTCGCTCCAAAGTGACACAAAAACATCTCAAGGCAATGAAAAATCTAAGATAACCAAACATGCAATCAAAACCAGTCAACAATGACTCATAATAGGTAAACTGAGAGTGAATGGTTGCCTGTGAAGTAAATCTTTATGGAAGGAGTTGTAGAAATGTATTTTTTATTGCTTTGTGTATGTTTTAGTTTTTATTAATGTGTGTGTTTTTTAATGACAACATCAGCCTACCCAGGGACTACAGGTGGAAATTAACACTAGCGCTACAACCTGGTACATTACATCTCTCCTTTTTGAGGTTAACATATATTGTGCTCTGTCCCTGTCTGAATAAAGAAAGAAAAGACAAAAAGAAAAACTGAGATTGAGATTCATTTCATTAACGCCCTGAAGGAGAGTCACTTTATTATAACATACTAAAAAAAAAAGTAATTTTCATGTGAATTAACCCTTTATCGGGCATGTAACTATTTCTGGTTCCAAGACAGTGAGATCACCAGTTCCAGTGAGGACAGTGAGTTCCTAATCTGAGGTCTAATGTGGTCTCCAGGGTCTGTAAGGTCCACCTGTGCATGAACAGTGAGTGGACCTGCTTTGTTCGGTACCAGGAAGTAATGGTACTAAAGTAAGGAATGATGTTCAAAGGGTGGATGTGGACAGGGGTCTGGAGCAGCACGCATGTTGGTCTAATGTAGTGGTTCTCAAATCCGGTCCTCATGGCCCAGTGTCCTGCATGTTTTAGATCTGTCCCTCTTCCAGCACATCTGAATCAGTTAATGATCAGCTCATCACCAAGCTCTGCAGAATCCTGATACTGATGTAACGGCTTTCAGATGTGGTGGAAGAGGGAATGGACTGAAACATGCAGGGCCACGAGGACCGGATTTGAGAACTACTGGTCTAATGGTAATGTTCCTTTCATCTTACATGGATCTTTCTAGTATTTTTATATTTACGTTTTGGATTTTTTCCCCCCTCCATTTATTGGTAATGAACCAAATATGGTAACTTCATTGACCTTGATTTTCTACATGACAATATTTTTTAGTTTTTTAATTTCATAAAAGTAATAAAGATAAAATATACTTTACTGTCTTTGTGGGGAAGTTTTTCCTGGACTCCATAGTGCTGCAGTTTACAGGAGGACAGAATAAAGAAGAACCAACAGAATAAAAGGAGAAGTATCAGATAAATAGATTTGCATGTGATTTATACACATATACATATTCAGAAATAAATTATGACACAAAATGTGTATTGCACATACAGGTAGGGTATTATTGCACTGTTTAGCTTATTACACTGACAGATGTTACTGATTGTTTAGCAGAGAAAGTCGTATGTCCTCAGAGTATTTCCACGTGACCTTTAAAGGGTTAAACACCTGCGTGCTCTAATGACTACTGTTATGTTTCTTTACTCTTCAACCACCAGTCATCAGCCACCGGACAACATCTTTAAAAGGATACAAGTTTTATTTTACAGACAAAACCTGCAACCATGCAAACATCACAAAATAGCCTAGAATGTTTGCTTTTATCTTTCCTTAATACCAGGGGGAAAAAACTTCCTAAACTAAATAAGTGCTTTGAGTTGATTTCTTCTTATATCCTATAAATGATACAAATAAAACAAATTTTAGTGTATTTTTTAACTGAATGAAAGTCCGACTAATTTTCCTTCAGGGGGTTAATAAAATGAATCTCAATCTTCAATCACTTATTATGTGTATATGTAATGTATATTTGTAGGGATTGCAACAAGAAACTCAACTACATTGTGGTTTTCTGCTCTGTATTCTTCAGCTACTATTTTGTCAAAGCGACTAAATGTAAGATGTTTGCACAGTTATGCAACTGAACACTAAAAACATCTCCAGTGTTCTGACCCAGATAGCGTACTCAGATATGTTACACAATATAATGTCCAGTCAGATGTAAACACATCCATCTATCTGGGGCTTTACATATGAGTGTGTACTTCATCCTGTTGCATGTTAGAATAATCCCACTACTTAGAACCGGTGGATGCCTCCAAACGTTCCGGCCTTAGGATCACCCAGGTTTATAATTTACACAGGAAAGATCAAGAGTGACCTCCACCAGCTGCCTGTGTGACTGTGGTCAATCGCAAGAGCGATTATGGTGGTTTAATCCCAGATGATCTCTGCCTCTGAAAGCCACTGCAGCAAAGGCTGAGAGGAGCATGTCTTATATGGCTGCCATGACAGCTGGAAGATGATGGAACAGACAGAGACAGACGGATGCATGAATGGACTGTCAAGCCGTCAATGAATGTGACTTTTGATGCACTTTTCGTTCATCCATTAAGTCCTTTGATGCTTCTTTTAATCCCTTTTCATCAAATCTTTAATCTACTGTGCATATGTTATGAATAAGACATTCAATAAGATCAGAATTTTAATCCTGGGTCGTGTTATTGTCTCATTCTGAAATTATCCTGATATCTAGTATCTTGCAATTTAGCCGCCTAGTTGGATATTTGTTTCATAGTGGGAGGAAGTGAATAATCTTCCTGATAAGTGTATCATGTGATTTATGTTCATGTGAAATGAAGATTCCTTTTTGTTTGCAGTATTTGGTTTTTAAGCTGCGGTGACACGTAAGGGATTAGAAAGTGGATTTCTTTTGCTTACATGGTTGAAAAGTAATCCTCTTGATCATAATCAGAATTACGTGGGTTTGTATTTAATGGATGAATATTATTTCTCTTCATTTCATTTGATTTCATTTAATCTGATCATGAGAAATACATGGTGATGAGGCCATATCCATCTTCACAGTGTGAAAAGACATCAGCAGCAAGGAGGGTTTTTATTTTTCCTGCAGTGGAAAGATTTTCACACATACTGTGGCCCTTCATGGCTTGTGTGAAAAACACAGTCACTGGGGACTTGGCCATCACATTAACCCAGACCCTGACAATAACACTCACTACTGGCCTGGAGCTGGTGCCAGGCTCTGGGAGGATGCCACCATCTCTGTTTTAGTGCCAACGGGAGCTGGAAGGCAGAGCTGGTGTTAGTTATGATGAGTTATGATAATGTTCCCACAGATCAACTAATCAATCGTCCATGTAGGTGAAAGAGTTCGTTTCAACTAAGAGCCGGAAGAAAAGGTCAGAGAGCTGAACACTCCCAGTCCCTACTGTTTCAGATTATATCAAGTCCAGATACTTCATCCGGGTGCTCTCTTAATCTGAGTAAATGTAAGCTGGTGGGGCTTCAACACAAATCCCTCTCTGTCCCTCCTTTGAGAGATAAAGAGAGAAAGATGCAGATTGCTTTTCCTATTCAATTTTATTCAAAGAGATACCTCACATCAGTAGGAGTCATTGTTTGTGACTGGGTGCTGCTGCTGAAATCCTAAAACTGGCTTTGTTTTATTTTGGTTTCCACAAAGAGCAATCAAGACTTTTTGATATTTTACCGGTGCTTTAAGTTTTTTGTTTCCAGCAGTTTGATGCCTGACATCCTCGGGCCAGATACTTCAAATCCTCATGAAAATCTATCAAAATAGCTCTGCCTTGTTGTGTTTCTAACTTGGTATCCTAAAGCAGATGTAGCAAACGGTAAAACCGAGCAAACAGAAGAGCAATTTTTCATCAGTTCCAGCTTTTGACTCTAGATAATAATGTTTGCGAGTCGTGGTGGCACTGGAGGAGGGAAAGGTGGGAAATACTCAGTGGAGGATCTCTATGGGATCAGCAAGAAGCCCAAGGCGTCCTCCTCTTCAGGGAGCATCGTGGCCAAAGCTGGAACTCGGAGCAGCAAGACCCATGACCAGAGGAATGAGTCGGAGGCCCTGGCTTCTCAGATCCTGGAGGCGGCGCACAGACTGGTGGAGCGACGCCGACTGGAGCTGTACCTGAGAGAATGTGGCCTGTCCTTGGCTGAATGTGAAGCTGAGCGCTCTGCTATGATGTACAGGTGAGGATAGAGGTGAAATCTGAAAATACTGCAACAAAAACAGATATTAATAGTGGTACAAGTGACAGATTTTATGTAACAGATGGGAAAAAAACTTGATCTAACTCATATAATCGATCGTAGACTTCTTCTGCTCTATGGAAAGAGTATATGAAGCCAAAATTTGAAGTAAAATAAGGTGATTAAAACTTACCAGAAGCTGAGTTTTTCATTTAAACTTTTGTTTTTTCTAATAGTATAAAATGGAAAAATCTAAGTTTTGAGTTTTCCAGCATCAGGAGTGTGAAGCACTTAGCCATCTGTGAAAGAGCCATTAAAACAACATGACAAACACGGCCGTAATGCATTTCTAAAGCGGGAATATATAGCCAAGTGTTTGAAGAGGACTGCAATTGAAGGCAATGAGTGGAGACATCATTCATGGGTGCAAAAAGGGAAGTATTTGCAGCTTTTTTTTTTTTTTTTCCCCACCAAGTGACCTAGAAAGAAATATAACATGTTTGATGAGATTTCAAAGCAGAGCGGCGCTGAATAAATGTGGCTGGACTGCAGAAACATGTGGCTGTGCAGCATCACTATGGAGAGCACCACATATAGTAACTTAATGGGACCTGAACATCAACTGTTGTCTAATGCATCCCAAAAAGACAACTTGACAGGGGCAGCGTCAGTGTGGCAGAAGTTTTGGGTTAACGATGCATGATTTGACAGCAGGGGAAAGAGAGCTAGTTGTTCCACTGCCTGTATCTGTCACTTTAAAGTGTCCGTCTCTGCTATTTTGAGATGAAACAGCGTCTGTAAATACCTCCTCCTTGGAAGTCTTACAAAATGTTAAAATGACAAGTTCTATATTATAAAAAGATAACATTCAATGACATACACAGGGCAATGCTGTACCTTTTAACCATCTTTCATAACGCAATGAGACATGTTTATATGACACACTGTATCTGTAATGTATTTACATTGTCATTAAAATGCTGGTAAAGTTGCCTCTAGGTGGCAGTGTCACCCTGGTACTGAGACTAGTCAGTTGTTCTGCACAGTGCAAACCCAGAAATGAAAAATCTGCAGCTTAGAGTAAAAACAGATGCTTCCAATTTCACAAAATATGCCTCATTCTCCCAAAAACTAATAGTCTGCATTGGATGCATGATACAGTCTGATGCCCACTACCAGAGTATCTTTCATTTTGAGATATTGCTGCAGACTGGTTTCCACAACAAGAACCAAAGCTTTAGAATTGCCCTGTTTTACATCACATATTTCCTCTTTTGTAGCTGCATATTGTTCAGCTTTTGCCTATGTGATAGTCTTCATCTGGTGGATTTAATCATACATCAGACTAAAACTCCTGCATGTGTAAAACTTGAAGCGTTAAAGATCATATCTGCCTTTCTCTGTAATTAGATGGTTTTCAGTCATTTTCACATCCACTGATCTCCTGAGTACAGGGGGAAAAAAATGACAAAGTAAGACTGATATTTGCATTTTGACACCGATTATGTATCACAGTGCCTGGTAATAAAAGTCAAAGGTTAGATGTATTAACATATTGTGAGATGGATTCTGACATTTGAAGGATTTAGTCAAAGGAATCCTACTAAAAGCATTTAATGACTGTCTCCATTCTGACAAACTTGAAGCTGGATCATTTTAAGACAAACCAAAGCCATACGAAAAACAGTATGTCTGAGAGAATACTTCAAAGTTACAGTTTCAATGAGGATAAAGGCCTCTAGTCATTTGTATGCACTTTTTATGCAGAGGCACACCACAAACAATCTTCAGATTCTTTTACTGTTTTTTTTTTTTTTTTGTACGCCACAAAAGCACAAGCCAGCTGTCATCTCTACAGCTTCAAGCAAAAAAAAAGGGACAATGTGACAGATGTGTTCCTACTCCATCTACTACTCATCATCTATCAGGCTCACGTTTTTCACATTTTACACGTTGAAGACGGTCGTTTTAGTATTGGAGATGATGAAAAATGTGGAAATGCTAACAACATTTGGAAATGAGCCTGAGTGTTTTATTCCTGTAGGATGGAGACTGATGAGCTTTGGGGGTAGAGTTGTATAAAACATGAAGCCTTCAAGGACAAGCTCATTATACAACCAGTGGTGGGATCTGCATCCATAGCTTGAGCTCAATTCCAATATCACAGAGGTGTCAAACAAAGGGAAAATTCAGCTAAATTTGATCTAAAATGGGCCAAACTAGTAAAATAATAACATAATAATATCAAAATAAAGACAACTCCAAACTTTTCTCTATGTTTCAGAGCGAAAAAAAGTTAAATGACATTATGAAAAGGTTTACTTTTACAAACTATCTTTTCAAACATTGTGAATAACATGAACAAACTGGAAAAAATAAGTGTAATTTTAACAATATTATATTTCAGTTTGTCATTTACACATGGACATTATAACTTACAGATCACAATGGATCTACAAATACACAAAACATTTCATAACAGGCAGAATATTGATGAAATTGTACCTACTTCTCTTAAGACATTTCAGGTTGTTCATATTAGTTCAGGTTATTCACATTTTAGTTTCCCAAAATTGTACTTTTTTTTTTTTTTATTGTAAATACATGCTTACATTTACAGGGAGAAAATTTTGGAGTTGTCAGTATTTATATGTTGTTATATGTTGTATTTTACTGGTCCGGCCCACTTGAGACTGAATTGGTCTGAATGTGGGACCTGAACTAAAAGAATTATTAGTTAATTATTATTAGTGTAATTTTTACATTTCACAAATTCATCCTTAGGGCCGAACTGGACCCTTTGGTGGGCCAGATTTGGTCCCTGGGGCCACATGTTTGACACCTGTGCAAATATTAACCCCTAAGGACCCAGTGTAACATTTGTGACAGTTGCAAAATTAATTTATCTCTATATTTAATTGTCTTTAAGTGGTTTATCACAATTTTCTGTAATATGATCTTATATATTTTGTTGGGTTTTTTTGTTTTTTTCAGTGAAAATCAGGTATTTTCCCACATTTAATTTACTTAATTCAAACACTGAATCTGAAGAATTTCACAGCTTTCAAACGTATTCAGTAAATATGTCTAAGGATGTTTCAATGAGTAAATTGAATATAACATAAGTACATTTCTTACATTGCTGTTATTCCTAAGAAAAAAGAATGTTTAGATCTAACTCATTGCATAGATTGAATTCAAATTAATACGCTGATCAGTGTAGATGATTATTGCGCAAATATATATCACTGAAATGTAGAACTAAAGAGATTTTTATAAGCACTATTTACACGTTAAGAAGTTTATCTTTTTTGTATCAACTCAATATTAATTAATTCTATTTTGTTTAGCATTCGAATCTCCTCATATGAAGTGGATAACTACTAAGGACTTCATTTCATCAACATTTACTTAATACCAAACTGTGTGAAATTTAATTAATAAAATTGCTTGTAATGTGTTGCCTTAAATTTATTGAGTAGATAGGGGGTATCTCAATTAAAAAAAGTAACTTTTTCAGCAAAATCGATCATTAACTGAACATAAACCAAGTGTTCCCATCCACTGACATTAATCAAACTCCATGGGTTTTACTGGTGAATCAATGTTGTAGAAGATGATGGTGTTTCCATGGCAACTATGGAACCTCTGAACATCCAAAGGGGTCATACTGTATCTGACGACCATGAAAAGATGACAAACTGTATTTTACACCAATTATTTCCACGGATTGATAGGAATAGTGGATAAACAGGTATTAAAAAGTTCGGATCAGTAGATAGTTTTGGTCTCCTAGGGCTGTTTTCTGGGTGTTTATGGGTTAAAAAGGCAGTGTCCTTGGTATCACCACAGGTTCAGTGACAACAAAAACAGTTCAGTCGGTGCTGTTTGACGACATTATTGGATGGATGTGGAGATAAAGGGTTCATCTCATGTGTAGGCGCGCAGTCATAATATGCTTCACTAAGTGCTTCACATGTTGGAGGTTTGAGGTTTTACACATGACTCAATGTTCTGGCCCCTGTCACCCAAAGGAGGTGCCTGTGTGGGTGCTACCTCTGCTTCAACGGGACAGGAGATCATTAAACTCTCTTCTCTTGTTAAATGTCACAGTGGATGGCATTCACTTTTTTTTTTTTTTTCTGTCAGTGCAGCTGGAAACTTCCCCAACCCCAACTTGAAATAAATGCTCTTTAAAAAGGGTTGATACTGGAGCATTCAGCTGGCAGCTGTCTGCTATGCAATCTGCTGTGGGGTCGGACTGACTGAAACTGCAGATTGCAAGTTTTTTTTTTTTTAGACACCACCACAAAAAAAATTGACAGACATGATAAATGTGTATGTGTGTTTGTGTGCACTTGCGTTTTTATTTGCACGAGTGTTTAGAAATTGAGGTGTTGCACAGATTGTCCTGCTGTGAGAAGGCAAAGTACACTGAGCCATGACTGAAACTTTGTGGATTGACAGTCTTCTCTAAGGATATGGCAGCGTAGTTTAGACTGTAAACACAGCCTTAGAGGAGCTATTATCATTGCTTGGCCACAAAGTGACACATCAGTTTTATTTTAATGTGATCTGATGTGATGCATTCTGTTATGATAGCCTGTACTATGTTGTGATTTGATGAAATGTGATGTGATTTCAGTCATGTAGTAGATGCTCTTTGCTCACGGTGATACACATTCAGGAGTGTCAGATCATGTCAGTGCTGCAGATCAATTTAAAAAAAAGAAATAAATAAGACGATTTCAGTTTTGCTTTGCACATTCATGGGTGTGGTAGATAGTGATTCCTGCATATGGATAAAGGGAGGAATGGAAGAAAAAAAAAGCAGCTTTGGCGATTTAACATTAATCAAAATTACAGCTGATATAACACCTTGAATTTTTCATCAGGTTGTCTTTGTGCTGATGTGATGAGCTCTTATGCAAGATTTATGTTGGGCTTTCTCAAAACAAAATACTGGTGATGAAATGTGTACACCCATGTGATGAAAATGTAGAGCTCACACCCGAGAGAGAGAGAGAGAGAGAGAGAGAGAGAGAGAGAGAGAGAGAGAGAGAGAGAGAGAGAGAGAGAGAGCATCTTGCAAACCCCCACATCGCTTGTGTGTCGTGAACATTTTGGAGCCTGTGGGGAAAAAAACAAAAAGAAAAAAGAAGAAGAAAAAAAGGAAAAGGAAGGGAAAAGTCGGAATCTGACAGAAATGATGCTGAAGGGAAGCCAAAAGGCGGCATCGAGCGCTTAGAGCTATGCCTGCTGCAGCTGATTTTTGGGCCAGGATGCCGGCGTTTTTTTCACATCCGTGCACCGTGAGATTCTGTCGAATAACGGGATACCTGCACAGCTGCTGCTGCTGCCGGTATGTGAACGGTTTCAGCCAGTGAAGGTAATAAAACCGGCTCTGTTTTCTGCTGAATTTGTTGCTGTGGTTTTTTTTCCTCCCTCTCTCTCTTGCATCAATTTGATGCTGCGTGAGGCTGCTGGGCGATGCATCGGTGGGGTTTGACTGTATGAATTCGCTTCATTTCAAACCGATTGATCCTGTTTTCGGACTGTTTTGCATTGGCAATGTAAATTCGAGCAATTGAGCCAGATTTTTTTTTTGCTGACCCATCTGGTGACAAAGAAATATGCCTTATTTCTCCGTGAGGTGCGAGGATGCCTGTAGCTGTGATTGTGTCATTGCTGCGGCACACTCCGGAGCTCCTCGGCTCAAGACAGACACAACTAACCTCAGCTGAAGAGAAGACAGCAAACTGGCAAGTGCTGTACCACCCAACATAAGCCATATGAGTCTGTACATGTTTATGAAAGAAGGCCCAGCGACTGACACAGACCACAGAGGAATCTATTGCACTAAGGTTTTGGGGTTTCCCGAGAACTGCCACATCCCCAAATCTGTCTGAAGACTGCTGAGAGCTTACAAGCTTCCTGATGATTTTTGGAGGGCAGCCCTGATGCATCTTGTGAGTGTGAAAACTCAAAGAGCATTTTGCCAGGTTTGCATCATCAGACAGGAGACAGAGCAGACGGTAACTCTGTGTGTGTCATGTTAGAGGCTGGATTCATGCCTGCTCCTTCCAACTCTCAGCCAAAATCTCTGACCTGCCCTGTCTGAGCCATTTGTAGGAGCACCACTCCTTTGTCACCACAGCACAACTGGCCAACAGTGTCACAGTGCACCGACCATTTGCAGACATCATTGTTTGTGTGACTTTCTGAAACGGTTTCCCCTCACCGAAACAAAAAAAAAAAAAAAAAGAGAGAGAGACACCGGAAATCAGGGTCAGGATGCAGGTGTCCTTCGCCTGCACTGAGCACAACCTCAAGAGTCGCAGTGAGGACCGACTTTGTGGCCTTCGTACTGCTCCACCTCCGGGAGGTAGCAGTGGAGGAGTGGGGGGAGGTAGTGGTGGAGGTGGAGGAGGTGGTGGTGGAGGTGGAAGTGGTGGAGGAAGTGGAGGAGGAGGAGGTAGTGGACAAGGGAGCAATGGCAACTACATCTCCCAGGGGTCAGTCAAGACCAGGGACGTGCCAGGGTCCCGCCCGACTCCACAGGGCCATGCCCACATGAAGGAGGCCATCGGGCGGCACACCAGTATGAAGTACAGGTGAGTATGGGCCTGGTGTGGAGAAGAGGAGCTGGAGGGCTCATTTACAGCAGGGACACAGTAAAGAGGTCTGGGATGGAGAGGATTTGTATAGAAGTTTGATTATTTCAACCTTTTGACCTTTGGATTATCTCTCAGGTCATAGATTATCACATTGATCCTCAGCAGTAAATCCACCCCCAGGAACAAGGTGGCAGGTGATGTGATGGAGCCTCCTTTCACACAGCCCACATCCACACTGAGGCAGAAGTGGCACAAATCTGATTGTGTCACTCATACATGACTGTGTGAGCAGCACAAATCACACACAATCTTTAAAATCTGAATTTGGGCCATTTCTGTAGATCAACATCACCAGATATACAGTACATGGGACTTTTTTTTTGCATTGTGAATACGTTTTACATGAATCCATGCAGCTTTTACATCCCTCCAGATCAACATCCATCACACGTCTGCAATGAAAGGCCTCAGTCTGTAAAACAATAGTTTTCTCTCTTCTCGTCCTTGTTCTCATCTGCGCCACTGAACTTCAACTTCTAAACCAAACTGTGAAGCTGACTTCAGTGACCTATAGGATCCCATTTTGGTGACATCTCAAAAGTAACCCGAGCAGCCAGACAAACAAACAAAAAAAACACAGATCACAGCAATAAACCTGAAATGAGCTCCAGTTCCAGCTCTACCATCTTGAACGTATTGGGTTTTTTTCATCTTTTCAATCACTCCAATTAGAAGTGAGGTGAATCGAACGTGCACTTTCATTGTCACCAACATATTTTCTGTAGCATATTGTGCACATCGCCTACACACCCATTAGCACCTCAGTGAGTGCTCACACAGCAGTCATTTTACTGACACCATAAAGTGGTATTCACTTCAAAAACTGCTTACACTGATGGATAGAAAAATGCTTATTATATAATCCATACCAAACAGCCATAATGTTATCATCCTACAACAGACAGTATGCACATAGGAGCTTCTGACTGTACCGTGTGACTTTTATGCAGATCTGCTCTGGCCACTCATTCTGAACCACAGATTAATAAAAAAAACCCTGTCTGCAATAACAGCTCACCTAAAATCACCCCAGGACACCCAGGCTTTCTTGGAGGTTTTAACCACATTTAATTTTCACAAAATACTGTTGCAGCAGAGTATGTTCTGCACAGAAAGCTGTTGTTGTACACATTATTACTGAGTCGTAATGTAGGGGAAAGAACAAACCTGCCGCAAGAAATGTCACAATTTAAATGTTCTTTCTTTTATTCTGGAAGTGAGGTGTGGGCACTAGTTGGATTTAGTTCTCAGAGATGGATTAAAGCTTGCAGGACAGTTGCACACTGCAAAACCAACCCTCATGACCTTAAATGTAAACAAATTGTCTTGAATTAAGCTAACAGGTAAGCAAAATTTGCCTGTAATAAGAGTGTAGCCACTGATAAATGTATAAAATGTCCCTCTGCGGCAGGATTATATTTTATATCGTTACTGGTTAAAAACAGCTCTACATTAGCTGAAATATCTCACCACAACAAAGTTAGATCCGTTTACTGAAAGCCAAATTACATTCCAAGATTAAAAACATGCTCGAGAGAAAGAAGCATTTCCCAAAAACAACTGGCTTGAAATTCATTTTAAGAAGTGCAAGTGCTATTTATTCAAAGATGCATATTCAAATACACAGATTGCATTTAACAGTGTGTCATCCATAATCTATAGGACCAAACCATTAAACCATCTGCTTCCATAAATTAGCCTTTGAAATTCAGTATCTAGGGGAACACTTTAAATGACCTGCTTTCCTGTTAATCAGGTTGATTGAAATGCTGCCGTTCTCCGTCATCACTTTAGTTTTGGTTTAATAGGATGTTTAAAAAGGGAACGAGGCACAAGCAGAAACCCGGATATCTCCTCTGCTGTGTTTTTTTTTTCCCCTTTGAGTATTGCATTCATGCTGCACTGACTTATTTCTCTGCTGTCACAGGAAAAGTGACACTAATAGAGAATGCAGCAGTGCAATAAGTCTATACAGCATATGGGCAGCTCCAGTTGCCAGTGGCCTAACCCACGGCATTGCCTTTAGTTTTTGTCTGTCTTACTTGCTAATCAGCCAGCACTGCTGTAGGCTTATCAGTGTCTTCTGCGACTGAGTACGATCAAGGCCCCAGCACCCGGCCGCAGAGCGTGATTGTAGCAGCACAGCAGTCGCACATTCTCCATTTTACACTTCTGTCACAGTCTGACTGAGGTCAGGACGGAAAAGGTCTGCTTCTGCACAAAACAGGTCTTGCACGGTGTATATCTGCGCATATTGGATATTACAGACCTGATTTCTTAGTCTGATGAGTCCTTTTTGTAGTTATTATCCCTTAGTAGGAGGAAATGGATTTATAAATGGCATTAGACCAAATAGAGTAGACAAGAGGTGAACAGTTGCAAGTGAACTTCATCTCATTTGTATTTCATTTTGCAGATGGCACCTATCGTTACAACTATTTGCCTTGCCTGACTACATGTTTTCACATCCCCTCCTGCTATTTCATTAACCTGAGGATTCATCAGTCACCGGCAGGTCACAGACGTAGCATCTGCTGCCAGTTATCACACTCATAAGCCCCTGCTGTCACCCCCTGCTCCAACTCGCTCTGCTTGACTCTTAAATAGCATCTCTTTGGTACAAGATTCAGGATTTTCTTTTCATTCATTCAATTTCATGTAATCCTTTTCCAGTTTTATCCCAGCACTACAGCAGTGTTGGTGAAGTTGAAAAGGTGAGGCTGTGTGTTGAATTTCAGGATGAAGGAAAAGGTGAAGAAAAGGTTACACGTAAAACAATCTGAGGAAGGTTGTGCAGACGTACAGTAGGTTCATTTTTACTGACGTGGAACAAATGTTTCTTCTATGTCCTAATATTCTGTGATATAGTTATCACAAAGTTTATGTAAGATGTACCTGAAGCTAATATTTATGGTCCAGTGTATACAATTTAAGGAGGATTTAGGAGGATTTAATAGCAGAATTGAAATGTATTATTAATAACTGCATTTTTATTAGTTTTAACACAGAAATAGGACTGGTTGTGTTCTCATATCATGTTTCTTTTTCTCCTTTTTTATGTGGGGTGTTATCCAACGTTAAAGTCTATTACCATCGCCTACTGTTAAATGTGAACCAGAATGAATATTATCCCATACTTCACTTTATATTTCATATTAGGTCATGTTTACATACATAAATCTATATAAACAGTACACAAATGGCATATTGTCAAACAAATGAAATAAAAAATTACATTTTTGCCACTTGGACAGCTGAGGACAAACAACTAAAATGCTTCCATTTAACATAAACACCTTTGATTCCTACTAAAAAGTTCCGTAAATTAGTTTAGTCTACCTCCAGTTTTTAACACAAATTTGTCAAAGTGCAAAAAGTAATAAAGATAATGTATGTTCACATAACTGTGGCTTATCTTTAATCATTTCAAATGTTTATAAAACACCAAGTTTAGACTATTTTTGGGGCTTATGGGGGGGTGAACATGTCACTCAGGTGGAGTTATGTCACTCAGCAAATTGGGTGTTTCTATGGTAACCAGGCTCTTTTTACAAACAGTAACCAGTGATGCTGGTCCAGTACATTTCCAGTATGGATTTATCTGCCACTACTGGACATTTCTCATAGATTTTTGTTAGCAAAAGGCCCACAGAGCACCGTGTGTTATTGGCATGCCGCTGGACCACACTATCTAGTAAGAAGAAGACGAAGAGCATTGCTTCTAATCACATGAGCCACTTAAAGGTCCTTTTTTCACCCCAGTGTATCGTCAGTATTTACATTAAATTCACAAATTATATATACTATGTGTTTGATGCACACAAAAGAATATGAGACCCCCATCTTCAAGGACAAAAGCAGACACAGAACGCATTTCCACATCCGTCCTGCCAGGTTTGGAGGAAGTCGAGCTGAGTTCTTGGCACCATTTTGGTTTTGTGCTCTGGAACCAGGCCATCTTTAATTTTTTAAATAGTTAAATGGTCTCAGGTGGATGATCATTTTTCTCTCCAAAAGTGTCTCATTAGACCAATTATAAGAAAAATTTTACTTTTGCTAAATTAACAAAACACAAGCTTAAAATAAATAAATAAATAAATTTTAAAAAATCAATATTCATCCCTTAATTTAGGCTGGTGGTATTGATGCTCCAGCTCCAGAGCTGTTTTCATTACTGTCTATAGTTTACATAATAGGTGCATTTCCATAAATGTTTTTATTTTGTGTTTTTAGTTTTGCTGTAGAATGTTTATGGAAAAGGCAGAATTAGACCCAGTGTTGTAAATTTTGCAGAATATATTATTTTTCTCCCACTTTATGGTGGTTTTTGCCTTTTTAAAAACAGACTGAATGTACTGAGTGATATTGCAAACATTTACATCAAGTGGGTGATGTAATTTTCACATTTTCCAGACTGTCTGATGAAACATATGAACATGGTTGGCAGTACAACAGGTGTGGACTGAAGTGGAGATGTTTGTGTGGTCCCCTTTGTGGAAAAAACCCACAGTTACATAACATTACAGTTATTTTAGATGGAAAAATAATGACAGAATACTCTACTTCTTCTACTCTGTTCATCAGTGGTCATTATTGCCACCTTCTGACCACACTATGCTCTGTTTATTTGCTCTATATAATTCATTTTACATATGTATTTTGCAACTTTTCAAACATTTTCTTCAAATTCAGTCGGCATTTTATGGAAAGATGAAATGTTTTCACTGTAAACTTGACACATTTAGTGGAAATGACAAATATCTATAATATCTAAGCTTTTTGCTTCACTGCATAATAAGGTATATTTGCTGTTGATTGTATTTTCCCGTGCAGATATTTCCCCCACACATTTAATCAGAGTCTGAACCCTCTAACCAGTCCTGAGGTTACACTGTGGTCATTCAGTGCCTTGGTTTTTCACAGTCTAACAAATTACACCTTATTATACAATCTGAAGCCATGATTACTTCACAGCATGTGTTTATTAATTTAATTCCAGGCTATTTACAACAACTAATGTCTTTTTCGAGCAGCCCATTATAAATCAAGCCATCACAGGAAAGTTGTGTGTGCTTAAATTAAGGAAATAATGATTAAGATTCTCACAAATTTAATTCATAATGAATAGGAATGAGTTGATAATTAAGCAATTTAGCCACACACAGTTTTCCTAATTAGAAACCACCTTTGGAGACAAAAGACTGTGAGGCAGGAACCAGAACAACATGCAGCATCCTTGACCTTCATCTCTCTTTTCATTGGAGTTTCAATGATTTTCCAGTTTAGTGAACAGATTGGCGATATCACCTTGACGTCCAAGATGTATTTGCACGATTTTTTTTAGTCAATTTCACTTGTAAACACACAATATGTCCTCTTAAACATCTATTCTCTGCTTCAAACATTCCACTGACTATCAGATTTTAACATTCTGCAAATTATTATGACAGTTAATCATACATATTAACATAAATTAAAAGCAGTATTTCAGACGCTGCATGGAGGAGATTTTTTTTTTAGCGCCACTAAACCCATTTAGAGATAGGTTTTAAAACTTGTACATAGAGTGCAAGAAGCGGATAACTTAATCTTTGCAAAATGTGAAGGATCTGCTGCGTCAGTGTTGTGTGATGAGGCTTATATTTTGTCAATCCCTGGATGTGACGGCAGCAGCAATCAGCAGGGTTACTCTGATCTGCGGATGTTATTAACAGGGCCAGACAATCCGCATCACGTCCCCTGAAAAGGTTGTCCAGTCAAAGTCACTGTCTGATCATTTTTGTCTTCCGGCTCAGACAAAGTCAACATTGAATGTCATTGCACACAAAACAGAAAATAGCCTGAAGAGTCTCTAAAAGTAATAAGCTCTAAATTATTATTCAGTTTTACTAAAACACACCCTGTTTCATATGAATTGTTTTTGGGTTTTTTTTGTTTGTTTGTTCTATATTTCTATTTATTTTGTATTTACAGAGTCCAGCTTCAGTTTGTTTTCAGGTAATTGAAGAATAATCATCCTTTATGTAAATTTTACCCTAAGATTTGTTTTTACTGATGTGCAGATTGTATTTATTGTAGCAAAGCAGCACAGGTGATATACGCCTTTATTCCCTGACAGAAAAAAAGACAAGTAAAGTGGGTAAATGCATTAATCATTTTAGATTCATTGAGCTGTCAGTCTGTATTCAGTCGACCAGAAAACAGACAAATCATCGTGATATTCAGCTTCACAGCCATAAGAGACTGGCAGGTAACGGCACAGAGCAGTGACCTTTTCTAACACTGAACATGGTCATTTATTTCACTTTGAACATGCTTAGACTTGTCAGAATTCAACATATTTTTGACATTTTTATATTGTTTCACTCTTACTTAAGCTATTTATTTGTCATATTGCTACTATTGTGTCCACTTTAAACCTAGAAAAGGTTTTACAGTTTATAAATGAGCTGTAAAACTCTTAGCTCTGCCACTTCATTACATGCAATTACAGCTAATAGTGAGAGTCACGACCAGGAATAAAGTGTTAGAAGCTGATACGTAACGATGGAGGAGAGCAGCTGGGTTTGTGCGTCTGTGTGCGAGTGTGAGTCTGTCTTTGTGTTTTTTTTTCTTTTTTTCCCATTTGCTCTTCTCACAGCATGTGTATTTTATAATTAGGACAGACCTACTTTTGTAACTGTTTTAATACAACTGAATTAAAACATCACGGTACATGAAAAGTGCGTTGTTAAGCCTAATTCATTAATAACTGAGGCGATAAATAGAGCACTAATTCTCTGAAGTTTTTCAGGATGCCGTCCTTCACATTTGAAGGGTTAGTTCGCATAAATTAGGACATTTTTTTCCCCGTTTACTGCCGGTGAAATTGAAGTCATGCAAGCTTTAGATCAATTTGCCTTTGTGTATTTGTATTTTACATGGTTTCATCCTTAAAATATGTAACTGTTTTTATTAAGACTTTCCACATTTGCAGCTGTGAGTTACATGTTATCCAGAGTTATGGCTATAATGTAATCTTTAACCCCTTGATGCCTATTGATGCAAATTTGCACCCCCCGTTCCAAAATACTATCTACTTGAAAGAAAAAACACAAGTCAATTTTTTTTTCTCCACAATTGCAAATCAATTCAGGCGTTAAGGGGTTAATGCTGTGACAGAACATAACTTCCTGAAAAAACACAAAGTGGAAAACAAGATTTAGGGAAATTTGGATGAATTGACCCTTTGAAGCTTAGACAATGTGTATATACACCAGTGTTAAAAGAGAACAATCCACCATCTTCCCACAGTTTGTGCTGAGAGAGCGAAGTACACACACATACACACACACTGACGTGACTGTTATTAATATCTAGGTGTGCTTTCCTCTGGAGAAGAGCCTGCTCAGCATGTGTGTGGCATTTTATGACAACTGCAGGAAAAAAAAATCCATTATTTGCACCTAACCATCTGTATATAGTGTCTTCCTCCTGTCTCAGGTGAAAACTAACTGTAAATGTCAGCACAGGTTAAAATGCTGACTACACCATGACAGAGCACCTGTGTGCCTTCTTTCTCTGCTCCATTAATAATGTATGGAACAGCCCAGTCCCTATAATCACCTTGTTTGGAGTTTATGATTTATGGTGAGAGAAAAAATAGACAAGAAAACACGGGAAGCCCTACTTATAAAGGGTACAGAGAAGCATCTGTGTTTGTGTGTGCCCTGCTCATGAGTGCATTCATGCATGGCCATATGTAGATCTGTGCCTGTGTTCCAGTATAATTCACATCAAGCGTGAATATTCACGTGAAAGCATCGACCAGCTTTATTGACGCTCCCAGTGTATCGATGTCGCCTGTTTTTGTAGAACGTCCCCCCCAGTCCCTGTCATTTAAAATATCGGCAGCACACGACAGTATGTGTTAATATGTGTGTGTTACAATGTGTAAGAGAGGGAGAGATTGTCATGAGGGGGACAGTGAGAGGGAAGAGAGAGCATGGGTCTCTACAGACTCACTGATAGTAATTTAGCAGACTGCAGCACTGCAGAGAGCTGTGGAGTTGAGAGCAGGGAGGGGGCGGCCAGTTGTCACACAGAGAAACAATGACATCCTCAATTGCCCAGAAACAAAAAATATGAATTTTATGTGGCACAGCAATCATGAGACTCACCCACTAATGTGTGCTGGTTTCTCATTTGCTCCTGTCATAATGTACTCCCTCTGCTCACTAAACATGTTAGATTGGAAGGTTTCTGCACTTGATTTCCGCTTTTAAAAGCATCATGGATATAAGGATGCTTAGAGGGAGGAAGAGGCATTTGTGTGGTTGCAGTTGTGGTGGTGCTGCTGCTGCTAATGTTGACTCGTGCAGCTGTTACATCTCTGTATTTGTCACACATTCTGTATATGAAAAGGAAAACACAGCACAAAGGTGACTGTGGTGGTAAACACAGATGATGTAGCATTTTTATTGTAATATCTGATGTTTTTCACCAGTGCAATCAAGCATCAGGCTAAATGAATCACTTTACATATAAAAGATGGAGTGGCAGGTACAGGAGTAGTTAAATACCAACTGTGAACTCTAACATCACTAGTTTGATTCTGTGTCAGAGTATATTGCATGTTTCTCTGCACCAATAATTTTATCCCATAGAAAATAAACAATGGACATAAAGTACAGAAAATACATAAAGATTAAGGATGGGGGGGGGGCGCACACACTATAAACCACACCCTCCTTGTGCAACTCTCTCCCCTCTGTCCAAATCAAGACTAAATCGACATATATATGTGCTCATTTAGTTTCATGCCATGATGGAAACATTAAGCCACTTTTCCAAGCTTCTTTGTTGGTGCAGAGTAGAGCAATAGAGTTATGTCCAGGTCACATCTGATGGAATCTGATCAGCAATTGGTATGATATTTAACCCCCTACCTTTCTGAAAACGCCCATGATGAACGAAAATTGCGACAACACATGGTAGATTTTCGACAGCCTAAAATCAAAGTAGATGTTTTAACTTAAATTACACTATACTGAATGATTATGAATTTTTGCCCATGACACTCAAGAACTATCAAGCACTGCAGCTTTATTTACAATATAAATGGAGTTATGTATGTCTGTCTGTCTGTATGTATATATGTATGTCTGTATGTATGTATATATGTATGTCTGTACGTATGTATATATGTATGTCTGTATGTATGTATATGTGTATGTCTGTCTGTCTGTACGTATGTATATGTATGTCTGTATGTATGTATGTATATATGCATGTCTGTATGTATGTACATATATATGCAAGTATGTATGTATATATATGCATGTATGTCCGTCTGTATGTATGTTTGTCTCTATGTATGTCTATATGTATATAATATTTATGTATGTATGTCCGTATTTCTGTCTGTAATTATAATGCATTAGAAACCAAACTAAGTTTACAAAGAAGTAAGATTTGAATATTCCCGAATATGCAAACCATGTGATCAGAAAAAAATCCCTTGTACAGGTTTTTTCCTCATAAATAATACAAAAAAAGGCTCTAACATTGAAGTGCAGTGTTGCCTGAACTGATGTTTGGAGGGGAGTTCAGCTCTATCATCCTGTGTGTCAGAAATATAATCAAAAAGTAATCAAATGTAATAGGTTTCTTTAATCAAATAATGACTATTGACTCTGTGGTGCAATGGGTGAATGGATCATTGTAGAATCTATACAGAAACCCACAGTTTGAATTCTTCATCTATATGTTGTATAGTATGAACTTTTCCATTTCTTGTTCTTACCAAAACTACTAAATTAACCCTGTGATAAACTGGCGACACATCCAGGATGTACGCCACCTTTGACCCATGTCAGCTGGGAGAGATTCCAGCATCCCCCACCTGAGAGACCCTCTGGAGGATTGAGCAGTTACAGAAAAAGAATGAATGCATGAATGAACTGCACGGTTAGGTTTAGGGTTACAGAATAGAACCTCTTAATACATCAATCACAATTGCTTTGCTCTGGTTCAAATATCATACATTATACTGTAATATAAAACACCTGGATGTAAACATAGTTGGTTATGGGAATTTTGGTCTAAATAGCGCCAGATAGGATTAATTTTGTTTTACATTATATTTTAACCAGTGATGACATGCATTTATTTAAAAAAAAAAAAATCTTAGCAACACTGGATATAAAATATATCTTGAAAATAAGAATACTTATTTTTCCCCTAACCAAGACAACCTGGCAAGTTTTCATTTCTGAAGATGAGGAAAACTGTTAAAACTGCCTCACAGATTTACTGGATGCTCTTACTGGTTCACTGTTGTCAAGTACTGTCAGCCAAACACTCCGATTTTTCTGATCTGAGGCAAAAAGGCCAAATTTGATAGGTGTCATAGAAATGTCAGAAAAGCAGAACAAAACAAATGAAAAAAAAAATTTAAATAACAGATTTGAAAACAACCAGAAAAAGTGTGTGAAGTGTCCCATGTGCCTCATTTATATTTACTCCCTGTGTTCAAAGTGATTGTCAGCGTGTGATTCTCAGAACAGGCAGAGCTGTCATTGGTTGACGAACGGTGAACGAGAGCCAGGAAACCATACAAGGAATCATCTACAACAAACACTTTTTTTTCCATCTATTATAACACTCCTGACCTTCCACCTGTGTGCTATTTTGACAGAGTTTAAAGTAATGCCACAAACAATGTGTTTACACCCACAAAACGGTGCATACATGAACACCGACACCCCCCCCCCCCCCACACACACACACATATACACACACACAATAAAAAAACAAAACAAAAAACACCCACTGGGACACAAATGCTTACATATGCAGGAATCTAAAAATAGCTTAAGGTCAGACATTAAAAATAGACCAGAGGAAATAAAAGCAGAACTCGTTCGCCTGAGTCTAAATGCTCTGACAGTCTGTCTTTCTGCATTTGGCTATTTGTGGCGGACGCAGGCAGGCAGACAGGCAGCGAAGAGGAGGGGAGAGGCGCTGGAGATGAAAAGACGGCGAGCAGCGAGTTGCACTGCAGTTCTGCTGCCTCTCCAGCTGGCTCCTCGTCTAATTAGAATGGGGGAGAGCATGCATGGAGGAGGAAAGCAAGCATGAAGCCCACATCATTTTCAGCTGTACATGCTCCTGTGGTCAGAAATGCAGCTCTCTGCTTCTCCTAGCTCGCCCTTCAAAATTCAGCTGTCTAGATAATCAGATGTGGCATGTTCAGTAATGGACTGCTCTTTAGCTTATGGAGCATTTTGGGCCACTTACTGTACAGGCCAAAGGCTCGCAGCATTTGCTCAGACTCCATCTAGGCTCTGTTTCCCTCCAGGTATTTCCCTAACACGCTGTAGTACACTGAACTGTTAACACAGGAAGGAGAAAAGGTCAATTGCTCAGAAATAATTAGAGACAGGCAGTAATTTAACCACAGGCGAGACAGACTTTCTTCAAGCAGCAGTAAAAGGAAGAAAGATTCACATCTAACACCCCGAAAAAAAGAACTCATGTCAACTTTCAGGGATTTTTTTTTCTGCACGGTTTTATTCATTTTAGCTTAAGTTCTACTTTTGTGCTGCAGAACTTCACAAGGTTAAGACCACGTTGTGTTAAAACTAACCCCAATGCAAAATAAATATATGAAAATGCACTGTTCAAACCAAGCTAATAATAAATGATCAGGGAATATTCAGAAGGGTTTGCTGAAGGTAGAACAGTTACAATTGAAGAGCATCATTTAATGGATTTTTAATATTAAACTGTGCTGATACCTGTCTATGATAAGGACATTTTTGCATTAATGTGTGTGGAGTGACAGTGGGGGATGAATGTCCAATCCAAACATGAAGCAATTTAAGGAGAAATAGACACAATAAAGGAATGAAAGGGTTTGATTTTTTTTAGCTTGTTATTTAACTTACCCTCTGTTTTCTGTTGTTGCTTTTTAATTTGTGTGTTGTGTGACTTTATTAGCTATATCACACATTGCCTAACTTCTTTGCTATTTAAAATGGTATAAAATTAAGTATTAAATACAGTACAGAATGTTATTATTAATTATTAATAACTTACAGGGAGGGGTGGGGCAAAGTAAGCATTTACTTCTCCCACTCTTTTCCTACATAGATTGTATTGTGTTATAACTCTATTTTATTCCATTTCCACTATGATTTTGTGTGCTTTATTTCATGTGTTTTCTTTTTTCCCCTCTTGTCATATGTTTGAAGACAAAAATTAAAATACTACATCTGAATATTCAAGAGTATAACAGTATTAAGAGCAAAAATTACATCCTCCCTCAGAAAGGTACTTTATATTTGAATACTGGGTTATTATTAGTGTGTGTAGGAAGTAGAAGGGTATATTTGCACAAATGCAATAGGGATGTTTTCATTAGTGTATAGTCATCTGTAATAATAATTGTGTTTTTCTTACCTTAGAATGAGTCGTTTACAGAGGGAGCAGATTACTGCCATGTTTCTGCACAAACCCTGAACAGACAAACTAGCTCTGTTATTAGAGGCCACCTTAGCGTACATGCTTAATTATCAGGTTAGGGTTACTTAATTAGTTAGTGTGCAACCTCACCACTAGATGTCACTAAACCAACCATATTGCACCTTTAAAACTGAACTTAAATAATCAATAATATAAAATTAAGATACTGAATTTGAATATTTTGAAATCAATTTAAATACAACTAAATTATAACAGTGTTAAAAGCAAAAAATAATAAAATAAAGGGTAGTTCAGAAAGGCACTTCATTAATACTTTAATGGATGAAGCTGAGATAATTGCAACTTTAAATACATGTACTGATAAAATGTTAATTTAGTAGGAGAGGATAGTTATCAGTATTTCTACTCTTACATAACAGTTCCTTATGGATTAGCTACATCAGGGGTGTCAAACATAGGCCAAAACCGGCCCGCTTAAGGGTCCAATCCAGCCCGTGAGTCAAATTTGTGAAATTACACTGAAGATATTAACAATCAAACTCATTTTAACTTAGTGGCCACATACAGACCAATATGATCTAAAGTGGGTCAGACCAGTAAAATAATATAATCATCTATAAATAGTGTCAACTTCAAACATTTCTCTGTGTTTTCATGTAAAAAAGGTCATTACATGAAAAAGTTTACATTTACAAACTATATTTTCACACAAAAACATGATTAACCTGCACAAATATGAATAACATGAAATGTCATAAGAAAACTAAGTGTAATTTTAACAATATTCTACCTGTTACTAAGGTTTTGTGTATTTGTAGAACCACTGTGATCTGCAAGTTGTAACGCACATGTGTAAAAAAGAAGCTGAAGCACAAAATTGGTAAAATTGTACTTATTTTTCTCAAGAAATCTCAAGTTCGTTTTATTAAATTTTTTTAAAGGATAGTTGGTAGATGTAAAGATTTTCACACAATAATATTATTGTCGTCACTAAAACAGAGAATAGTTGTAGTCGTCATGGGTTGTTATATTATTATTTTACTGTTTATTTGACATTAATTTGTGCTTGATGTGACCCCTGAGTAGGGCTGCTCAATTAAATCGAATTTTAATCGTGATTACGATTTTGGCTCCAGGCGATCTCAAGATTCATATAATCGAGGAAAAACAATTATTTGATTTCCGTTCTAAGATGCGGTTTTTTTTCTACTACTGTGCTGTACTCACATCATGTAACTCTGTGCTGCTGTACGACTAGCAAACAATTCAAGCTAAACTTCGTACACAGGATTTCCTTTTCTTGTCTTTATGAAGTCAAAAACAGGACAATCATTGACAGTC
>JAQQZY010000007.1:18918111-18945500 GCA_030068375.1 Ostorhinchus rueppellii | reverse complement strand
ATTCAAGACATAATCGTGTAAATAATCGTGATTTCAATATGGATCAAAATAATCGTGATTATGATTTTTTCCATAATTGAGCAGCCCTACCCCTGAGTTTAACACCCCCGATCTGCACAGTGCCACATCTGTGCAAATGCATCCTAAATGGGCACACTGTTTATTCCTGAAGCTCAGTCTTTTTCTCTTTCTAATGTGTCTTTTTCTTCCACAGGAACCTCGGCAAGTCAGGCTTACGCGTTTCCTGCCTTGGGTTAGGTGAGCTGTTTTGAAGGCAGGAAAATATTCGTCTGTTTCAACCCTGCAAACAAAGACAAACATCTGTCTGTTCTCTCCTCTCAGGTACATGGGTGACATTTGGATCACAGATCTCAGATGAGGTGAGAGCTCTGCTGTGTTTCCGTATGTGATTCCTGAGCAGCTTTACTTATATTGCTTTTGTGGAAGGCTGTGAGCATGAATCACACTGTTTTCAATTATAGATATTAAAATCCCACAGTTGTGATAGGTTATATCGCCCCTGTGTTGCCCTGCTTGCATACTGTCCTTCACAGATGACCTAAGAGTAATTGGAATTATTCCGCCGTCTCCCTCCCTCAGTCTCAATTTTTCTGTTCCCTCAGATGGCTGAGAACCTGATGACCATAGCATATGAGAACGGAGTGAACCTGTTCGACACGGCGGAGGTGTACGCTTCAGGAAGGTCAGGCCACACTTTCTTCTCCAACCACCAATTAAAATGCTCCCTTCTTTTTTCAACTTCATAATGAATATTTTTAAAACCCGTCACTGTGTTCTGTGTCTCAACTGAAAAAATAACTTATATTTGTTAAAAATGGGACAAATGCCTCTTTTATGAGTTAATATTGCTGTAACTAATGTGAAGTTTGCATCAACTTATCCCATTTCATATTGTGTTTCTCCACAGAGCGGAAATCACTTTAGGGAACATTATCAAGAAGAAAGGATGGAGGTGATTTTACTGTTTTTTTTTTCTTCAAACTGAGTCATCTGCATGTGAAAAGCTTTTAAACTACATGGCGTCATAAATATTTTTGAAAGCTTAATAATCTCCTAATAATCGGCTTTAATTCTAAAAAGTGCTGCATTTTTACATGTTTATATTGCCCTTAAAACATGGAAAACCATTAAATTATCTCAAGGGGAACTGATGTTTTTTCAACAAACGCAGAGCTGTAGTCTCTGAAGACCCATAAAAGGATAAAAATGCAATCACATAAAAGTAATCTCCCACGTCACAAGGCTTGGTGGTTGACTTGCTCATTTGCCAAATACTTGTTCTGATGGGAATATTGAAGAACATTTTTATCTCAAGAAACATAATATCAACAGACAAACCGCAAATCTTAACTCCATCCTGTGACTGTTTCACCTGTTAAGCTATTTTGAACTGAAACTAGAACTAAAATATGACCATAATCCTTTTTTATTTTTGCTTTATATGCGTGTTGTTGCAGTTTTACAGTATATTGTGGATATTAGATATTTTAGGAAACCTCAAAATCAGTTGTTTTTTTTCCATCTTTTGTACAAGTGAGGCAGTTATGCAACCTTGCAAAGAAAACATTCAATGAATACAAACATTTTTTCTATTAAAAATGTTGAAATTGGTTTCTATCTAAAGTGTTCCTCCTTCACTGTTCTCATTTCTCTTTGCCAGACGTTCAAGTTTTGTTGTCACTACCAAGATTTACTGGGGAGGCCAGTACGTAAATATTAATCATTATTTACAACAGGATTCCTTGTGAACTTTTATCATGTGAATGTAACTTTAATATTGTATATTTTCTTATTTTTCTTCTACAGAGCAGAAACAGAGAGAGGCCTCTCCAGAAAGCACATTATTGAAGGTAAGACTAGAATCATCTGACCAAATAAAATGGGTTCTGGGCAAAACAAACAAACAAACAAAACAACCTAAACCTAGTTAATATATAGTCTTTATTTATGAAATGACCTTAGCTTTTCTTTTGTAGTAGTAGTCTGTCAGATAAAGCTCCAAATGTTTGGACAGCCAATCAGCCAATGTTTTGGACATGTAGGTCTCATGTATTTGTGTTTTTCATTCATTTCAATCGGTCAGCTTCAGGCATGAAGTAACATTTTCATCTGGTTCTTATAACCCATAAAGACCCAGTACTATTTTTATTTTCTCTCTATTTTACCTTTTTAAGCAATTTAACACCATTTATCATAATATTATCCTCTATATTTAGGGTTTTGTTTTGTTTTTTTATAAATCAGGTGTTTTTCTGTACAGTATTTAATTTACTGATCATGTTCAGAAAAGGGTTATTATATGAGAAACAAAGAAAAAATAAAATAAAAAAGCAAAAACAAAACAAAAAACTGAAGTAAAATCAACTTTCTCAGCAAAGATGTAATTCACTGAACCTAAAAAGTATTTCCATCCACTGTCATTGATCCAACTCGATGGGTTTTACTGGTGAATCAATGTTGTAGAAGATTACATGTTTCCATGGTAACTACAGAGCCTCAAGAACGTCCAAATGGGTCATATCTGATGACAATGAAAGGATGATAAACTGTATTTTACACCAATTATTTACATGTCTAATAGGATTAGTAGATTAACAGGTATTACACATTTGAGATGGTTTTGTTTGATGGTGGATGTTTGGGGTTTTTATGGGTTAAAGTCCAGCCTTTACAGTTTCTTTGTATATGAATGAATAATTTTAGTGAAATTTTAAAAATATACAAGGGTCAAAACACGGTATTTGAAATCACTCTGACAGGACATTTTACAGACAATCTGACAGATTAGTGTTGCTAAATGACTCACAATTATACTTTTAAATTAATTTTTGCTTTAGTTGGACCATAAGGGATTATCAGAAACAAGGAGCTACTTCATATTGAAATACAGTGGTCCCTCGTTTATCGCAGGGGTTAACTTCTAAAAATAACCCGCAATAAGTGAAATCTGCGAAGTAGGGTCATCTTTATATTTTACAATTATTTTATGTTTTAAGGCTGTAAAACCCTTCACCACACACTTAATACACGTTTCTTCGACCGGCATTAACATTTTCTTACATTTATCTCTTGTTTAAAGACTCTCAACGTTCAATTTTAATGATCAGCCAATGACGTTGGACACAGAAGTTATTGTGACTCGCGCACGCATTCCACAGTTCCTCTGACCGTTCCTCTGCCTGGCGCCGCTCTACTGTAGCGACTTTTCCCATTGCGGATAGTTACAAGCCTTTTTACATCCTTTTTCAGTATTATTGCTGCTGTCGTCCTGATGTTATTTTCCTCCTTCTTTATGTAACGAAACGAAGATTCATTTATTCCGTAATGGCGTCTACAGCCGCGTAACTCCTACCTTCCTTCAACATGTCCACAAGTGGTTAGCATCTTTCTCTGCCTCTTGGGTACGACGGCAGGTGCCTTTGTCGGTGCAGAACGTTTTGTTGAGGAGAAAACTTGCAAACATACAGCACTTCGGAGTCACACTGGTAGGATATAACATTTACGTGAATTTGGCCGAACGCATTCTGTACTGTACAGGAAACACTGCACAGAGAAGGTTGATTGACAATGGCCTACAGTCCTTTAGCCAATCAGGATGTAGAACACAATGCGCGCGTTCTCCCTTAGCCAATCAGGATGCAGAACACAACGCGCGTTCATACGTTGTAAAAAAAAAAAAAAAAAAAAGCAAAATTGCACTAAAAAAAGTATCTGCGACACCGCAAAAGGTGAACCGTGATATAGCGAGGGACCAGTGTAAATGTTAGAATGGCATTCAGAGTTCACTCCCTGACAGGACATTACTGTGTTTTGATCCACAAAATGTTTTTATCATAAACTCTGACACAAACTTGGGACTTTTGTGTTTTCAGCTTCCAATGGATTTTTTTTGTCCACTTTTGTAACATAAAATCTTTTATTCTAATGTTATTGTGATTGTATTTCAGAGTATTTATTTATATTATTCATTGCCTGACCATGCACATGTGCCTAAAAGGAGTTCAAATAAAGTCTGTCAATTCATAATTCATCATTGTCGCTTTAAAATGTAATATTAGAAATAAATTATTCAGGTCTACAGATGACTTTACTGCAGGGCTAATTGCAGAACAAAAAAGTCAAAGTTCATGTGTAAAAGCGAAAGTTTCTGTACGTAACAACATATTTTCCTGTTAAAGCAGCTCAGATGTAATGATTCATGTTATAACCCTTGAGCGCTGTTCGTCATAAATCCATGTCATATATGTAGGAGTAAATACACTATGATGTCCTCAAATCAAATAAATGAACGTGATTCATGTTTGCTTTAAAAAAAAAGAGAAAAAAAAGGGAAAAAAAACATATTCCTGTGCAGCAGCAGATGATTGAAAGTTAACTTTGATGCATGTTTTAGTGGTGGACAGTGTTCAAATATAGCAAAGCGGATTCTTTATGTGTGTGGGACAAAAGAAGACAAAAGTACAGGAGGTCAGATAAGGAAGCGCATAGAGAGTGGACCGTAGACGTTTAATCGGCCTCCCCCTCCCAAAACAATCCAAAAGAAGTCAAAGAGGCTATTGGCATTGTATAGAGTCATGTTCTTTGTTTGTTTTTTGTAAGAGTAATGGCCTTGGGGTGACCATTTACTAAGGAGCTGAATAGACTGTTTGACCATCGCTGTCATAAGGCTTTTGATGTAAGGCCGACACGTTCTGAACCAACAACCAAAGGTCTGTGTGACGTGCAGGGACAGAACTCATGTCGACATGCCAAACTATATTTTTTACCTGCTTTTTAAAAACAATTTTAAAACTTTTTTACACTGAAAACATGACTCACAGGAGACTTAAACCCAGCGTTTTCAGTTTACACCCAAATAATACACAGTAAAAAATGCAGTGTCAATATTTCAGAGTCAAACTATTTTAACCTAGATAAAGTATTTATAGCTCTATAGAGAGTAAACCAGCTCTAACAGTAGAGTTTAAAGTCAGTGGAAAGTTCTGCACAGATGCAGTGTAAAATTCAACTCTACAGAGTGATGATTAGTGCCCGTCTGCTGTATTGCGTTGTGGGTACTGGACATTTTTCTCATTATGTTCTATTTTATGTGCAGAGGTTCAAGGGGATTTTGTGTTAATGTTTAGTTAGGTTAATTTGTCTGTTTTACAACATTTATTGGCCTTTTTATGTTTATTTTTTTTATTAATGTGACACCATTAGTCAAATCTGTAGCAGAACAAAAGCAAACCTGACTGTCACTTAAAGCTTTTATTGGATCGCTAGTGGGAGTACTGTACTCTACCAAAGTAAAAGGCATGTACTAGGGTGACTAGAACCCATAGAACAAACTTAAGTTTTTCTTGAGCCCCACAATAGAGACTCCTGCAGTTATATATTGTTTCAATATCAGCATAGGGTGTAACATAATGTAGAAAATAACACTGCAGAGAAATAAATAGTAAAACATAATAGTCATTTTATAACTAACTCTGGAGTAAAAAATAGCTCTATAACATATAATCATATTACTCTAGCAGTGTAAAAGCACCACAGTGTTAAATTTTTTTTACACATTTCATTGTTAATTTTGACACTGGATTGAGTAGAATGAACTCTGAAAATTTGACACTGGCCATAGAGTAAATTTTACTCTAATTTTGAGTGGGGCCAAATGCTATCTGAAACAGAGTTAAATTGACACTCTGTATTATACTGTATATAAACTCTTTATCTTAAAATACTGCCTGCGTAACACCACCAGCAGCTATTGTGTTTTATGAGAAAATCATATCTGTTCCAGGCAGCCAGTGGTACCGCGACAAATTAGATATATGAAATGTGAGTCTCAAAACCACAAAAGCAAACATGTAAACTTTGATATTAATACTCTGAGCAAGGAGTACAATTAGAGGGGTTTTTCACTTAAAAAAAAAAAAGAATATAATGATGCAATTTCCAGCAATGTAACAAAGGAAAGACTACAAAGATCACTAAATCAGTATTTGCAGCTCAATAATATCCCACTTTATGCTAGAATAGAGCCCAAATACTGTGGATTTATATCAAAATTGCCCATATAGTTGAAGTCATTGTGTTTTCAGACACATTCAGTTTTTTATTCCTATTCATGCACCTCAGTAATCACCTTTGAGCAGATGCAAAGATTACATACTGAGTGCCTGTTACACTTTATCTATCAGGAATAAATCACATTGTCAAAATCATTTCATGAAAAGAGGTGAAAATATTATTAATATGTACAGTTATCACTGCTAAATTATACTAAATATGGTGATAAAAGAATACATAGAAGCAAATTAAAATATAAAAACTTGGTATGATGGGTCTGAAAACCAACATATTAAAGAATATTTCAATATTTTTACTGTTTGCCTCTTTTTGTCCTTGTGAATTTCTACTAGGCGTGACATTTTAGGTGTATTTTACTGACTAATGAGTGTGACTGACCATTGTTCATGACAGGTTTAAGAGGATCCTTGTCAAGACTTCAGTTAGATTATGTGGACATCGTGTTCGCCAACAGAAATGACGTCAACAGCCCAATGGAAGGTGAGTTATAAATGATTATACTGGTTTTGTCCTTGGTCTTTTTTTCCATGACCATAGTGATAAACCTGAATATATGTGTCTTTCTGAAAAAAAAAAAACCTGAAACTGCCTGCTTGTTGAAACTGAATTTTTCGTGAATTGTGCTGTTTTTTTCTGTTATTTGCAGAGATTGTACGGGCCATGACATTTGTAATAAACCAGGGTATGGCCATGTACTGGGGAACTTCACGCTGGAGTGCCATGGAAATCATGGTGATTAGTGATGCTAAAACATTTAAAGCTTGCTGCTACATGCAAAAAAAAGGCCAATACATGATGTGGGATTTTGTTTATTTTTGTTTGGTAACAGGAGGCGTATTCAGTGGCACGCCAGTTCAACCTGATACCACCTGTGTGTGAGCAGGCAGAGTATCACTATTTCCAGAGGGATAAAGTGGAGGTGCAGCTTCCCGAGCTCTACCACAAGATAGGTCAGACATGTACAACCCTGCAGCTTTACATTTCTTTTTAATTGCATAGTAGTTAATTAAATCCAGATTGCTCAGATTCTGAAATTCTACCCTTATCCCCATCTGTTATAGGTGTTGGAGCAATGACCTGGTCTCCACTTGCTTGTGGATTAATCACAGGGAAGTACAGTGATGGTGTTCCAGAGTGCTCCAGAGCAGCAATGAAGGTTAGTTTGATTTGACCAGGCCTCCGCTGGGATTTGTGCCTCAGAAAATCAGCCTCAGTGCAATTCTCTACCCGATCAGCAGGGTGTTGTAATGTGAAATCAGTGAAGATCTGTGTTGCCTTATCATGTCTGTCTCCATTTTCCTCCCGGTGAAGGGATACCAGTGGCTGAAGGAGCGAGTCAACAGCGAGGAGGGCCGCAGGCAGCTCGCTAAAATCAAGGAGCTCCATCTACTGGCAGACAGACTGGGCTGCACTGCCGCACAGTTAGCCATAGGTAGGACCCAGGCCAAGAACATGAGAACATGCACCACAAGTACAGACTGTACACCAGCCCTGAGACTAATCCTCATTACATGTGCCGTCTTTTCGCTTTATTTCATGACTGAAAACACACTTCTGTTTGACTATAATTACAGTATTGCAGATTCAGTACGTTATTGCACATACATATTAGGTATGCACTGACTGTGATGCCCACAACCAATCCTGATAACAATGTCATCTCTGTGTATTTATTTAGTTTTTTCCTATTTGGACCTAGAAAATAAAGGATATTATTTATATAAAAATGTCTCCGTAGTAAAAAAAACATGCAATACCTAAATATTGGCTGCTTTCATTGGTGAATTCTTATTGGCTGATATCCAATGTCAGTCATCCAGGCTGATTTATACAATATGGACAACAATATAAGCCCTCCCATTTCTATTGACTTTAAATATTATCATGATTAAAACATTCACATCAGTTGTTAGTAATTAAGATTAAAAAAATTATAAATGTCATGTCAGTATTTCCTATAAGTTTATATTTTGAGTTTTCTTTCTGATAGACAGTTGAAGAAACCAGAAGTTACTTGTGGATTAAATGATCAATTATGGTCAGAATATGATAAATATTTCAGAAATCTAGATGTAGAATATTTAAAAGAACTATAATGATCGAGAAAAAACCTCAGTGTTAACTAAAATTAAATTGGAACAAACACTGAAACATTTTAGATGACATTATAAACACTATAAATACTGAAGACATCATTATTGTAGTGATATTTATGTTGATATCCAATTTAAAAGTATCTTATGGCATTTGTCAGTATTGTTTGTTGCCCAGTAACCGTTATATTATAATCCATATAAATTATCTGTATGCCCCTGATAGAAATGTTTGGATTATTTTGCTTTCTTTTAACCCTAGAACACTTTCACCATAAAAAGTAACACCATCACTATCGCCGGGTGATTTTTACCTGATATAATATACCCAACAAAAAGTACTTCTCATAAAAATAGATCAAAAAATATGACAACACATGATAAATTAGAGTGGTTTTCTTTTATTTTCAACTGTGGCATGTCTAACAAAATGGAAAAAAAAAAAAAAGTCATAGGAGGACCCTAAAAAAATGCTCCAAAATTACAGAAACATTAGGAATTCAAGAACAAAAAATTCCTTAAAAAATAATGATACTGGAAACTTGGTCTTTGGGACACGTGAGACTTCCCTGGCGAAGGCACAGACTCCTTGACACTCAAGACAAATGCAACATATTGAAAATCACGTAAATACATTTGCTCGGGTGAAAATTACTCGGCGATAGTGCTCTAGGGTTAATATGTACAAAAAAAGTCACACATGCATTATGTCACAGGAACATGTTTCACTTGGATTACAGCTCACATTCACTGTGATGCCATTTATACCACACAATGTGTATAAAAATGTCAGAACATTTCTTACATCTATTGTTGCATTCATTTTCCACCAGGATGGGAGAGTGTGACCATTGTGTAAAATCTTCTCCATCACATTCCATAGAATCTCATTGTGGTTCAGGTCTGGACTCTGTGGAGGTCAATCCATGTGTAAAAATGATGCCTTATACGCCCTGAAATGCACTTCACCAATTTGAGCCTCATGAATCCTGGCATTGTCCAATCTTTACGCTCTCTAGCAAATTGATGGTTGTTTAAGAAATGAGAAGCTACTGCTGCATCAGTTATCACCCAGTGGGAGGGTCTGAACTATTGGATTACGTTAAGTCTTATTTTACACCTGATCCACACAGGATTTTTCTACCTTTGATGTTTTCACTTGTCTAAAGTCTCTCTAATATAAGAATTACTAATTCAGTGTTGTAACTTTTTAGGTTTTTGCCTATTTCTATTAAGAATTCCTGATTATTTTTGGTTTCCGCATGCTTTATGTAGCCGCAGGATGGTTAATTCTGTCTCATTTGCTCAAAGCTATTAAAAAAATCCAATTGCCTAAAATCCCATTTTGCTTGTTTGCTGGTTTTGTAATTAATCTTGCCCCTTTTTTCAGTTTTAATTGAGTTTCTGTTTTTATCTCTTCATCAGCCTGGTGTCTGCGCAGTGAGGGAGTCAGCTCAGTTCTTCTGGGTGTTTCTAACGCTGACCAGCTCGTGGAGAACCTGGGTGCCCTGCGGGTACAAAACGTTCATTTATCCAATTTCATCAAATCTGTAGACTGAAATGAAGAATCACAGTTCGCTACATGAATAGATTCTTCACTTTCTATCCAGTTCTTTCAGACAAATTTGACTGATCACCTTTACAAGTAAGTGACTGCTGTCCTTTTTTTTCTCTCTCTCCATGCAGATTTTATCCCAAATGACCCCTCAAACCATTACTGAGATTGACGCCCTGCTGGGAAACAAGCCACACTCGAAGAAAGAGTCACGTGCTTGAAGATGCAAATCTGAGTGACAGATGATGTTTCAAGAAGATGAAGAAGACAATGACATTGGGAAACATCGCTTTTTGCTCTGCTCTATACTCAACAACTTGCATGTCCTCAGCAACATTATGCTTCCAGTATGTGCGCATAACCATTTTGCGCAGTACATTGTATCATGTATAAAAAAAAAAGAAAAAAGAAAATCTCTCAATTGTGGAAAAAACAGATCATATATTGCTCACTGCTGATTGTTCACAGACTAATTATTTGTTTGGAGGGAGAGGCCAAAAGTTGGACTGCAGGTCCATCCATAAACAGAGACCAAGAGATGTTGCTGAAAAATACTCCAATCTTGTTTATCATATGCGATAAAAACAGGAATGAAAAGAACACCTCTATCAGCATACAGCATTACTACGTGAACGGTGCTTTCATTGGATACTGAGTCTCCTCCCTTCGCAGCTGCCTGTTATTCTGTATGATGTTTAGTACCCAGCAGCCAGAGAGCCAAAGGTTAGTACTCATGTGTCTAGCCGAACATTTCCCATAGTGTGCATGTGACTGGTCTGCCACGCTCACTGCTTTACAGGGTTGGGAACAATGGATTTACTTGTGGAGTTATTACAGGGATCTCACTGTTAAAGAAAAAAAAAAAATCCAATGTGGTATTACTTTAAAAAAAAAAAAAAAAAAATGTGACCACATGCTTTTAAAAGTAGGACAATTGATTCATTACTTGAACATGTGATTAAAGGAAAAAATGCACTTTGATTAAGAGATTTTATTGACTGATGTAAGTGATTTTAGCACAAATTTAGCTCATCTAAATTAAAATGCATGACTAATATTACATGAGTAATTGCAAGTATTTGCTTACATTATGTTAGTTGTTATCATTTTGAAGTGGACTTCAGGAATGAGTGTGGGCAAGATTTGTAAAGTAACTTTCCCAACCCTGCAGCTTTCTCAGCAGTCTTTTTGCCTCCTCTGTTTGTAAACTGTGCGCATGTCCCTTTAAGAGAGAATAGCCCTAACAGGGTCTAAATGTGGCATGGCTTTTATGGCTTATGTAGATTTGCAGTGCCCTTGTAAGCCATTTTTTTACTCTAAATGGTCTGGCAGTTCGATCCAGGATCCGTGCTGGTTGGCACTCATGCTTTAAAGACTCTCTGCAGTCTGCAGACACAGCTCTGTGTCCATCTGACATATAATCTTTGTATCGTCCTAAAACTGTATCAAAAGATGTTGGCATCGCATTCAATGATGACATCCTTGTGAAGGGCATCAATGTTACTAAATCAGAAGTTTGAAACAGCTGGACTTTATGCAAAGTTCACTGAGCGTCTGACACAAATATTTGGACACACTGTGGTGAACTAGTAGTTTTCCAATGACAGGACATAAATGATAAGTTTGAGTTTGTCAAATGTTATTCAACTCTTGCCACAGGTCACTTGGGGTAAGATTAAGCAAATGTATTATTTTTTTGTGGAAGCCTAAAAATATAGCTTCTCTGCTCATTTCTCTCGGAGCTCCTTCTCTCTGTATTATTTGTCCCCTTGTTTCTCACACATAACTGATTTTTATACTGTGTATTTCATCTCTTTTCCTCTTGATTTTGTATTGATTTAAATCCTTTGTAATGTGAGGGAATTTGTTCCTTTTGTGATTTCCCATGAAAGCAGCACTAGTCTCGGGGCCGGGATGTGTGCATTTTGATAAAGGAAGTTGTTTTTTGTTAGCTCAGTGTAAATAGGCTTATCTGTTTAGCAGCGAGATAATGACATACAGGTGAAAAAAATCCTGATGGAGCGACTAAAACGTTGCCCTTCCTGTGACTCTGTGATGATGTACAGTCTGAGTTTGAGTGTAGCTTCAAGTGTACAGGGAAACTTCAATCAAACCTTGGAAATGTAATTCTGCCTGCATATCTTATATTTTACTGTCTTGCAACAAAGAGAAACCAAAAGAGAGAAGCAGCATCTCATACTGAATGTATTTATGTCTGTTACTCAAACATATCTAACCTAAAGGGAAGCACATGTTCTGACAGAATTGTCTTTTTGTGTCTAAACTAAAACAACACACAGGTTTTCTGCAAACATTTACTTTGGCTTTCAGGCCTCAAGTTATTGACAAAGGCTTAATGTCGCGCAAGGTCAGACATACTCACCTGTTTATAAAGTCAGAAAAGATTAAGAACTTACCCCTTATTAACAGGATCTTTTAGCTATGAAAGTAGTCACTGACATTCATCACTTCAATATGAGTTATTTTGGCATTTTGGTGAATACACACAGGGAATCTTTTGAGCTGCATACAAACAGATTATCATAGAGATTTGGTGTATTGGGTATTACCCACAATGCCCTGTCCCAGTAGAATGATCTCAAAGCCAGTTCTTTTAGGAAGGCTTCAATGTCACATGTTTGTTCCCATGTTGGCGTTTTGATCTACACTTCACTAAACAGCAAATCCATTATGGACACGCATGTAATGCACTAATGGCAGTTATTTATTTATATGGTTATATTTTTTGCCTTTACATTATTGCATCAGGAATTAAATCAGGGAGAGAGAGAGAGATAGATATGGGGGATGACAAAAATATAGAATTTGTGTGCAAAACAATCAGAGAAAATCCTAGACATTTTCTTTTACAGCCCCTGCTTTTTCTCAGTTTTGTCTGAGAAAGCAGAAAAAAAGCCTCTAATCAGTGTTCACATGAAAGAGCTGATCTAATTGTGACGCAGAGATCTTTTTCATAGACAATAAACTACAATTTCATGTGAAATCTCACATTAAACACACAAGCATGACATGCTTTTGCAGCCTAAAGTTAGTTTTGAGTGCTTCTTCTGAAGTGTTACCTGACATTAAACTCCAGTTTCACTGTATTTAAGGAAAAGTCCAAACTAAGTAACTATCTGATGTATTCGATACATTCATTCTTGAAAAAAAGGCAGTTCTGAATTAACAATGTGTGCAAAAAGTGAAACTGAAAATCAATACAGAACCAACTGGAATGCAAAATTTGCAAGTTAACATTCTTTATATTTTGATATTTATTTTAATATTTTAAATATTATGGAGAAAAATATTCTATAATCAACTTGTAAATTCAAAGCAAATAAGTTCATCTTGAAAGGAAATCATTCAGACAGGACATGTAAATCTGTCTGCTTTCAAAGGAGCAGCTGTGATCTACTGTGTAATATTTTTAGACATAAACTGAGCAGAATCGTGTCATCCTCACATCCTATTCACTGTCTGGCAGCTCCTCACCTGTGGGCTCTGGGGTCGATCGAAGGGACAGTACAAGACCAGTGACCTTGTGTCCAGCACTGTGCTACTAAAAGAGCAGAGCCAACTGGGACACCACACACGCTTCCCCCAGAACAAACAAAAAAAAAAACCAAACAAACATCTGTGATGCCAACAGCTTCTTTGTGAGTGGACATCCCAAGTGGCAAAAGAGTGAGACGCAACATAGTTCTGTATCAAAGGACATCGCCCTGTGATAAAGACTGTAACAAGTGTTGGAAAAGTAGGGGGTCTGGAAAAAAGCAGGTTTCATTACATGAGTCATTGCTCCTGTAAAGACACAGGTGATGAAAAACAGAGGATAAGAAGCGAACATGTCAAAGGAAACGCACATTTGAGATTAAGAAGCCTTCATATCAAATAAAATTCAAATAAAGTACACCTAATACTTTACACTGTTGCTGCTTGTGCACCAATTCCTTGACTCTATTCATAGCAAAGTCTCATTATTTCTCTGTGCTGTAGCCTGTAGCTGCTTCTTAGGACCCGATGACATGTACGTGTACTGAGATTCCCTTACAAATGTCAGAGTGTAATGCAAGATACAGTATTATGTCTGTTGAAAGAAGAACCAATGGCATCTCTCATTTTTCCATAAATACCAAGAGAAAATGAAAATAAACTTTCAAACTCAAACACTGGTAGCCACTTTATGTTGCCATTCAATCCCTTACAAGCATAGACGCGTTGTGTGCAGTTATTTCAGTGGGTCAAATTTAATTCAAAGTGTAGAATATGACATCTTTTAGAGGTTCAGCACTTTACTTCTCAAGTGTTACAGAACTGCATGTTAATTTGGGACCATAAAAGCCACTTTAAGATTTTTTCCTGGTCATTTTCAGTGTCTGCATGCTTTCATTCAGTGCACAAGCTTTATTGTTGCATCTATGGGAGGTGAGCTGTCACCTCGTTCACAGTATAGAGACATATAAAATGGAAAAATAAGCAAAAAAAAAAAAAAGACAAATAGCCAACATTGAGATTCCATCCTGAAGTGAAAAGCTCCTCCCTGTTCTTACATAATCTCTGCAGTCTGCACATCTGCTGAATCACATTCAACTCCCCACAGGTTTCTTCACAACAAAATTCATCAACATGTTTTTTCCCCCCACAAACAGCAGCTCTTAGTCTCTTTTGGCCGCCATGGGAATATGATACTCTTCACATATTTTTCATTGCGGCTTCTAAAAAAAATACAACCCCTGACTTTTTTCCGCACTTCTCTGAGCAGACAGATGACTTCTTACGATCTTACCTTGTGTTCAGAAACAGTGACGACAAGAGATGAGTCTCATGATCACAGATTACTTTTATTTTCTACTAAAATACATATTTCATGCAGATTCTGTTACTTTCCACAACAAACACACAATGAAACTAGTGTCATTTTGCCTCACAACATTAGGCAAAAACAGATGTCAAAGTCACTCAGTACAAGTTTTATGTGTGCAAATTCCTAGTATAAATAGAACTTTTTCTGCTTTCACATGCTTTTACTTCTTCACAATCTGCTAAACACGCTCACCTGGTAATTATACTGCACTTTGAAAATTAATAATTAACCATGTCAGAAAAACAGAAGGCCTAGCATTTGGCTGGTCAGTAAACACACCGAGACAAAAAGAATATGTTAACATGGCAGCTGGAAGCTTAAAAAATGTATGACTCTCAGTCAAGACTGTCAATTCGTCTTCTCTGTAGTTTCTACAGACTTCAGATGCGACTATAATAAGATTGTTATTCTCATTATTGATTAGCCAATCACCCAAATGACGGCAAAAATAAAGATTAAGGCCAAAACAATAACAACAGAATGTGGCACAAAACATTTTCTGATGAAAAATGAAAATGTTCTTCTTTTCTGCTTGGTTTTGTTGCCCGTTTTGGCAGAATTTGACCCACAGAAATGCATATGGCCTGACAGGCTGTGGCACGGCTGAACATTAAACAGTGGAGTAGAAGGCATATGTGAATCAGAGTACTAAATGTACTTAATGTAAAGGTTAAGACTGAGCATGGAAGAAACTCAATGCTCTACTTTACAAGGCCTGCTATGATCTTAATATGAAAATAAAAAGAGGTAGTCAGATTTTCTCCACTGCTCGGATAAAATGCGGGACAGTTTTATAAGAGGCAGAAATGAGAATGAAGGATTTGTCCAACGTGCTACCCACAAAGCCTGTTTTACAATAGATAGTCTAGCACAGCATGCTAAAAATCAGCCATCCAACCAATTAAAAATAGTGTCTTTCTTTACACAGCTGGTTGCATATTAATACTATTAAGACTCAAATTACTTTTCATGTAAACAGAGACAACAACACACACAACTCATGCATACATTATCTTCTCCATGATGGAGAACAACAGAATACACAGACAGATGTTTAGTGTAGACTTCACTGCACGGGATACTTAGTGGCTTTTGCTTGGACTTTTCACTTTGCGGGAGAATGTTAGGGAGCTTAATTTAATGTTAATATATAAAGAAAGCAACACCTCAGTGCATCTTTTTCTCTTTCTTACTGCCTGTCTGCATGACATCATTGAGGGTGAAGGAGATGAATGCAATCTGCTCAAGTTCACTTTCTTTTCCACACTCCATCAGGCCTGAAAACTGATCCTTGTCCCCATTGTAGGCCAGGTCTGAGTAGCCGCTCGGGCCGTTGTGGATAATCCTAGGCCTGTCCCATCCCGAGGAGTGCAGTGGGGATCGGTTTAAATACACACCCATGTCCCTTCGACTGGACTTTTGCGTTGGGTGCATGAAGAGGAGCCAGGTTTGTGTGTCTGGAGACAGGAGCGAAGTGCCGCAAGCTTTGCTTTCGGCGTCATCATTTGGGACAAACTCTGGAGCAGGAAAGCCAATGACGCTGCCCTGACAGCCTGACGGCGGTTCAACGAGCTCTGGGGCCATGTGAGGTTTGTCAAAGTAGATGCCGCTATTTTCACTCAGGGCCTCACACCTATGACCTCTGGTGTTACGAGCATTACAATAAAGATGACTCCTGCCCTCGTGGTCTATTATCTCTGCCATTTCACATTCGCAAGACTTTTTTCTCAGCATTTTACCTATGTGCCACGTCTGGCCAAAGTCCTCGCTGTATATTGATAGTGCACGTGGGTAGACTGTAAAAGGAATGGGGAAGGAACAGCATCTGTAAGGGACATAATAGGCGTAAGCTGGGATGATCAATCTTCCATTCTCCAGCTGAACGCCGTGGCCTGGACCCACAGCAAATGTGGCCCACTTGTGAATAGCTTCCCCTATGACGCTCTCTGTTAAGTCTTTCACGTCACTCCAGGTTTGGCCGTCATCGCTGCTGCTCACACAACACAGACGCGCTTTGTTCTTACCTGTGATGATCTGCCTACATTCTGTGGTGTTTCCCAAAATGCAGACAAAAAATAAAAACAATGTTTTGCTGTTTTTCTCATACACAGGACAGGGATTCATAGTGCGATGGTTTGGTAGAGCAGCTGCCGTCAACTCCTGGCAGGACGACCACTGAAAAACACAACAAAAGATAAAACAATATGAGAATACAGATTATTACAGGCACCAGGGATGAACAGCTAATAACAAATATCATCTAAATCAAAAAACAGCTACATTATTTTTGCATTGTCTACAAGTTATATTCTCCAGATGAAAGGGAATATGTTTGTTTGTTACATATCACAGCAAACAAAACAAAACAAAAGATTTACAACACTGGTGTTTAAGCAGGTTTTTCCCCATCTCTTCATGATATTTTAGTAGTTGACTTTACTCCAGTTATTATTCTATTCTAAGATTTTCTTCATAGATTAATATTGCAAAATCCACATGATAATTTTTAGCCTTTTTAGGGACAATGCAATTCAAAAATCGCCACAAACATCATGACCAACACTGCTACCAGAATATTTGGCAAAAAATAATGTTAGTATGATTTTTTTCTACATATCCTTAAGATTTTTTAAGCATTAAATAATAAGGATACATATGCTGACAATAGGGAAGTGTGGTTAGTGTGTGTGACAAATAACCTGAACAGTTCCATCATCCATTAGGGTTCCTCTTCTCATAACCAGAATCTTGGCATCGTGGTCACTGGGTGAGGACCTTTTCTCTGCAAAGGCGAGGAATGTGTGGATGTGTCTCAGATAAATGAGAGCAGGGATTCTGTATGTGACACCACTTGGCTCCTGCTCAAATAAAGTTGTTTTGACTGGTTCCTCTCCAGAGCCACTCTTTGACGGTGTGTTTCCCATGGTGGATCTGAGCTCCTGCGAATACAAAATGTTACACATCACATCACAAGTATTAGGTTATGTTCTCATGTTGGCTGCAAACATCTTTAAAGCACAGACTCGCAGAGTTCACACTTCAACAGCTCCTCATGATGACATTCAGACTGATAGCATCTAGCGTCAACTCCCCCTGCACGACAAAGCCCTTACCTTTATTTGGCACTCGTCACAATTGTCTCTGTTAATCTGTGCAAGAACGGCATTATATCACCTAATTTCACACCAAAGCAGAGACTAAGATGTTCACGATACTGAGGCTATGGGTTCATCAGAAAACGAAGATGGCATTGAAACGAGAGAGGAGCTCACACTCACTTCCGCGTTCACCTTAAAGCATCAGGACAAAAAAAATGCTTGGTTTAACGAGAGCTCCTCGAGGGACTCGGGTTGGTATCACATTTTCTCACCTCTGTCCTAACAGACACACAGGGAAATAACAGAGAAGGAAGCTAGCAACCTTAAAGGAAATAAATAATGAAAGCAACTTGTCTCTGCAGTATCACGCATGCGCACATTGACTCGTTTGGTCGGTTAGCGAAAAGGTTTTAGCCATTAATGGCGCTCATGAACGAAAACGGGTCTTTTATAAATCCTTCACGTTGATGAAATTTGATATCTTGTATTATTCATGAGAGGTGCACGGTATTTGAGACAGTAAGTGTTTAATAAAGTGAAGCTAGTACGGTGGATTATTATCTTATCTTTCAGTTTAATCTTCGACGATCTCGGCGCCATTGTTCGATTGCGCCTCCTGCAGGACCGGGGGAGCAGCTACTCTTCTTACAGGCTGTTGCTAGGATACTGGACTCTAATGTTTACCACAAGATCACGTATATTTTATCAAGTTGTTCTGTAATTTTAGTACAACAATAAAAATCTCGGACTGGACTGAAAAGTTGCTACTTTGCCAATGGATTAAAAACCACTATGACAGCCGCGTCCTATAAATTTAATGATATCCAGAATTATCCTGATCAGCGTGTCACTGCTCGGACGTTTTTGCCTCAAAGGAAAGAAGGTGCGTTAATTCAGTAAAATAAAATGTGTCATTATAATACCAGACAGGGCAGCATAACACATCTGGCAACAACAAAGTCATAGTATGATAGAATGAAGAATTTTAGTAATCAGGATTACCCCTTAATTTATTTATTTCACAGTAAAATGACAGAAAGAAACAAGCAAATAATATTCTAACAATGCTGCAATATTATCTGATAATGCACTGACTGTAACTATGTCTTTGCAAATTTATTTTTGACTGAATGCAGATCTATCGGTGTTTTTGTTTATTTTTTACATGTGTCTTATTGTTGTTGTTGTTGTTATTATTATTATTATTATTATTATTATTATTATTATTATTATTATTATTATTATTTTATCAAACTGTAAGTGCAGCAGTATTTTTTTTAACATTTTGTTTTATTCATAGAATTTAAAGTGATGACATTAAATTAATCCTCAATGTTTGACAATAGTAGCACTAACTGAAACTAACTACCCATAATTTCCAGATCATTTTCATATCTTTTTTTTCCCCACTGCTGTATTCTCAGAAACAATACATTTAATAATAAATGTCATAAGTGTCTTCTACGAGAGAGGATTAGAACTATAGGGAAATATATATATATATATTCTTTCATTATTCTGAGAAAAAAGTCAGAATTCTGGGTAAAAAACCCCCTCAAATTCTGACTTTTTTTCTCTGAATTTTGACCTTTTCTCATAAAAAAATTATTTAAAAAATATAGATTGAATCTTAATTTTTCCCCCAGTCACCCTAGTCCTCTCTTTTTAACATTTATGTTGTTGGTGGTGGTGGTTAGAAATAGAAAAATAGAAAAACTGTGTTTCCTATGAAATATACTGTTCGTCATTCATTTTTGGGAATGTCATTCTCAGCTGGTCGGCTGTGAAATGTTCTTAGGACTGAATTGGTTCATAGAATATGTTTATGCTGATGAAGCAAGATTGTACATAATAAATCTGCTGATATTTTTTTTTTTTTAACTTAATTGTGTTTTCTACAGGTGCCGGTCATTGGCTTGTTGCATTCAGAAAGGCAGAGGAGGATAGATTCAGGGCTGCGCAAAGAAGAAAAATAAAAAAGACATTCAATAAACAGAAAAACAGGTCAATACCTACTGATGATCCTGGTGGGAAAGAGTTAGATCAAACTTTACTTGTAAGTCCCATCAATCTACTGTGACATAAAAGTGCTGGTAGATGCTTTTTGATGAGCAACAACTACATTTTCCCTGCAGCTCCAGTTGCACTGTGTAGAAAAGCCATCTGAGCTGTGCTGTGTTGACATCAGCGAACAGGAGCTGAGTTCTGTAAGAGTCATTTTTCACATTTTCAGAGTTCAAACCAAATATTGGGTTGTGACAGTGCATTATGACAGAACATGTTAAACAGGTGAAGGGTGAAGACCTCACAGGGTTTGACAATGTGGCGTACATCGATGCATCAGTCAACTCCCTCTCTTTAGGTGATTAGTTTTCCTGGAAATTATTTTTTAAAATGTGCTCTTTTCCAATTACATGACAGTCAGATATTATTTGTTGTTTTTACAGGATCATTCAGCAGTTTTTTGTCTTTAAGAGAGCTCAATCTGTCTCTAAATGGCCTTTCCAACATGACTTTTAATGTGGCGGATTTTCCTTTTCTGGAGGTAAGATGACTGACTTTTACATTTATTAGATAGTTTAGGTCAGTGCTTTTCAACCTTGGGGTCGTGACCTCATGTGGGTCTGAAATTTCTAGTTATTGATAAAAATTAAAACAAAATTACCAATACATTTTTTTATAATGATTCAATATATATTTCATTATAATTAAAACACCACACACTTTTCCTGATTAAATCTAATTTAAATAAAATGCAGGATATAATATCTGAGAGGATGTATCTTGGTCGACCTGATCATGTGACTGTGTGTGTTACTACACGTCAACCTGCCTGGACACAGTCACAGTCAGAAAACCAGAGCTCCATAAAGTAAAAGTCCTGCCATGTATTGGTTCTACCTGTTCATATATAACCAATACATGACAGGACTTTTACTCTATGGAGCTGGGATTGTCTACCTCTGGGCCCTGCTAAAACATCTCCAAGAAAAACTGAGAAGCAGACACCCAAAGGGTAAATTATATACATTATTTAGCCTAAATGTCATCTAAAATGAACATTTATTTGCAACATAGTAAAGCAAACTATGAGATGATAAAAAGCAAATTAATTTTAGCACAAAAAAAGTCGCTATTTTGATTTAAGATTCAAGATTCAAGAAGTTTATTGCCATTTGTGCATACCACATAGGAACTTTTGTCCAATCACACCCCCAGGATCAAATTAAACAAGGACACAAGACAACCATAAAATTCTATAAAAATAAATAAACTAAAAAGCTATGCACATACAGACTATATATAACATAAAACCTGATATAAAACCCTATGAGGCAAGGCAAGTTTATTTGTATAGCACAATTCATACACAGGGCAATTCACAGTGCTTTACAAAAAATGGAAATTAGACAGGTTAAAAACACACAATTACAATTAAAACAGAATCAATAAAACATAAATAATAATCAATCAAAATAATAAAGTAAAAGAGAAGCGTGCAGATAGAACCCTCTCGGTTGCACAGTTGTCAGAGCCGTTTTCAGCCTGGACTTAAACACGGTCAGAGTAGAGGTCTGTGTCACCGTTCCACAGTTTAGCTGCGTGGAACTGAAACACAGCTTCACCATGTTTAGAGTGTTAGCATGATTAGCATGTTTATGAGAACGTTTTAAGAAGAATATGAATACAATAAATAGAACAATACAGTAAAATAGAATTAAATATATTTCACTGCAAAGAGGAAGAGGTGGTTTCACACACATTCACGTCTGAATATCTGGGGCTGTGAAATTTACGATGTTAAAATGGAGTCATGAGCCTTAACAACTTATCCCTGAAACATCTGATGAATATTTGGATCACACCGTAGTCTGGAGAACTTCCTCTGCTTGTTTTCCAGTGAAAGAATATTGACTATAAATAAATAGTACTAGGGTGATACTGTATTCAGCCAGATGATGGAGCTCCAGATTAGAACTGGAGGCCTGTGGACAAATCTCTCCATGGATGACATTCCAGTCATGACACATACTGTAGATGTCTGCAGTTTCTCATTTATGATGTAAAATGGGTTGTTCATGTGCCCACAACATGACATGTTCAGGGGATTGTTACAAGATAAGATATGCCTTTATTAGTCCCACAAGGGGAAATTCCAGAGAAGGGGAAATGATGTTTTTAATCATCTGACTGCAGTATTGACATGAACGTCCACTGATTTTTTTCCTTCTGTTTCTTATTCTTTGTGCCATTAATGTTCACTTAAATGTTCACAGGTTTTAGATTTGTCCTACAATAGCCTGTCCGGTGCTTGTATCGTTTCCATTGGTCGACTTTTGCGTCTCAGAGTCCTTCATCTGACTGGAAATAAACTTCAGCATCTTCCGCCTGATCTTGGTTCTTCAAACCACGACCCCGAGCAACTGTCAGTACTTTTCTATTATCGCAGCAGCAATTTATTAGCAAGTGTGTGAAGTGAAGAGGTGTTTTTCCAGATGTCCTCTCTTTTTCAACTCGCTGTGTACGAACAGTCCCCCCATTATAAAAGTTTAGTTTGGTTTATAAATTCATACATTTAGACTTTTGCCCGGATACTTGTATCAAATCAGGTGAAATACATCATTGCAGTTATTGTCTATTATTACTTGGGCATTTGCTGTGGAAAAAAAAAAAATCTGTCTCACTGGTTTAGTTTCATGAGTCTGGTCCAGTTTTTCAATCTAAATTTCACACATAAATTAGTTTCAGTCAAGAACCAAATATCTGGGCTGCTTTTATTTCATACAGTTCTAAGAAATAAAAAGAAAAAAAAAAGAGGATGGAAGAAAAGACAGAAAAACCTTGATGTGAGTCATGGAAAAGGCAGCAGAACGAAGGGAAACTATTATTTCATTTTACATTTTACATCAAAAATCCAGCCTCTCCACAGGCATCAGACTTCCCTATTTTAACCCTTTCATGCATGAATTATGAGAACCTTAATCAAGATGGGTTTTTTTTTTTTGAGTATTTTTATTCTTTTTTGAGCATGGAAAAAACAAACAAACAACGTGATTGATTTTTTAAGAACCTATTTACAAATACAGAACCGTGTGTTTAATTTTACAAGCAAAGAAACATGTATTTACAGATATATGATGTGAAAAGTATGAAATAAAAAAATGTTTAATGCTGTTAATTTGATCTCTATGGTGGCCCTGAAGTGCAAAACACAACAGCAAAAGACAAAACACAATGACATTAACCAAAACAGAAAGGGCAGGTACCCTTGGGTGATGTAAGGGTGACACAATGATCGCTGATTGGACAAAAGAACTTGTCGATCTTTTGACCCAGAAACACGTTTTACAGAAACATGTTTTTTCTTTTGAAAATGAGCACCACCGGTGATAATGCTCTCACTGCTGTCAACAGTACCCACGATCCTTCCAGGATTGTACGCCTCACTTCAGGTAGCAGGGAATAGTTGAGTCGTCGATGCAGCCCTGCTTCTTTCAAATGTGTCTTCAACGTACGCACACTCATATTAATGTTATGGACAGTCGAAAGCATATCCAGTATCACAGCATAGCTATGTCCTGCATCAAAATATGATTTAACAGCAGTGAGTACATAATCACTGGTGGTGCTCATTTTCAAAAGAAAAAACATGTAAAACGTGTTTCTGGGTCAAAAGACCGACAACTTCTTTTGTCCAATCAGTGATCATTGTGTCACCCTTACATCACCCAAGGGTACCTACCCTTTTTGTTTTGGTTAATGTTGTGTTTTCTCTTTTGGTTGTGTTTTCACTTTTGTGTTTTTTTTTCCCTCTTGTGGTTGTGTTTTCTCTTTTGCGTTTTGTTTCCTCTTGTGGTTGTGTTTTCACTTTTGCGGTTTTGTTTTCTCTTTTGTGGTTGTATTTTGCACTTCATTTCCACTGTAGTTCTCACATTTTAGCATACCTGCATGAAGATACTATATGAAGAAAAAAAACTCTGTTTAAAAACAAATTTTTGCTTTTTTTTAATTTTTTTTTTTTTTTTAAATTTTTACACTAAAGCATGTCACTGTAGATGAGGTTTATCTACAACACCAAAGTTACAGTAATGGTATGAATTATAGTGTTTGGAATGGTGCATAAACCTCCACTGTGTTGGCTGAAATGGAACTAAAACAATAAAATCCATAAATTTACAAGCGAACACCTTTGAACAGATGACCACGGGAGTGACAAGAAAGGGTTAATTCACACTCTTGCATGTGGCAAATAGTGACAGTAAGCAGCAGTAGCCTATGTGTATTTCACTAAATAATAGCTCACACATGGATGGTATTTTATTTATTTTATGTCAAATGAATAGTTATGTGTCTCTATATGTCAGCCCTGTGATGAACTGGCGACTTGTCCAGGGTGTACCCGGCCTTCGCCCCTAAGTAGCTGGGATAGGCTCCATGCGTGACCCTAGTGAGGATAAAGTGGGTATAGAAAATGAATGAATGAATGAATAAAAGCACAATAAAATATATAGTTGTAAAAATTCACATCCAAACCCACAGGAAGTCTTATAATAATCTCTTTTGTGTATATTTATATTTATTCCGTAAATGCATCATTTGTTTCCATGTGTTTCCATGATGTATTTGTTTTACAGTTCAGCTAAAGCAGACGACACATGGTTCAAAACTCTTGAAGTCTTGATGCTCGATGACAACAAACTGTCTTCTGGAGTCTTCAACAGTCTGGCAAACCTAAAGAGGTGGTCAAGTGGTTTAGAGGATTTTAAACTGTAAACGTTCATGTTATTTAAGTGTAATTTGTTATTTCCGATTACAGATTGAGGCACTTGAATCTGCAGAAGAACCGAATCAATGAAATACCGTTTTTACAAGTGGTGGACAACTCCAGACCTTACCGAACTGGAGAGGCACCAACTGAGCCAAACCCTAACACTGACGATGATAAGGTCAAGAGGGTTACACAGGTAATATATTACACTGCTGTCAAATATGTCATCTGTGTGTTTTTAAAGTCTGTATTTTATTTACATCTGTTTTGTGCGTGGGCTACTCCACTGTAGATCATTCACATGGAAAACTGGGAGAGATACCAAGAATCCAGTTTGCCTCTTCCAGAGCTCCAGAGTCTCAATGTAGCCGGCAACAAAGTGAGATGGAAAACTTATGTAAACAAAAAGAGTCAAATGAAACAAGCTAAAGTGTGTCATTATTATCATCATCATTGCAGTTTGTTGCAGAAGAAGCTCTCCTGCCCGTGGCTCTTTTTCCGAAGCTCCGAGAAATCGATATCAGCTCGAACCCTCTGACCACAAAGAGAAGTGGTGACTCTTCAGTTTTTTCTGTTGTTTTCTCAAAGATTGCTTCTAATCTTTTAGATACTGGATGACAGTCCGTCCTTGTTTTTACACAGGAGATCCTCCTTTATTGACCTTCTACCTTCAAGACCAGCTGGGTGTAATGATAAAACGTAAAGAGACACAAGGACTTAAGTCTCTGCTGAAGGTCTCCACTAATCCGAAATGGAAGGTTTGGTGTTTTAGTCCTGATTTTTACGTCCGCCAAAGAGGTTATGTTTTTGCTGGTGTTTAACTGCTGGTATTTTGCTGGTCTGTTTGTTTGTTTGTTTGTTTGTTTGTGTTCAAAATAACTTGAAAAGTTTTGAACAGATTTGGATGAAATTTTCAGGAATTGTTAGAAACAGGATAAGGAACAAGTGATTGAATTTTGGTGGTGACCCGGATCACCGTCTGGATCCAGGAATTTTTTTAAAGGTTTCTTTTTTTATCATTGGGAGATAGGGCATGATGGCACTGAGTTGCCTATGAGGTCATTCAGAGCCATCTAGTGGAGGAAAGTACAAACACTACCTTGGTGGAGGTCTGCACTCTCCGGGTGCTTTTCTAGTTATTTAATAAGATTCCAATTTATGTTAGAAACTAACTGGGATTCTAGTTCTGTGGTATTTGGGGGTCTTCCTCAGAAAATTTACTGTATTATTTAAAAGTATGCTTGCAAAAATATATAAAATGTAATATTATAGCGTGTTCATGCTATGTTTTGGCTTCAGCTTATGGATAAGATGTATGAAAATCCTCCTTTAAGAAAATATAACATATAATGTCTCATCATTGTGGATTGTTATCACAATGTATGTGGAAAGAACTGGAGAAGCTAGAGGAAAATAAACAAATAACATCCTAAAAGCTTATAAAGTACTTCACAGGAGACCAACTACAACTACAATGCTCTCTACATTGATTTTTGACCAATCCATAAAGACTTAGTGTTACTTTGGTGGTAGTTCCCAAATGAATTTTTCTCTATATTTCACTTTCCGTCAGTGATTTATCACAATTTATTGTCATAACATCTTCTGTATTCTGTGTTTTTTTCAGGGAAAATCATGTATTTTTCTTTATTTAATTCACTGATTATGTAGATGTTCATATAAAGTCAGATTAAAGGTGAGGATATTTACATCATAAACAGAAGAAACTGAAGAAAAAGGGTCTTTTTCAGCAAATCTCTCACCAACTGAATGTAAACTAAACATCTCCATCGACTGTCATTCATCAAACTATATTGGTTTTACTGGTGAATCAATTTTGTGAAATGCAAAAATTACACTGACGATATGAACATTCAAGGATTTTAAAATCATTTTAGGTCAATTTAATCTAAATTGGACCAGAACCAGTAAAATACTATCATAATAACCTATAATAAATAATGAAACTGCACATTTTACTCTATGTTTTAGTGTAAAAAAAAAAAAGTAAATTAATTACACAAATTTTTTTTACATTTACAGACTTGCCTTTTATTTAAAAAAAAAAAAGTGAATAACCTAAAATCTCTTACGAGAAGTATGTGAAATTTTATTAATATTCTGCCTGTTTGTGTATTTGTAGATCCACTGTGATCTGTAAGTTGTGATTCACATGCATAAATGATAAAGTAGGTGTAATATTGTTAACATCTCACTTATTTTACTTAAGAATTTTCAGGTTGTTCATATTTGTTCATGTTATGTTTGAGTACGATTCATAGATTTAAACATTTTCATAATGGAATTTAAATTTTTTCACTCAAAAGTTATCATCCTATTATTTATATAATTTCACTGGTCTGGCCCACTTTATTCCATATTAGGCTGAATGTGGAACTGAACTAAAATGAGTTTGATTCTTCTGTTGTAGAAGGTGACGGTGTTACCATGGTAACTACTGTATGGAGCCTCTGTGCATTCAGATGGGTCATATGTGATGACCACGAAAAGATGATAAACTGTATTTTACACAAATTATTCACATTTATTGATGGGATTAATAGATCAACAGGTATTAGACAGTTTACATTATTTGGTCATAGATGAATGTTTGAGTCTTTATGGATTAATTTGACTTGAACACATACACATACAAACAAAACAGGTATTTTTTTATGATTTTTTTTTTTTTTTTTTTTAAATACCAAAACAGGTATTATTTTTGTTTTGCAGGTGAAGGAAATGATCCCAAAGGCACCAAAAAAGCCACTGGTAAAAAAAAAATACTCCTTATCACGCTTTAACTCATGTTGAGAAGAAAAAAAACAGCATCTGTTGACAAAAACAACAGAGATGAAGATATTCAGCACTTTTTTCTTTTTTTAAAAAGATTTTTTATTTTTCTTTATTTTGT
>JAQQZY010000007.1:18875439-18909135 GCA_030068375.1 Ostorhinchus rueppellii | reverse complement strand
ACTTTTTTTAAGGTAGTGTTTGTACTTTTTTTAAGGTCGTGTTTGTACTTTTTTTAAGGTAGTGTTTGTACTTTTTTTTAAGGTAGTGTTTGTACTTTCCTCCAATAGATTGCACTGAATGATGTCATATGCAGATCTTTGCCACCATGCCCTATCTCACAAAGATAAAGAATCTTTAAAAAAAATTCCCGCATCCAGACAGTGATCCGGATCGCCTTCAAAATTTAATCATCTCTTCCTTGACCCAGAGCGGACATATCCTTAAAATTTCATCAAAATCCATCCATAACTTTTTGAGTTATGTTGCTAACTAACAAACAAACAAACAAACAAACAAACCCTGGCAAAAACATAACCTCCTTGGCAGAGGTAAATATGTTGGTCCTAGTGTTTGTTCCGATGCTCTGCTACAGCAGAACTGAATGAAACCACTACAGTGAAAGCGTGGCTTAAGGTTTACGGAGGAACTTTCACTCATGACAAGCAGCCAGTGAGATATTTTTTTCTTTTATTTGCAACTCACTTTGTTTATATTTACAAGTTCACACTTAACTATGTCATGTATAGTCATTAATGTAAGCATGTGTGTTTGTGGTGCCGTACATATGTGTATCAGTTCTCACAGCATGAAAGATGAGAGAAGAGCAAAATAAATGACAGTTTTAAAGGAACCAATTCATGTCTGTGACAAAAGCTACATCTAATATTATTTTTTGGAGTTGCTGTACTAATGCTCTGAAAAAAAAAATGTTTTTGGGGGTTGGTAAATACAAACTATAGAAATCAGTTCCATTTGAATCCACAGTAATAGTTAAACCAGTGAAACCGATTATGATTGGTTCAATTCTACAAACACTACTGATTATTATTTAACGGTAACAATTCCTACTCAAAATAATATAGTAAAATCTACCCTATAATATTATGATGGTATTTTGGAGGAGCAGCTAAGGGGAGTTTCCCAGCATGCATTGGGACAAACTAGTGTGGACAGTTTTTATGTGTTTTACAGTGTTCTGAGTTGGTCAGAAGTGTTCTTTTTCGATAACAGAGTTAGTGTGTTTGACCCTTTTTGGAGCTTTTTTGTTTTGTTTTGTTGAATCAGTGTTTCTGTTGAGTTGCATATTTTTGCACCATGAGCAAAGCTGCTCTTTTGTTTCATCAGACTCTGCTCTGTTCATGTCTAAACAAAACAGCAAGGTGTTAATCTTGATTAAACATATTAAAGAAGTTAAACTTACTTGAACAATGTAAAATGCATATTAGTAATCTCCACTTTATTCAGATCTATTTGTTCAAAGGGTCCCTTCATATTTATATTTGATTGATTAAATGATTATTGATGCCAATAGTCATTAGTGCATCTACTAAACTCTGCAGAGACAGAGTTAATTTTACCCAATTTTAATGAGTAAATAAGGGTAAGAAATGTGAACCCAGTTAATTTTTGTATTTCACTGCTTTTAATTCAGTTATTTTCTAATCACAATAGGTAATTAACCCCCCCCCCACACACACACACACACACACACACACAAAAAGTGGCTGCAAATTGTTACCTCAATTTTATTGGGTAAATTCTACACGTTGCTTTTTACAGTGTGTTCAGATGTATCCTAAAGAAGTGGAAATGGCCTGTTAAAATGACAAATCCTTTCAATAATTAAAACACTTTCTAAATCCACATATGTTTAGAATTTATTCTTTATGAATATGGAAGCTTACGCCCGTGCTAAACACAAGGCTACTTTACTTTTGGTTCTGCAGCGGAGTCCGCAGAAGAACTGATTATGTGTTTTTATTGGACTCTTCTTCGCATTAACATTAACACAGATTAAACAAATGCTTTCACTCCCCTTTTGTTCTAAAAAAAAAACCGATGAGGTGAGTTATTAACTGAAACCACATTTTTATCCATGCTCTCGGTGATATAACAGGGTCTGGCAGCGGAGCGCGACGCTCGGTCCAAAAGCAAAAAATAACAAAGACTTGGTGGGGAAAGGCATCGATGGTGTGTGTCTGAGACAAGGCCGATCTTTGTTTATATATCTATACGTGTTACTTTATTTCTGTGTATTTGAACACATCGTAGCTTCACATCTGGAGCAGTCATCACAGCAATCAAGCCTGAGAAATGTTTGGGTAAGATCTGTTTGACTCTCAAGCTGAGGGCCAACAGTTAAGCTTTGAGAATAACCCTGTGGAGACTCAGACACCAGATTTGGCTCAGACAGAATAGGCCTGAATACCTCATCAACACTCCTCATTACTCAAGTGCCAAATGAGTTCACTGCAGACTGGACCTATTCATTATTTCTTTTGATGGACAATTGAACTGTAACACACTTACCATGTAATCCTGGGAAGGCTTTGGATACTCTGGCTGACATCGGAAATGAGTCCATTATAAATTACCAATCAGAACGCTCAAGTTGTGTTGATTTCCTTTACTCTGCGAAACAAAAGATCTCACCGAGGTCTTTCTTTAATAGTTTACAGTCTTTACAAGCGTGTGTTTAAAATTTTGACCTTAGAGCTGAGGCTCTGTGGACAGTTGGATGAAAGTGTTCACGACATGCATCCCGGTATTGTTTGTGTTATCTTGGCCGGACTCCAACCATCAGCTAAAATGATCAGGGCCAACTTAATTAACGAGAGGGTAAGGGTGTAAAAAACAGAGCCCTTGATAGATTTCGGAAGTATTTTGATGAAGTATAAACTCAGGGGTTCTGCTGAGCACCTTAATCAGCTACGAAAGCAAACACATCTATCAGACTTAATTAACTTAACACAGTTTGGCTCCTTTTGAACCAAAAGACTGCCTGATTGATTTGCAATGCTTCAGTTCCTCACAAACATGCACTGTACGCATTTGTGAGGAAAAACTTGGTGCAGCACGGTTTTATTTTAACTTAATCCTTTAAAACATTCCAACTCGACTGTTTCAATTAGTAGCACTGGGAGATCAGTGCAAAAGCCTGTAGTGAAATAAATCAAAACGTTAAATGATTCCAGTAAAAAGTTCAGATTTTGTGTGTATTATATGTGCCATGGTGTGTTCTTACTGTCACACAAAACATGCAATCCAGAGGGAAAGCTGGAGGTTTGGTAAGAGGTTTTATAATATCGTAACAATGGCTCAGAAGTGCCTCCAATCCTGGGCCGAGTCATGACCCCGACTCTCACATTTTCTTCCCTTTGCACTGAATCTGGGCTACATGGGCAGCAGGGTGAAGCACACATACACAGGGAGCTGACCGACTGCATGATTTATGCCTACTGACTGCCCCCAGCTGTTACAATTGCCAGAGCCAAGACTAAGCATGCATAGCTGAATTGTCCAAGGAGACGAATGCAAACGTTGACACAATATGGAACGATGGGGCTTGTATCAGTTATGACATCTGATACGTGACAGACCTGCAGGACCACATCATGGATTTATAAAACTTTGCAGTGTTTCTCTGATTAGTTTGTTCTGATCCATAGTGGTGCAGAAGCTAGTTTTAAACCCAGATATGCATCTTTTAATGAACCGCATGGGAAAATGAAAACATTAATTACTCATTTAAGTTGGCAGCAATAAAACCAAACACCCCTTTTCACCCTTTGGACTAGGACGAGCTCTTTTGTAAATTGCCCGATCCAGCAGCTTACACAAAAATATGACGGCCTTATTGTGAGAGTAATGAAGGCAAACAAGGGAAGTGCGTCTGTTTCAAAATATTGTTTCATGCCTTTAGTGAGAGACGGACAGAGCTGTCTGGCACAATGTGTGAAAGAAACACAATGAGTCATTGTCGAAGGGGAGGGAAACGAGAGAGCACGTCGGGAGTTCACAGAGAAGGGAAGCAATATTATTATGAAGGGCCCACTCAGTCTACCAAATCTGCAGTTACATACTGAGTCATGGGAACTACAGTGATAATTTGACACCTGTTGATCAAACAGGCCTGCGGACAGACTGCACACACCGCTGCTCAGCAAAAGGACCGCTGCTGCTTTCACAGATTATGTGGAGAGCTCATTATTTTCACAACCAGGACACTGTCTTTAGGGTGTTACTTGAAAGTTAAAATTAAATATTCCCTTTGCTCCCTGGGTGACTTTTAGATCTAACAGCTACTATAACATCAGACCCAAATAAACAAAAGAGCTGGTATTTAAAGTTTCAGTGTTGCAGCGTTCATGTGTTTTGATGTAATTTTATTTCTAATTCTGTACTTATATGCCAAAAGTAAAATAGTATCATCAATTCTTTTATGTCATATTTTTTAGAGCATGTTCTACATAAAAACAGAAGTTTCCATACTCAGTCATCAGGTAGCAAAAACAATAGATTTAAGGTCATACTGCTGTCGAAATATTGTGTGTATGTTTGGTGCTATGAAGGGAGTTCTGCTTTTGATTTCCATGCCTCTGATAACATTTCATCTCCAGTGGGAACACAGTTTATCCGGCCTTCCGGAGTTTTCTTTAATGGAAGCCTTCAGGCGATGGTGTTGGGAGGACCGCTGTGTTGCAGCCGGCGTGCAGATGAATCAGCAAAACGTTTTCAAACTTTGCCTCAAAAACAGCCACGAGCTCTGAGCCACAAACGTCTACATCCACGTCTGACCGTCTCCACTCTATATATCCATTCAGACATTGAGGTTAGAATGGGGCAAAAAAAAAAAAAAAAAGAGACAAAAATGTAAAACAAATATAAAACTTTATGGTTTGTGAGCAGAGGTACACAGTGCATTCAGCTACATCAAATATGACCACTTCAAAATACAGATATTTCTGGTATGTGAATTTATAATGTCATTAGGATAAAATAACAAACCAAACCCTGTGGCTGTATAAAAATAGCTACAGTAGGTCTAGATTTTGACATCAGAAAGACAGAACTGGAGAGGCATTTTTCTCATCAAACAACACACACAGCCAGTGTGTTTTCCTAACAAGCCCTAACACAACACCACTTAATACTTCTTGCAAAGGAAAAGATAAAGTCAAAAGTATATACACAGAAATCACAAAAAGGCTTTAAATTAGGTGACAATATGTATTTACAATAAATATGTTGTTGATCATATAAAATCCTTAAAAAAAACAAAACACCTTCACATTCAGAATCGAACGTTGCCCCCTCGCCCTTCAAACTAAGTATTTTCACACAGTCTGTTTAAGAAATATTGATCCCAAAATGCACATACCAATATCAATGAGTCAACAGTCTCAGCTCCCAACTGGAAACTGAGGCCGTTTCCAGCTGTGAGCTCTGACCTCCTCAGTCCACGTTTACATTTTGCTGCAGTTTGTTCCTGACATAAATCCACCAGTGAAAAAAAGTACAGCAATATTATAAATGAGATAAGTCACTCGTGTTACAGGAATGATGCTAAACATCCAAGTGCCACATGTATGAATGTAGTATTATGTTTAACGACAATGTACTTACTGGGAATATAGATATAAACACAGTGGTGGAACAAGTCACGGTGAACACAGGCCCTCAGTTTGCTTGGGATTTAAGAAATTCACAATGTCTCGAATGCCGTCTTCACAAATTATGGTCTGGGGTGCTTTGCTCAAGTTTTCTCCCTCCTCCTTAAATCTTCTCCATGTCTCTGTAAAATGAGAAACTTCACTTAACAACAAGATACATTGTGTGTGAAACTAAACATAAATGAACCAAAGTAACAGAGAACAAACCTTCATCAAGCGTTGTGAGTAATGTGTAATTTTCCGGATGATCCAAAATATCTTTCCTCTGGACGTCACCAATTTCCATTAATTGTAAAACCTCTGCTCGAGCAAAAGGAAAAAAGCACAGATCAGACCCACGTATTAGAACAGAAATGTATTTTCCTAAATATACCATAGTCCATTCATTACCTTCTACGATCTTCCATACTTGCACTTCAACCTCTGCCGTACTTTGTCTTTCCATTGCAATGATCCTGACTGTTTCTGGTGAGTCGACTTTCAGTGAAGATTCTACTTTATACACCAGAAGGTTATTTTTATATCCCAAAAAACACTGGGTCTGGTTGTTTTCAGTTTTATTCTCTTAGGGGAGAAACAGAGACAATATTGTTCACAGCCAATCCCCATCATTTCAGCATAAACAGTTCATTATGTTACATGCCACACGGGGCTACCTGGACAAGTCTTGCAGCACTTTCCTGCTGACTTTGTAGGATGTTTGCATGGGTACTCGCTGGGACATGTGATGCGATTGCAATCCTGCAGGCCATCAGTACAATTGCACAGAATGCATTCCAGGACCCTCCCCAAAACTGGGTGCCACATGTCTCCATGGGAGTACGTCTTTCCATTGTACAAACACGCTGCAAGAAATGGAAAACATCTGAGTGTTGTACTACATATGGGAACAATCGTAAAATTGTGAGGAACATGTCCATAAAATCAAATACCTATAAAGGATCTTTTTGTAACCTCGGTGTTTTGATAAAGTCTCACCTCTTTGGTGTTTCCGCTGCAACAAAATCTTCACAGTGGTCTCTGAAGCCCCTTTGAGGTTAAGTTTACTGAGGCTCAGGCCTCTGGGAGAAGTCCTGACCCTGGGTGGAGTGGCACGGTCCGGCCGCGCCCTTATCTGCTCTCCAGAACACTGGTCCACTGAATGCCTCTTTGTAAACGCAGACACAATAAAACAAAGTTAGCTTTCATGCATCAGTTTTTGGCTTTATTTTCTTTTACCCCAGAGTGAGAGATGGAAGAGGAATATTCGTCAGTAAATCATGAGATTTACAGCTGAACCCCAGAGTCCTATCTTTTCAACAAAACAAAACTGATAAAAGTCTGATTATTGCTTCAAGATACAGAGCCTGTTTACCTGCACACTAAAAACCAGATTATTATCCAGTTTCTGGAGTTAGATTATTCAGGTGATCATATAATGATTGTGGAAATGTTTGCAGATGTGTATGCATGCATGTGTGCGTATATATATGTATTTGTTTTATTAGTGTAATTTTTATGTATTCATTGGAGTTGTTTTTATCCCATGTAATTATGCTGATTGTTTTTATTAGTCCAATAATGATCTTCTGCATCGAAATTTCACTAATAATTGTGCACTGTTGTGAATGTTTGTGTGTGACAATAAAGTGGCTATTCTATTCTATTCTATTGCCTTCCTATATCTGTAGGTTAATAACAAGAAAAAGTGTTGATTCTTGTTGCTGGTGATCAAATAATCATTTGTTCCACTCTGTGCCATATGCCGGTACAGAGCTGGGCCAAAGGGATTTATCTTCTCTACTCCTTGCACATGGAATATGTGGCTAAAATATTGAAAAATGACTGAACTGATCTCCTTGAACGCTTTTATAAATCCAAACTCAAAGTGCTACAGTCCAACTCAATGACTTGCACTTGTTTTTCATGGTTTGACTTGTCCCATAAACTATCGCATGTTGTAACTGTGTGTTGTATTTCATGCTGCCTCTTGGCCAGGACTCCTTTGAAAAAGAGGTTCTTAATCTCAATGGGATCATTTTTCCTGGTTAAAAAAAGGTTAAATTAAATTTTTTAAAAAGGAATCTGTAATGTACCTGGATTTCTCCTTAATACTTCTATGACTTTGTGCATGTATACCCATTAATCTTATTTATTTCAATACTTTACATCTGTGCGTGTAAAAAAAAAAAAAAAAAGGAAAAAGAAAATACTAGAAAATGGAAATGACAAGAGCAGAAGACAATAATAGGAAGTCTGAGTCTACAGTCACAGAAATCTGATAATGGACCACAATATCTAAACCAGGGTTTTCAATTATTACATTTCTGAAGTGCAGGTAAATGCATCAGATCTCATTATTATAATTATCTGATTACTCGCAGATAACAGATTTTCATGTAAATGGGCTCATTAAGAGAAATTAAGATGTCAAGGGTCAGGGTCAACTGTAGCTTACGTGGAGTAAAATACATTATGTCATGTTATTATTGCTCAAATTGCTAACTTTTGATGGATTAATAACTCAGTTATCAGGTGTAGAAGCGTAAAGACATTTCATTTTGAGGTAGATCATGTGACAGGAACATACAACGCCTCGGTTCAGCTGCTGGTTTCCATCTTCAGCCGATGAGGAACCACTGGTACCATGATCTAAGAGACAAAACAAAAAAAATAAAAAAATAAAACATCCATGCTGGTTAACAGGCCTGTGAGCTTAGCAAGAAGAGCAGTTTATGGGAACATAAATTCCAAGATTAAAAGAATGAAGTAATTGTCTCGACTTGGATGAGTTGGACTACCTTTACACACCAAACAGCAGGTATCTGGAACTGAGACCGGTGAGGAGCAGGTGATATGGTGGCAAGTTTTCAGAGCACAGAAGATGTTTCCATTCTGAGAAAAAAAAAAAAAAAGATCATTCGTTCAAAGCATTTGCACTATGAAGACATATATCTTGTTCTAAGCTGTTCGCACATTTTTATGCTGTCACATTCATCTCATCATATTTTCATAAGACGACAAAAACAAAACATAGTGAAAGATATAAAAACACGATAAATCATAACGTCATTCTCTGCTTGGATATTTATCAAGTTGTAGGCATGACAAATCAAAACAGATCCTCCTGAAGATGAGCTTGAGCGTCTACAAAAACCATGCAGCAGAGGTCAGAATATTACTTTTATTGTTAAATCTTGTTTCTTTGTTGTTGAAGGTTGTTTCTTTGGAAACTTAGAAACTCTTTCCATGAGTAATTTTTTACATGTGGCCTTTAATAAGACACCACCAGTGTGATTTGAAGGTTTGGATCTTATTTCTTCTTATCTGATATGTGCATTTTGTACAAATAAAAACTTACTCCCACTCAGGGTCAATACATGTAAGGCTGCTAACTTAATTATTGATTACTCTCTCAATTTAAAGTTCGACGATTGATAAGTGATGTGAAATTTCATAACTCCAAAAGTATACAATTACTTTTTTCAATCCAAAAAAGTCCAAACACCAAGATATTCTGTGCGTTGATGCATAACAGAGAAAGGCAGAAATGTTAGAACTACTTGAGCAGAAAATGAGAACCAATAAATGATCATCCAACCGTCAACTCTTTTGGTCTAAATGCATGGAAAGTTATCAGGTCTATTATGTAAACAGCTAGCGGACTGTTAATGATGAAGATTTCTTTGTTTTCTTAGAACAAAAGAGGGGATAAATAAGAGGAAAAACATAAAAAATAATATCTGTATTCGCCAAATTCTTATCTGAACCCCTTTGAGACATAAGAAAGTAAAGGTTTTGACTTTTTTTACATTAAGTCATCGTCTTGATTGGAAACAGCATGATGCAACAGTTTTTGCAGATACTTTTCTTTTCTGGAATGTCTTTTGCACTCAATAGCATTGTTTTTTTGTTTGTTTTTTTAAAGTAAACCTGTGAAACTCTTGTCCTCTACAGATGATGAAAATGCATTACTGGGTCTCAGGAGGTTAAATAAGGATATTGGCCTTGAATGCATCAGTTTATGTAAAACTATTACACTGAAGATTGTTGTTTAGGATATAGTAAATACATAATAGACACATTTTGTGACACTTTTCTTCCCGTTGTGCATTCCAGTCGCTTTCGTTATGATCTTTTCCATTGCAGTTATTTTAATTTTCTGTCTCAACAGCTCATACATGTAGTTTTCAGTATAAAGTACAGCGGGGGTTCCCAACATGGGGTATGAGTGGTACTCGAAAGAAGCCCAGGAAAAATACATTAAATAAGTCATCATGTACCAAATACAAAATAAACAATGAGAATTAATGCTGAAGTATAAAACACAATAAATACATCCATATGCTAGTTTTCTTGTTAATCATCTTGTTTAAGCTTTGGCAACATTTTAAGAACATTTCTATTTTATATGATTCAAAATAAGATTATTTGAGTTGCTAAGTAATAATTTTCTGTTGATGAAAGGTTAATTTATTAATTAATGACCAACTTATTTATTTTTCTTATCAGTGAAGGAGGGCCTTTTCAGTTCATATTTTGCAAACAAAAGTTGCTTTTAAAATGTGTATTTCTAAAAAAAATATAATACAGTTTACTATATGTTGTTTGTTTACAGTGTTTTGAAAATATAAACAGACACCTCTGGCACAAGAACACATTTTTGCCTCATTTTTTTTCAATCACAAATGCTGAAGCGAGAGTTGGGGTACTTGGTTAAAAAAGTATATTTTAGGGGGTACTCCACTGTAAGAAGTTTGCAAACCACTGAAGGATAGGGTTTTGCTCTATATAAGAACAAAAAGCTGTAAATTAGATGCAACTTACAGAGCATGTGCACATGACACACTGGTTGCTTTGCCTGGATGGGAAGAGGTCATGTTTAGTAAAGGTCTCCCCGGGCTGGTAAACAGTTCCGTTGTACCGGCAGGACTTTGCTGAAGCCCGGAGTCCTGCAGGGATCCTGGGCTCATCTGAGGAGAGCCCATCACACAGTCACAACCAAACCCACAGTGAACCCCCCCTCCACATATTAAAAAAAAAACTGAGGGATGGTTGGTGTTTTAGGGAAGGTCAGATCCTACCTGTGCATCTGGGGCAACACTGCTGGGGCTCATGCACTCTGTTCTCACACTGCAGAGCAGGACACCTGATGGCGTTACATTTCACATGGCCTGTCTAAGGAAGGGGAGAGCAGGATTACAGAGTTTACAAGCAACCTTTAAATACCACCTACTATGTCAGCAACTCAGAGTTTGCAGACTCACACTCCTTATGTCTCCAACACATGTTATCAAATGATCCACTGGAAATTAACAGCTGGAAAAACGTGCAAAAAGTACCTCTGTGCACACACAACGCATGCAGAACATAACCCCGAAAGGCTCCAGATAGGGATGCCAGCTATCTCCTGGGCTGTAGATCTGGTCTTTAAAAGTACAGACAACCCCGGAACCTGGGTGACAAAAATGAAGAGGATGATAATGGCGCAGATGACTGAGCAGCACAAGCAAAAAGAATAATAAAAAAATAAATAAATAAACTTATGATAAATAATATGACAAAGCGACCAAATGGAGAACTGCAGACTGGATGAAAATGCGGAAAACTGCTGAAAACACCTCTGATCTCACTTCATTTTAGAAAGAAATTAATGACTTCACTTTTGGAGACTTCTATAGCAGCAAAAAATAAAATAAACTAAGTTATGATCACAGTAGAACAAGCTGTAATTCCTAACCAAAATTAGCTCGGTTTTGTCAGGATCCGTGAAAACTTTGCTTATTTGCTTAATCTTTTCCTTATTTTAAACCTTAGACGTCTGATTAGATCACAATAAGCATCAGCAGGGTCTGTCTTACCTTTCCGGGGTTTTAGCTCAGCATCTGCAAACCAAATGATGAAAAACAACACAAACATGGACTTCATTTTTTACATGTGCGTGACTGTGTCTTCTAGGCGCAATAAATATGTGTTTCTGCAGGACAGAAACTGCAGGACAGCGTGAAACTGGGATAAAAAAAAAAAAAGGAAAAATCTAACATTTTTCACGTTTGTTCTGCGGCGCCTCCTAGAGGACAGAAGAGCTCACAACATCTGAACATTAGAGATGACAGAAGAGTGAAGGCATGACAGTAAAATAGTTAAGACGGGAAGTGCCTCTAATATGTAAAATGACCAACAAATGAGCATGAATCATCCATGTGCAAACAGTTAGTCTGGTGTTTATGACTAAAATTCATGTGATTTTCATGAAAGTAAATATTTCCAAGTTTTCAGACTGTTCTATTTTTCAAAGAGATGTCCATTCAGATCTGTATGAAAAAATACTTTCAAGTTTGTCCCCATTTTGAAATTTTAAGGAATTAAACACGCAGAGATTAGGACATAGACAGACAAAAGCCCACTGCTGTTACCCATTTATTACTACACAAGGGATAAAACAGTGCAACTATGTTTAAAGAGACACCAAAATGCCAACAAACTGTCACTTACACATGTGTCAGAACAACAGACAAATAATAAATCTTCCCACAACTGAGTGAGGTAATTTCAATGATGTTTCCTACTGCGAGCCATCACATGGCTTTAAAACATTTTACTTTGCAGTAACACACTTCAGTGCAGCTGTACTGGTACAAAGAAAATCTTAAAATTAATCACATATTCTTAAAATTCAACAGTTCCTAAAATGGGATAGAAAATGGCATGCTTCCAGGTTTACAGAGTTTGGAAAAAAACAAAACAAAAACAAAAAACTCAACAAACCAGACCAGTCAGGAGACTTTATCCTTGTTTCCCTTTTGAAATAAACCAAATAGTTGTAACACTGATCACTGGACTTTAGACGCAGCCTAGAACCTTTATTGCAAAACTTTATTCCAGCCAAAGAACACACTTCTTGTTATTCTAGGCTCAAAAAATTATCAATGTATTTTGTTAAAATTGTTCTTTAAAAATTCTGCCTCATTATATCAGGTATTTTTAATTAACAGAATACCCCAAACCCTGGTTTTAATCAGAAATACCTCAATGTATATGAATGAGGACAGGACTGACAGGGCATTATGGATGGATGTTTAACAAGTAATCCACATCCTGGGTCAAACACACCTGAGAGTCCTCCCCTTATTCACTGCAGGTCAGAGATTCAACACCTGTCATATAAGTTACACTTTAAAATGTCTGTAGTATACGATATTGTGGTAGAGCATGAATTAGACCAGGGGTGGGCAATCCTGGTTCTCGAGGGCCGGTATCCTGCATGTTTTAGATATTTCCCTCTTCCAGCACACCTGACAGTCATTATCAGGCTTCTGAAGCGCTTGATGATCGGCTCATCATTTGAATCAGGTGTGTTGGAAGAGGGACACATCTAAAACATCCAGGACCATCCCTTGAGGACCAGGATTGCCCACCCCTGAATTAGACTGTGCACACAGGCACCCTAATGCACGCACACACACGCACACAGAATCACACACGCTCAACAGCTGACAGAAAATAAAAACGGTGCAGTCTCAGGAACTGCTGCTGTGCACTCCTGAGTCATCCTCTAGCTTCTGCCGTTTCTTTGCTCTGATTGCATTCATGGCTTCCTCTATGGAGCGGGTGTCCCTCTTATTAGCCACTGGCACTGTACAGTAAAAAAAAAAAAATAAAAATAATGAATGAACAAATGTGGGGAGGGGTGTGTGATTCAGTGCTTTCTGCAATCTCAACATCGCAGTATACTCACCACAGCCATAAGCCCTGTTGGCCTCTAGTGTGTGTGCAGCATCTTTTGCAGCTGAAGTGCCAATGAGATGACTGTACTTGTCTCTGTAGTTGGAGTTGGGACATGTTTCGGACTTCTCGGTCTGACTGGCCTCTGCTTCTTTAGCAGCCTGTTCCTGCACAAATAACAGAAGAAAATAAGTTCTCGTTGCAATTCAAAGTGAAGGAATGCATGATAAGTGAAATAAATTAGCAAATAAAGCCTGTGAGAGTGTTAATGAGAAGAATCGACATAGTTATAGGTATGTCAACTGCTCTGACATTAAGGACATTTATAATTATGACCTTTTGTGCATGCAGTCACATAGACCCTTTTACATTTTGCTTTAAAATACATAAATACGTTATGTGCATAAGTAAAAAGACACAGTATAAGTCAATGAAGTAAGATATCACAGCTCTGTTCAGCATTAACATGCAATTTTGTGTGACCATAAATTGAGAGCTGTAGGTCTGGCTGTAGAATGCACTTCATATGTGTCCTGAGTGGTCATTAATGATCAAAACTCACAAATTACACACTCTAATCTATATCCTGGAACACTTTCCTGTAGGTATTCTGGATATAGCACAAGTTTAACAAATCAATTTTGTTTTTGTGTGTTATGAATGCAGCCTGTTTGTGTTTTTAATGGATTTTTTTTTGTTCTGTTCAGGCACTGTTTTGTGTCCTGTGTTTTTTTATTTTCCCCCTGCCAATCAGGTATGCAGATCTGATGTACCATTACACTGCAGTGATTGGCTGATTGGTTCCCACACCCCAACCCGTGATTGGCTGCAGACAGGACTGCCACTAACAAAAAGGCCAAGATGGAGGCAGTAGGCCCTGGTCCTCATCCATTTCCAAACAGCCACCTTTGTTTGTTCACTGTGTTTAATTTTGTTTGTACAAGAAATCTGAGCAGTGAGGGTGGGTCGCCAATTTGTGTCGTACCATTTTCTCCTGTTTTATTTAACTTAAGGAAGTAAGTGTTCTATCTTTTGTTTGTCTTTATTTTTTGGTTAACTAAGCTTTAATTGTCTTACTATAGGACACCAATTGGTTGTTGTAGTGGCCTGGGTCCACCCTGAAGCTAGTAGCTCACCTTTACTTTGGTTTCTTTTTTTGTGAATAAACATATGAACTTTGTTTTTACCTAAAATTAGTGTTTGTGGCTGCTTGGGGACTTCGGAAGATGGGGCCTTTTTATGTTATGCCTCAGAACCCCTGGACCGGGGCATAACATTTGTGCAAATTTATTTAACTGTAATTTTAAGTCTACTGTCAATTTCAAAGGTGGCATGTGTTTTTTGTCTAATTCAGTTTATCATTTTCAGTTGTTACTCATTTAATGTTGATATGACAGCTTGGCTCATTGTATTTGTCTTATTGGTTCTCTTCCCTGATCTATGCTTTTAGTGATAACAGGTTCCACAAGCAAATGGGGATCAGCTGGTTCTACAAAGAGGCAGGGTGTTGTTCTCATCAACAATCTTGGTGTTATTTAATTGTATTTATGTTACTGAGTAAACAGAGAATCCAGCTTTACTTTTAGTCTGCGTCGTTGCTCTGCCAACTGGGGATCCCACTCCTCTCCTTTGCGATACGCCTCCAGCTCTTCATCTGATGGAGCAAACTCCTGTCACAACAGAGAGGGAAAATAGCTGAGCAGCTCTGAATCATTTTAACACTGGAAATGCTCCAATGCTTAAAATGATCGAAATCAAACCTTCTTAAATAACATGACGTAACGGCTCTCCTCGTCTTCCCCGAAAGAAAAAGAAGTCAGACCAGCTACTTCTGCAACATCATGCCTAGATGTAAATGTCAAGGAAAGACTTGTGGGCATGTTGAACAAAAACAACTCATTTGTTTAATGCTTTGATATTGTAGTGAGTACTTACAAAATACTCCTTTCAATCTTTCCCATAGGATTGTATTTTCTTTTTTGTTGTGCACTGTCTTGGATGAAATCCGACACCTCTTTCTCCATCTAATCAAATGATGAAAGAAGCCAGAGGTGATTATAACTACACAATAAGGTCAAACAGGTCTCACTGTGCATCACTGAAGATGATACATTCTCAAAGAGCTGCAACACCTTCTGGTCTATATAGTGTAACACAATGCAAATGTAAAACATGCTTTGTGTCATTTTTTAAGTGAAAATGAAAGCAAGATTGGCCCTCATCCCTTACCTTTTTCCTGAACTCTGCTTTCTTTCTTTTCTCATCTTCCTCCATCTTTTTGAGCCGTGCTGCTTGCTCTAAACACAAGAAAAGTTTCTGTGTTCAATACTATTTAACATTTCCACTGTAAACACAGACACACAGTATACAGTAACAAGTACAATAAGCCTGGCTTGTAGCTGGAGGAGTCATGTAAAGACAGACAAACTTCCTGTAATCACAAAACCACATTTCCAGATCAGTCCAAGCTGGAGTGCAGAGTGACTCTTATGTGTTTTATATGTCTAAAGGCAAACAGCCTGATGTTTTATTGGAAGGCACACACATGATCATTAACGACACAGATCTGACCAGTTTTTTGATCACATCTGTGTTGTGGCTATTCCACTACTTCATACAGTTGTTTATTAGCAGTGAGTTAATTCTGAGTGTTAGCTTAATAGCCTGTTGTTGCTGCCATTTCAAAGCTGCATTTGCAAGCTTTTCTTTTATTTTTCCCTTTGGCAGCTAAATGTAATTTAATTACAAGAAGCCAATGGCACAGTTTCTGTTTCTAACTAGAGAGCCTCATAACAATATCTACTACCGTACTGTGTTGTGTACGATTTTGGTGTCTGCTGTAAACTACATTTTCTTGTAGTACTTCTTGGTTTGTCTAACTTATTGTACTTAATCTATAGTAACATAATGAATAGTGTTATCTGTGAATATTCAGTTTACCTCTAGTTAGCTACAACTGACTGATGAAAACAAAATGAGCACAGACATCCAAAGGCAGGGTTTACATGCTCAGGAGTATGTTATGTTAAACTGTAGCAAATTAAAAAGTCCTAACTGTAACAGGATTATGTATCGGGGTGGTATTATAGTACACAACAGATCTGTGGACTGCGGTACAGACTGCAGAACATGCGGACCTCCATGTCCCGGTAAGGCGGTGCTAAACCTGCTCCAACTGGGTTTACTTGAAGGCTCATCTGGCCAATGGCAACACCAGAAGAGCTTCCTTCGTCTGTCCTTTTTATTTTTTGACATACGTCTAAATCTTGCCTTGCAAACACCTCGAGAGTTTTAAAGTTAGGTAAAATGAGTCATTATTTAGGCAATACTCGAAGTACCTCGGGCCTTTCGTCGGCTTTCCTGGTCGCCGACTGTTGGAGGCTTTTCCATCGAGTTTAAGATTGAACCTAGGAGGTCCGCCATCTTGGAATGATAGGGCACACCGTCCAGACTGTTGTTGTTAGCGGCAGCTGTGCAAGCTGCGCATGCGCACAGGGCTGACGTTTTCTTCGGATCTTTGAGAAGTGGCTCATAATGTTATATCGCCACCTAGCGTAATAGAAGTAGATTACATAAAACATGCCTGTTAGAGTAAAGAAAAACGGAATACAGTAAAATGGAAAAGAAACATCAACCTCAACATTTGATAATTCATGTTCTTACAATATTATATATGACTTTTACAAGGCTTTATACAATGATATTGATCAATAGTGGGCTTAATATTTACATTTTGAAAAAAGAGGAACTAATAACAAAACAAAAAAACAAACAAACAGGAATTCTGTCTTAATCTATAGCATACAGACGTATGACAATAATATACACTTCAGCAAAAACAAAAAAAAAACACCAAAAAAACAAACTCTTTCTCATTAACATTTTTCAGTTAGCAAAAAGTCATGTGTCCCTAACTGGTCTAGCTTCTCATTTCTTAAACAACAATCATTTTGAGCCTGAGTCCAGACAGACCCTGTTCCAGAGTGATAGAGCATCAGGGTGAGAAGAAAGGTGGCTGAAACGATAACCCATCCTGCCTAGAACCTACAGTACCAGCCTTTAGAGTCAGTGTTGATGGCTTGGGGTTGGTTCAGGTTGATCAGATTCAGCAACATTACATGTCCATTAAATGAGGTCAACTGAACCTGAATATACTGAAGGAGCCAGTCTGAACATCAGTGGAGTTTGTCTTCGTTGAGGATACAGATATATTACAAGATGACGATATCATGATTCATCACACTTAGATTAGTAAAGAGTGGTTCAAGGAGAATGAGACCTCACTTTCACACATGGATTGGCCTCCACAGAGTCCAGACCTGAACCCCACAGAAAACCTTTTGGAATGTGACTTTACACAGCGGTCTGACACTCCAATCATCAGTGCAAGATCTGGGTGAGATATCAGGCTAATAAATCATAATAAATAACAAATCAGGATGTTAACAAAATCCTGGACAGAAAAACAATGTTATTGTGAAATTGCATGATATAAACAATGTTATGCAGTGGTGAATGGATCATGTGATTAAAGCTAACACTGGTCCTGTGTGACTTTTTATTTGGTATGTTTTGGATCACATTTGGATTGTTGACAGTTTCTAGCAGTTATAATTCTGTGGGGATTCCATATGCATGTAGAGATTACATTTTTAGGTTGAAGGCTCACATGGGATTTCACTAACTTTCGAAAACACATCTTCAATGACAGCAGTAGACTCTTCATCCTTATTTTGATGCCCTGGGAAGTGTTTTGTATACCTTTTTTTTTTTAGTTTTTCTACATCAATAACAGAAAAAGAAAGGCTGTGAATAACATTTTTAGAATAGTTTTCCCAATTATGTGTTTTTTTGTACAAAAATGGGGTTTTACCTAATCTCATACACAAGCAAACACCAATTTTTACATAAGCACTAGGGGGCATGCTATACATGTAAATGTCTATATGTCCATGCCTTGTTTTGTTATTGTTTTGCTAACAATCCTCTCTGCGTCACTGGAGCAGTGTGTTTTGTGCAGTTTGATTGTAGTTTCACAGCATCAGCAATAACACATGAACTACTGCCATATTCAGATGTGGGCAGAGCAGTGGACGAACACAGCAGAGCAGAAAGAATTGTACTGCTTACTTAAACAAACAGATTAGTTAGTAACAGTTGGGGTTCTCAGTACTTTTATTACTCCTCTGTCCAATCCTAGAGGTTTATGTAAGTACAGTACTACAGAACCCTCCCTTTCTTGCTTGGATTTTTATCATTTCATTTCCTTTTTTTTTTTTTTTGAGAGTACAGGGGTTTTACAGTATCACTATATCACCAGGCCTACTCAATAATAAACTCTTGTTCGCACATTGAAAAAAGAAAATTACCGAACAGTTCTTTGTAAAATACCCCAAAGCAATCTTAAATTCTCAAGAAGCTGCAGCTGTTGACTAAGCTGAATAAGCTGATAGTCATGACCCTCAGGCTCCCATCATTCAGTGATACTTTGTTATTGTCATTTGGACAGAGCAGGATGGACTCCTCCCCCGTGGTTTGAAATGCTGTATAAATGCAGCATCAGCCTGCCAACAGCAGTGTCTGAAAGCTTATTGGTACCCAAACATGAAAGGACTGAGCTTGGTTCTCCTTGTGCTTCTCCTGATGCTCTCAGTTGGGGAGGGTAAGCAACAGATACACTTGTTTTCTTCCTGTGCGAGATAAAATCCAGTAAATCATTATATGGCAAATACTCAGAGTACACTGTTCTCATAACGGTCCTGTTTGTGATGTTTGGAAGAAGTGTAAAACTAATTATCAAAGCACATTTTGACGGTTTTCAGCCTGACAACTACATTTTTTTTTTTGTTTTGTTTTTTTGAAGTGGCTAAAAAGACAATGCAAATTTAAAATTAATTGTAATAACAGTTTATGATCTCTTTTTACATAATTCAACAGGTAATGATCCAGAAATGCAGTACTGGACTTGTGGGTATAGAGGACTCTGCAGACGGTTCTGTTATGCTCAGGAGTATATTGTTGGCCATCACGGTTGCCCTCGAAAATACAGGTATGCCTGGTAAAATCATACAGGGAACATCCCAATTCTGCTCTATTATTTTATTACAAACACAGCATTTGAGCAGGAAATATATATACACACACACACACACACACACATTATATATATATATATATATATATTCTAATGAAGTCAAATAATGGTGCTATCTATAAAAGTTATTATGTATTTCCAGGTGTTGTGCTATGCGTTCTTAGCGACAGCCACTCATCCAGTGAAGCCTGCAGGATGTCACCGCTCATGTCTTCAGAATTGGAAGCACTGCATTCTTCTGGATATGACAAGTTTATCCTCAGTCAGCCCACTTGGACTCATAACATGCTGTGGAATTTTAAAATGAGTGTTTTTGTGGCAGACATGCATAACTTGCATTCATGTTTCTAATTAACATTAACTGACCACAATGTGACCGGTCCAGCATCTCCTATTATGAAACAGCTGATCCTCTGTGAAATGCAGTGTTGCAAATAAATCTATGAAAAACTGCACAGTTCGTTTGTGTTGTCATTATTTCTGTTACATGTCAAACTTTATAAATGCGATGCAGAGTAATGCTTCCTTTCCAGTCAAAAAGTTTAGTAGACACTGCGTTAGTCTGTGGGACTGACCTTACTCACATCAACATGGACAGCAGTCCAGGTCCAGCCTGGCTCACTTCCACCCAATACTGGACTGACAGGAGACAATAATGGACAAGTGACTGACCCAAATAGCTGTGATGGAAAAGAGCTTTTGTGAATGAAGTGTTATGTCTCTTGTCTGTGTTTATGTTATCTGACCATTCTGTCTGTCTGGACAACATTGTCTGGATCAGACGGATGTCACAATCCGCCCGTCACGATTGCAAAGCAAATTCATTGTCACTATGTCTGCCTATTGCTGATGCTCAGGTCAAAAGTCTGCTGGGTTTTTATCCCTTTTCCCTCTCAACTTATTAGCTTCAAGTAAAAGCAATAACAACAGTGTAAGAAAGTAGATATCTAGTATAATAAATGTTATGTATATTATAAAAAAAAAAAAACCCAAAACCTGCTGATAAAATATAAACCAGTTGAAACATTTTACTCTCCAGTGGCTGTGAATATCGGACTTAACCGAGTCAGGATCTGAAGATGGTGGACGAGTGACCCAGGCCTGTAGGTGTTAAAGGCATGGATGCTATTTGTAAACATGAGCCATGGTATTGTGCCCTGCATTGTCATCTGGGTTGCATCTTTGTACTATTCAGACAGCGCAGCGTGGCTAAACTACAAAAGAGCAAACCCCCACAAACCTGTTTACATGAGGCTGTCTGTCTTCACAAAGCTGACAACAACAGCTTAGAAACAGAGTGTAATAACAGGAGGGACATATTAATGAACACCGCTGATAGAAAGAATTCATCTTCTAAGCAAAAGACCATCTTTAGTAATGCTTATAATTGATTAACTGTTCCTTTTTCTTCCTCCTGCAGACTTGTGTTAACTACAATTTTTTTAAAAAATGATTAAAGATGTCAGATGGTTTATTCACTTAAAATATCGTAATATATTGGCCATTTATTTATAAAGGATAAGGTGTTGCAAATATGTTAATCATAACTCATCTGAGACCCAAAGGTAATTGTGTTTAAAGCATTTTCTACAATGACTAAACACACGGTTCTAATCAATGCGTAAAGATGGAGGATGATCACAAACTGACAGTAAAAAGTTGTGTTAACCTGAAACAAATTTGTGATGTAGTTTAAAGTATCTTCCACAATAACAAATTAAATAAGCTTTGAGGTTTTTTTTGTTGCCTTAAAGTCACAGACTGTTGAGCCACGTTTGTCAGTTATTGTGTTTAATTAACTTCCTTTACAGTTTCTTCTAATTCACATCAACTGATGTTACATGTATTTTCAGTTGAAGTTAAGGGATCTGTTTTAAACTCAAAGATGAAGTGACAAATAAGATAAAGGGATGTCAAATGTGGAAAAATCTGGCATCAACCTGACAAAGGCACATTAGTTGTTAATAGCTGGTTAGCGTATGCACATTGCAAGCATTTTTTGTATTCCAGCCTCAGTGTTTGCACTACCTGACACAGAAAGCACACTTTCTTTGAGCTGAATTTCATCTAAAAAATATTCAGTGTGGTTAAAATGCATTTTATAAGCAAATACAGAACATCCAAATCTGGATTCTCTTTTAATCAGTTAAAATATTGAACACAAACATTCAAATAGATCATGTTGTTCAGAGGCAAAAATGTAAAAGCTTTCCCTGACACCAGGGTGTTTTATCACCACTTTTCCCCCCAAAAAAACAAAAAAAAAACAAAATTAATCTTGCAAAAGTAGGGTACATGTAAAATATTAACTCTAAAACTCACTAAACCAATAATCCCTCAAGTCGTATCAGTGCAAAGTTAACACAGAGCTGAATAATGGTGTCATAAAAATATTATACCCTGTGTTTTTTCTAGTGAACTTCAGTGACAGAACAATTTGATGATGTCTGGTAAACAAGTAAATAAATAACAACTAGGAATGCAGAAGTAAGCACAGCCTTTGTTTTTATCAGGGCTTATTTGTACCACAGATTAAAAAAAAAAAAAAAATTCATAGCCAATGTATCATTAGTAAAGCACAGGACAGCTTTTCTTAATCTCAGAATTTAAGGGTTCTGGGTTTTTTCCTAATTCTCTTATTGTGTTTCTTCTCTGGTTTTCAGGTTATTTAAAACTGCGCAATTACACATATAAAAATAAATTAACCTTCAACATCTGTGACGGTATGCTTGTAATGGAATTATCTTCATTTTTATCTTTATGACAAAGAAACCAGAATCAAACACTCAAAACTATGCTCAGATTTTCTGAACTTCAATCCACAGGACTGATTACAGACTGAGGAGGACAGAGTTTTTGCTGGTCGCAGAAATCGTCACAATGCTAAAATGCTGAATGCCTTTAAAATGACAGCAGGAGCTGATCTAAGCCTGAGAATCTGATTGTCTTAGCTTAGGAGAAAGGTGAGATTTGGTGCCCTGTGCCTCTTGGGCTGAATGAAATAGTTGCTAGATCACTTTCAATTTCCAATGTAACCTGAAGCTTTATTTTATTAGTTCATCAATGTTCCACAAATATTAAAAAAGTATCCCGATTTGTTCCCATTTTGAAGATAGATCGCTCATTGTAAAACATCCAAAGTACGTCAAATAATGTGAAATGAGTGCAGCGACACCAACACTCCTTTCAAACACTTTATAAAAAAAATAAAGAGCTAATCTAACAATCTATGCACCTGCCAGGAGAGAACAAAGCAACTTTTCCATGTACACATTCAGTTGTTACAGAACTGGATTAGCGATCCATTTAAAAGGACAATAACTGTGACCTGGGATCGACTCACAAATTGGCAGAAAGAAAGAAAAAAAAAAAAAAAAAAGACAAAAAAAATTACAAAAGCATTCATGAACTTAATATTGACACCAGTAAAATAAAATTTCCAAACTTATTTACACTGATCTACTAAAACAGAAACATACATCTCAGTTACCTCCTACCCTAGTACGCCAAATGTATTTGACCCAGTCACCAAAAAAAAAGAAAGATGTTGTATCCCAGTCACTTTGAACAAAAGACTGCAGATGAACGGTGATAAATGCACACCTAAATACAATCACAAAAACTGATCAACTTCCCGTAACCAAAAGCGGTTGTCCTTCAGCCAAACACAAAACTGATAATGATGTGTTGTAGAATCAGGGACTAAAGGGCCCATAAATAAAAATTTGGCAGTGCTTTAATACAAACAGCATATGAATAATTATAAAGTGTTAAAAAGTCCTGTGGATGCGTTTCAGTCTTTTCGTAATAATCTCATACAAATATTAATCTGCGTTTTGTTTTTTACAAAGTATCTGGAAAAGCACCAGTGATTTTGATGCCGTTTGGATTAATGCCTGCCAAATATAGATGATATGAAAATATGATCAGTGCAACTTCAGACCACACTAAACAATGAATGTGCTGATGTAGTAAATAGCCAATAACAGGCGTGAGCCTCCTTTAATTCACACTCAATTATATTCTCAGTCAGCACGTCCAGGGACACATTGTAAACAACATAGAAGGTAGAGCTATGGCTTGAAAAAAAACAAAACAAAACAAAAAAAAAAAAAAAAACCCAACAGAACTATATGCTACAGATCTACTTCGCAAAATAGTTTTCAGATCTCTGTGATGAATTATCTTTAGGTGAGTCAACACGGCTCAAATATGCCCCCTACCATTAGGATGGAGTTAAAAAGAAAAAAAAAAGGTCATGGAAATCACGGTGTCCTGCATTACACAGGCCTGAGCCTTTACAGTCAAAACAATACTCCTGAAATTTAACCAGACGCAAGCAGGTGGACAAAATTTTACTGAAGATCGATGTAAAAACCTTTTCTGGGGATTTCTATGGTACCTCATGACTTCAACTAGAGAAAGGACTCGGTTCATCTGGCATTAAGTGATGTAGTTTAAAGCTTAAAAATAAAAAGGGAATGAATGTTGCATTGAGACTATTTTCTCAAAAAGTGAACGGGTTGTTTTTGTTCTGTCTATATATTATGATGACAAAAAAGTTTAAAAAATTTAAAAAAAGGCTTACTAATCAGGCCATTATTACCTTTATACAAGTACTTGAATGGAAACTGTGCAAACCTTTTCATTTTGTGATAAAGGTGGCGATGTCCACTATTCCCTAAGCATACTTGAGTGCCTTTTCTTCACTGTGCATCATTCTCTCCATCAGATCAATGGCGTCATTTGTTCTTAGGTTTGTGCAATTTAGAAGCTGTTTTTTTTTATATTCTTACTAAAATATGTCTATAATTCTTAACAGTTCTGTAACAGATTCAAGTTCACTCAGCTATTCTGTCTCTTCCTCAAAATAAAAGAATATATTAGGGTTGGGACACAAAAATAACGTCAATATTTGGCAAAAGCAAAAAAGTTTTGAGAGTTGATGGACATTATTTGGCGGATTTAAACTTCACCAAAATGTGTGCAATTTTATTTCTGTCTCAATACACTTCGAAACTTTAGCCGTGACGTTGGTAATTAGCGTCTACAGGGTGCTTTTTGATGCCATCATGAATCACAATTACCTGCAATATGAGCCTTTCCTCATGATAGCCTGTATCACATTGGGCATGACAAACCCAGTTCCCTGTGCTCCACCATGTCAGTATAGTTTTTTAATGGCTTTTCAGACCAGTGGTATAATGTAGTTTTCTACACGTGGCACAATGTGGAGCTGTGGGATCATGCTGAACACAGGCTTTCAGCAGGTGGCAGCTTGATGGGGCTGACTGAAAAGGTCTCTCCTAGCGCCCAACCCTAATATGCACAATGTATATATGTAATAGTGAGAACAGAATAAAGTTATAGAAGTGAAGATATATGGCCAAGGATCTCAAACACACTGTGGCTGTGCATCAAACTGGGGAATCATCAGCACTTGGACTGACCAAGGAAATGACCAGAGGAGCATCTCCTCAGCAGTCTGGCCAAACCTACTAGTTTGGCTTAAGGTTATACATCGTGGAGTCCCGCCTTGAGTTTATTCCCAAATCCTTTCAATAATTTGTAGTCGCAAAACCCTCCCATAGGTCCCTCATCTTGGCAGAGCTCATCTGTTCCAAATCAAATCCACGTTTTGGTCCTGTGTGAATTTCCTCTTCAGCTTCTGAAAATCTGGCGTATCTGTTTAGCATTCCAATGATTCCTTGCAGTGCAGGTCACCGGGCTGGCTTGTATGTATGGTGGTGGTGGTTTAGGCTACTCACATTCAAGATCTTCAAGGCAGGAGTGGTCATTTGTGAAATAAGTAGATTGGCCTCTGAAAACCTGTCAGGATAGAAAAACAAACATGCCATCAAGAAATAGCTTAACAATAAATCCGAAATTTGGTCTGAAAAACTAGAGAATTACCTCTTACTGAACACTTGGGGGCCCCGAGGTACTCAAAACTTCTGAAGCCCACCTCATTTGTAAGGTATGATGAAAACAGATCAGGTTTCAGACGGATGTTGTGATAATTTCTGTTTATGTTATCCTATAAATTAAGAGCAAAGACAGATATTTAGTATTTCTCAGCCAACAAATAATTGCTGCATCTCTGAATAACCCAGGTAGCTTGGTAGCTTTATTCTTACGGTTAGCTTCTTTCTCCGGGCATAAGACTCCCAGGGCTGAGGCTCAAGGATGAACATGCCTCCTGGACGGAGATGTCGGTAGACTCTCTTGAAGAGCCGTTTCAGACCACTGTCTCCCCAGTTCAGGTGAACCCATTTGGTAACACTCAGACACAGGATGACATCATACTCTGGATGCTGAGTCAAAAGGAGGTTATCGTTCTGCAGAACATAGTTAGCCTAAAGGAGAGAAGAGATGTGGCACATCTCAAAGAAAGACACAGTTCTGTACAAACCTTAAAAGAATAGTCATGAGTCTGTGCACCAGGTGTATTCACTGTGGGTGTGAAGCCAACATAAATCCCAAACAGATGCAGAATTACTATACGTTCAGCTTTAAGCATATTGGAATACCTACATAAACCTACAGAACACCTATTTATGCAATTCTTACTCCACATTTCTAATAAAAACACTGATGTTCCAGAGTATCTTGTGACCAAGTCATGCAACCAATACAAAATCCCGGAGCTACTCTAGAGGATAACCACACATTCAGCTACTACTGCATGTGGAACATTTCTCTGTAAGCTTCTGATTTACAAATTATCCACACGTAAAAGCGCCTGCAAATAAAGTACAATTTCTATTTATGTAAAAATGCAGAGATTTATCAATTTATTGAAGAATTGAAGATTGGCTAATGTGTTTGTTTTTTTTAATGAGATATTTAGTGTGACCCCCACCACCAAAGGGAAAAAAAAAGCATCAAAGACAAAAAGTGAGCCATGAATATCTTCAGAATTGAACAGTCGTCGGTGCGGCTCTTAACTTGCCACAGTAGAAATCCACTGTAACATTACTGCAACACACCAGATTAGTGATGGCTGGAATCTATGGAGCTGATCCAGCTGAATTGGCCCTGAATGTTCTCTTACTGGGACATTTAAATGACACAGAGTCATTGTTAATATTGCTAGTTACACCAGCACTCTTATATGACACGGCAAAATGTCTGCTGTAAAAAGATCTACTGGGAGACTTTTAGGGAATCATAGCAGGGTGTTGGTTTATATCACATCCAATAAAGCTAAACAGGGTCCTTTTACATTGAATCTTTAAAATTAGCTTATTAAATTTCACATTTGGAAATAAGGATTAAAACACACCCTCTTTATATAATAATATATGCTTTCCTACAACTTTCCACGCCCGTTTCTCTTTATCTAGTCAGTATTATACAGACTGAGAAGGCTCAGGCAATCATCTTAGGGCTTTTCAATGATTTACAGGATAAGCTCTGTGCTGCACTGCAATTACCCCCAATGCTCAACAGAGAGGAGGAAACGGTTATCAGTTTTATTCAGACACATCATTGGTTTGTTCAAATAACCAATTCATGTAGCTGCTTACAATAAAGCCTGTGAGGTACTTGGACCGCTAAAGTGAAGAAACCTGCAGAAACCCTAGGATAACAGACATTTTAATATAGAATCATTGTGTCGATAAGTGGAAAGCTGTAGAAATATTTGCCAAAGATTCTGCCCAGGGTGACATAACCTACAAAAATCTGTTGCTACTAAAAATGCCTCCCTGTCACAACAGCACACTGGTTGTTGTCGTCATCTTTCAGTTTCTGACATTATAGGCAACTTTAGACAACAGAGAGCCTTAGGGTTTTTCCTGCACAGGGGATTACAAGGTCCCTACCTCAGTCAAAATGTGTGTTGCTTCCAGCTAGGCTTGTCACAGTTTTTACAATGCTGTCATATTATGATTATTTCACATAGTCCTGATCTTCATCAAATCTAGTCATGTATTTGACTGTCACTTTTTAATGACATCATCTTGCTGCATCTCTCTTCTGATTGGTGTTCATTGGAGAACTTGTACTGAAGGAAATAATTCTGGTTTTGTCCTTGGTTGAATATAACAGTAAAGGGCTTTGTATAGTTAAGCCATGTCATACCAGTCATGTTGAATATTTAAGAAAAAGCATCAAGTTGAGGTTCCCACTCTTTCCCTGAAATTATTTTCCAGGGCATTTTCAGCCACTACACAGACAAGTTATCGCATCACACACTAATCCATTCGTCTGTTTCCCTCATTCTTTGTTTGGAAGTGTTCTTTTCTACAGTTGTAACTTGCATTTACCCAGATTGTGTCTATGTTTATTACTCAGACATTTGATGTGGAGTCTAAGGCTACAATTTATCTATGAAAAATAATTATGACAAATGTATCAGAATAATGCAAACACACCCACAGATTACAGCGAAGCCCTTCATTAGCATGGCAAACTGGAGTTACAATGTTTAACTGGGCAATTCCAAACTCTACTTTCTCTTCTACTTTCTCTCCTGCACTTCCTCTAAAATATTTGTATACTTTTACTAAAACATTGAAAAATTATTTCCTTTGTTTCATTTCAGTTTAGGCACACAAGGTCACAGGGCAGGGGGAGGATAAATACTTTTCCAGGAGAACTTAACTGTTTCTAGGACATTTGACCTTTTTTTCCTAATTTTTCATATATTTTCCATGACTGGAAAATATGTCAATCATTTTCCAGGTTTTCCAGGATGCATGGGAACCCTGATCAACAGACACTTTGCTCAGGTTTCAAAATTATGTGCCAGTAAATGCTCTTTTTCAAAAAGGTTAGTGTGATTAAATATTAATGGGCTTATATGGTAGTGGTTGCTTAATGTTAAAAACAATATTGATTACAACACTAATCCTTTTTATTCAAGACCTACAACAAATGCCAATTTCTGTTTAAAATATAGGCGTAGTAATAATCAAGCCTCTGTCTTATTTAGAGCCACAAAAAAGTTTCCTAAAGTGTAGGAGGCTGACAGTTAAATGAGCAACAAGCAGAAAAAAAACAAAAACAAAAACACACAAAACAGCCTTTGGCCTCACAGCCAGAGTGAGTGTTTCAGTATTATTATAGGATGTAACTATAATAGATGCTGGTGAACAAGGTTGTTCCCTAAATGATTTTAACAGTAACTTTTAAGAGGATTTTTTTTTTTTCTTAAAATCAGCTTTTAATTACTCCTTCACCAAACCATTTTCTCAAGGATTTGTAGGGCTTACAATTCATTATCTTACAAAAAATTAAATAAACAACAATTTAATCATCTTATTTGCCTTTAGTATAGTATACACACACACACACCACCATATTTTATTTTATACATCCAAGTTGAATCTGTAGATAAATAAATGTAGTGGAAACAATTTCCATTTACACTGATGTTTTCAATCAAAATGTCAAAGGTAAAGCTCAGTTCTGTGGTATTGTGTTGTCTTGGTGCACATTGCAGAGGATAACAGATCTGTACTGGCTGCTACAGTGATACCCCTAATTTAGAGGCAAAACAATCGCTATTATCCTCATTGGGTCCCAGAGGAAGGAAGTGGGTGCATAAATTATATCATGTCATGCAGTGATGTCAGTCTGTGGTTCCTAAGATGCAGCACTTCTGGTAATAAGTTAGTCCAGCTCCTGTTAACAGTCCAACACTATGCATTTTGGTTAATTTGAATATCTAAGATATGAGGCTCTACAGATCCAAGTCTCACACATGCAGAAATACAGCAGACACACACATCTAACCCTCAATTGTTCACACAGACAACTCTGTCTTACCTTGATGAAGGACACATTGGAAGGGAACTCCCCTGGTTGTAATGTGGGTGTTTCTGTTAGTGGAGGTGCAGCGATGGGCCCCCTGGAGATCCGTAGGGACACAGGAAAAGAGCAACTCACAGAATGATCAGCAGGGGGCAAATCACTATCTTCCTGCTCTGTTCCCTCTGTTTTGCCATCCTGCCTCTGGGTCCCTGTCTCATCTGTGTGACACGAGTCATTGTCATTTACAGCCTCTGCAGGGCCACTTTCTCCTTTCACTGGCTTTCCATTTTCAACCGTGCTCTCAGCTTCATTGTGCTTCTTTTCTGTGCCTGTGTGGCTCTCATTTCCATTCCTCTCCTCCTGTTTGGTGCTCTTTTTCCCCTGCACTGCACGCCGGGCCTCTTGAGTCTGCAGCTCAGACAGATAATGCCTGATGTTCTTGCGGGCTGCATGTACCAGACCACTGTCAATATCAAGGCCCAATATACGAGCAGGCCTTAATATTTTGGCAATATAAAGTGTTACATGGCCTGAATTGCAACCTAAATCCAGTACTTCTTTGCCTTCAAACCACTCTGGACGGAACACACGAACTCGAGGGTCTTCGCTGGCTCCTGGGTTGCGATAACCATAATACTTGTTGTAATTCCCATACTGAAACTTCTTCCTCTGCTGTTCCTTCACCTGGTTGTAGGGTTGCTGATGTGGACGACCTCCTGGCCCAGTTTTGGGACCACTTCTAGGTGTGTGAAAGGAATGAGAAGATCCTGTGCTACAATTTCTGTCTGATCCCGACTTTACGACAGGGGTAGAATGGGTCACAGGAGGGTCAATTTTTCCAGAATTGCGTCTTCGTTTGCGTCTGCTTGTGTGATGATTTGGTCCTCCTGATAAGGAGGAAGTGGAATCTTCCAAGGATACAGGTGTAATCTCCTCTTTGCAACTAGCTGAGCTGTCAGTTAAATGTTCATGAGAATCTCCTGTGGTACTGGAGAAACTGTTTGATTCTTTGGAGATATCTAGTGTGGAACACGAAGCTAAAGTACCTGGAAGTGGTGGACAGGAGCCACTTTTTACCTCATTTCTCCCTGATTCTAGGAGGCTGACCTGTGTGGCTGAAATACCTCCACCTCCTCCATGGTGTCTGTTGCGGTGCCTCTTCCTACCTCCACTCTTGTATGGAGAAATCAAAAAGCTGCTGTCTGCTATTCCACTGTTCAGGTTGAGCGGATCTGTGATGTCTCTAGGGATGAGGATCTCCACCGGGTCTCGACTCTTTGCTGGCAGAGGAGAAGATTTGGGCGTCTCTGCATTCAGTGCCTTGTTGACCTCCTCATCTAGCAGGCTGTTGAGGTTCAGTGGGTCAAAAATATTTCCACCCAAGAGAAAGTTGGTGGGGAGGACAGAGTCACTCTCAGAGTTGGCCCTTCGTCTTCTCTTGCCAGATGTCGGATGCTTGAAGCTTGGGTTTGCTGTGTTACGGCGCTTTGTTAGCTTCATCTGTTGCTGTTGTTTGGAATGATGAAAGCTATTCCTGCGATTGATGTTATTTTCATTCCCTCTGGCTCTCTGTCCAGTGTTCTCTGAGGGGCTAAGAGTGTCAGTTGTGCTGGTGTGTTTTGGTGAAGCTGCAGAGCCCGGGACAGGACAGGCAGCTACAAAGTCAGGTGTGGCTGCAGTACCCTCCACAATTGCTGATATATTACCGTAACCTCCAGTACATTCTGACAGCTGTAGAGATGAAGTTGAACTGGCTTGAGGACTGCCAGTTTTTACAGTCTCCTCATCAACAGACATCTCTAGTGATTTCCAAAATGGATGCAGACATGTAAGTTTTCCTGGATCTGAAATGGCAGAAAATGCAGGTTATTGTAAACATTGTGACATAATCACTTTAGTTGTTTAGAGCTTTGTAAATATAATAAACATATTACTGCTGCAACAACACACACTGATAGTTTTAAAGTATTGACTTGTACCAATATTAGCTGGCAACTACAACTAGTTAGTGTTTGTTGCACAACTTTAACGTTGATATATATTTTTTCCCCCCAAATTTTACTTCACGTCGTGATCAATGAAAGCAAATTTGCACAAGAGGATGTAACGATAAAACACTGATACATAAACATTATAAACATAGTGTAAGATCGAGGCGAAAAGTCTTCCTTTCATATGCATGTTCCGTGTGATTAAACCATTATTACAGAGGCTTTCTGACATCAGGGGTCAGTGCTGTGGAAAAAGTTTGGGACTCCCTGTGTTGGACAGTTTACTAGTTAGCCAGTTAGCACCTAGCTGCTGTACCGCGGGCCAGAAGACAGGAACGTCGAGTAAACGTTGACGTTAGCTTCACTCCGGCCAACAAACGTTAGACAAACGGTCAAGTACCCACCTCGATAAGCTGCTTCCTGAACACCTCTAAAACCACGAGTCGCATTTGTTGAAGTGGTACTATCTAGCAGATGGCCACCTATACACATACAGTCTACAGTGCAGTCACCATCAAAATAACAGTCTCACCTCTCCGTTCTCCCCGCCTCCGGCCGGACTGTCACTACCCCGCACTCTCCACTCGAGCTAACGCTAACGTTGCTAAGCTAATACACACAAGTACCCCCACGCCGATGCAGCCGTGGCAGTCACAGCCACAGAGGCACCTACTGCACGGGTCTTTTGTGGTAGTCTGTCCCGTCCAAAAGCTTCTCTGTCCTCCAAACTGCCTTGCTGACTTCTTGAGTCAACTCCTAGTCGCTCAGTGCCAGGCAGGTTGGTGAATAAATTATTCCATTCGCTGGGAGAGTCGGCATGGCGGCGCATCCGGGCTCCGAGTTCCAGCCACAGATGACTGGGGCGGGGATCTGAGACACCAGCCCGAGATGTGGTGAGGAGGGCTCGGTCTGAGGTCTATTATAATGAGCAGCACCATATATCAAATTGGTTCAGATAAGGTCTGCAACTAACTATAATTTAATATACAAAGGTTTACAGAGCACTTTGCCTGTGTTTATGTCCAGGGCCCAGGTTGGTGCCTTCAGGTAACTTTCACTCCAAAACTTCCAGAAAGAATGAAAACATGAAGTGTTTTTGAACAGACTGGGAAAAAAACATGAATGGAACAGAATTCGTCTGTTGATAGACAAACTACAGTCAACTAACTACCCTACAACACAACCCACAGCCCAAAGAAAGGCCTGTTTCAACTAGTGTCAAATAAAGGAGGCCTCCAGTCACACATATATGTATCTGAGACCCAGAAAGGAAAAGCTTTGTCTAGTTTACATTTAATAATACCTCCACTGGAAACAGTATGATGCAAGACTTTTTTCTTATACGTCTATTTAAAAAAAAGCTGTGAAACTACTGTCCACAAAGAAGTTCTACTCAGGATAAGATGTGTCTTTTGCATTATGAGCATCTAAACTGAAAATAAATAATAAATTAACAAAAGGAGTTTTACCTACTAGCTTTTCGAGTCGCTACAGGGGTTATATTTGACTTTTTGGATGTGTTATAGTTGTTAAGTAGTACTGGTTCTGTGTAATGTAATGCAAGTATGTTTGTCATTTAAGTTGTGACAGTTGTGGATACGTATTTAATTGTGTTGTATGGTATTAACATATTGATAATTTAAATGGTAGTTTGGGCATATTGTTCATGTAAAACCCCAACTAGGGACAAGAGTTTAAAATTAGTGATAGATATAAACTTTATAATCAGTTTCATTCTTTTTATTGAAAATATATTAAACTGTATTATCCCATTAAAAAATTATATTCTATTCTGTTTTTACATTTTTGACAATGTAACAAACTTGTTTTCTGTCTTTACAGGTGCAATTGTATTCTAAATGTATCTCCAAGCTCATGGTATGTTGATTCACATAATTTATTTGATATCATCTGAAATTATGTTGTTAATATGAGAAGTTTTTCGTTTTCTGTGACATTTCACATAAGGTTTTTTTTTTGTTTTGTTTTTTTTTTGACAGTGTCACAGCCATGGCTGCAATCTGAGTCCAAAAACCACTTGTAGGTGAGTTGGCTGTAATGACACCATTACAGTAACCTCAGGGGCTGCAGTCATTAAGGTAAGCATGTTCACTCGCTGTAGCTCCCCTGACTAATGTCTAGAGTCTAAATCTGAAAATAGTACTTTAGTTGTGACCTTAGAGGAAATTCTGCTGAGGAAGGAGGGTAGCGCCATAGAAAATTATCACACCACACTTTCTCTGTATCTTATCATGATGCATACTTATGTGATTATGCACATCATGTGTGGTTTCATGATAACATATAAAACAAGAAAAACACTTTGAGAGGACATAAGCCCCACAGTCCTGTAATTGTATGTAACTCCAAATCTTGCAACATTAGAAAAAGTGTTAAGAAGAAATGTCTAGGATACACCTGTTTTTCCTGGAATTGTGTATTCATTCTGGGTCGATGCCCTACCATTCTCCTCAGTTTTATGAAATTCAGTGTGGTTGATAAACCATGCTGACAGATAAACAGATGCACACATGGTTCATTTCCATGTGTTATGACATATGCTAATGGTTTGTATGAAGAGGCTGACTGTATTCAGACTAACACAGGTTAATGACAAGTATGTCTGCAGGTAATAATTTGTGAATGAAAAGTATG
>JAQQZY010000007.1:18849180-18871334 GCA_030068375.1 Ostorhinchus rueppellii | reverse complement strand
AAAGTAAAAAGTTACCAGAAAAATAAATACTCAAGTAAAGTACAGATACCTAAAAAAATCTACTTAAGTACAGTAACAAAGTATTTCTACTTAGTTACTTCCCACCTCTGACAGTATGTAATTCTAGTTTAAAAAAAAAAAAATCAAAGAACCACCTGAAATATTGTAATACTTTCAACAATTCAACATTTTGTACACAATTCTTTAAAATTAAAATTTTAAAATTAAAATTCCCTGTATGGTTTAGTAATTGTATATTTCACTGTGAAAGGCAGGTTTTTCTCTACTACTATAAGGCTATGGTTATGCACCCAAGCCATTTTAGGCTCCTACTAAATCAAATGAATTGAAAACAATGTTGACAACATCAGAACTAACTAAGGCTATGTTCACATTGCAGGGAACAGTACAGGCACATCTGACTTTTTTTTGCCTATATTTGATCCATATCTGATTTTTAATAACACATTACATCTTTTTCAATTCAGATCTAGGCCACTTTCATATGTGGTCCTAAATCAGATACATATCTATTGTTTTGCAATAAACCTTCAGTCTGCCACATTTCATTCGACTTTGACGTCATTGAAATGCAACTGATGTCACAGTTCTGTGATGGCGGAGGAGGAGCCCAGCAAAATCCAGGCTTCCATAACTCCCAGACTTCCATAAACTCTGTGTGCTGTGTGTGACGTCACATCTTCTTCTGTGGATGTGGGTTACTTTGGGACCATAGACCGTTCACACATGAATCTAATGGCAGTCACATTTGAATTATAATATGAAGAAATGCAAAAAAAAAAAAAAAAGGACTTATTTCAGCAAAAAATCTGAATTGATCATGAAAACCTACAGTTTGAATGTAGTCTGACTGACTTTTCTCAGTTATGACAACGTTGTAGTTGATCCCCTTTAGATTTATTTAATGTATCATGTGCTCTAGCTCTTCCAGTTTTGTCTCCTAAAACCACCGCCTATGCACTTAAGTCTTCTAAAAACACAGGAAAAATACTAATATGAATATGAATACATTTTTCACCATAAGTACAAGAAGTGTTGCTAGCTGTCTTTCTGAGCGAGCTAAGGATAATAGTCAAAAAATATAGAATAAATGACCAGTTGATCTTATTAAATATCCTTCGGGTGCATGTGATTCAACCTTGTGTGCAAATAAACTAGAATTATATGTGAGAATAAAGCCCTCAGCCTGATTATGTCCTACTTCATTATGCAGAGAACCTGTTCATATTCATCAACAGGGAAATGCTTGCAGATAGAGCAGACTATGATACTTCAAAAGTCAATACAACCCCCCCTCCATGCACACAGACACTACTCCTATAACTACATAACTGGTGAGGGTTAAAGAAGTTTTGGGTGATGGTGCAAACTAGTAGACATGATCCAAAAGATCAACTGTGCTAACCTCATCATCCTCTTTGAATAAGCAGGTTGAAAAGTGTAACATTTAGCCTACTTTGAAAATTTGGCAAAATGAGCAAGGTGATAAGTGCACGCATACACACACACACACACATTAAACCACTGTGTAATCCGTAATTACTGTCCTCTGCTGTCAGTACTTACATTCCCGTTGAGCATGTTTCATTCTGAAAAATGCCCCTAATGAGACCATATATACAGTAATCTATCAATAGGTTACCCATGATCAGCAGGATCGAGGCCTACTGACCTCAATTATATTCCTTTGGGGGTAATCTCTGCTGTACCAGCACATACAAAAAGTCATTTTCCTGTTGTAGCTGTAGCATGGATGAGCGTGACCTATTATCTTTTACATGCCAACTTACTGGTGCAGGGCTTACAGAAGTTAATCTGATGTGGTAGAATGAAGAGCATTTATAATAATACACTCTCCATAGCGGCACCACAGTTTTAGGGAATATTGAATATTACAGTCAATGTTTGAAAGCGTACTTGCAAATTTAAGAGTAATTTTTTTTATTTGGTTTTGATTATCTGAAGCAAATATAAGTGGCATGGTGTGGTTTTTAAAATGTCCAAGAAAGAGTGTTAAAAGGCAATCAGTGTTTCTCAAACCGTACTAACTCTAATATGTTCTCATCTGTCGTCTTTGGTCTCATAAATTGAAGAAACAGGAATCAATGAAATAGGCTTTTTCTTTAAGTACACTTTTCAGCTTGAATCCTGAAGAAGGAATTCGGTGTCTACCTGAGAACCATTCGTACAAAAATAATGAATTATCATAAATCTACATTTTAGTCAAACACTCTCTCTGAAAACCTGTTTTCTTAATGTAGTTCTGTGTCTTTTACTTGTTTGCTAGTTTTTACTTGTTGCATCTTTTATGTCATTTTTGTCCTGTTTTGTCATTAACAGTGGTATTATTGCACCTTATACACTATTTTTGTCTTGTTACTTCTTTTAAATCATCCGTTATGCTGGTTTTTTTCTTGTTGCATCTTTTACATTATTTTTGTCTCGTGTTGTCAAATACAACTGACACCTTTTCTCTACATTTCCTACAGCTTTGGTGAAGTCGATATTTACAAATTTTCCAGAGAACACTTAAAAATAATCATATCATATTATTGCTAATGATTTTCCTACTATTTAGCGACCCAATAAAAACATGTCCGCAAACCTTTCCAGGACCCTAATTTTAGGAAACACAGTTCAGTCCAAATAGTTGCTAGTTGATGTTATGTCTTATATGATTGATTGCTGTAGCTCAACCTTTAAAACATGGCAATGAAAATATAGAATAAATTTTTTTTTTTTGCTGCAGAGTCTCTTATAGCAGCACCGCATTGAAGAGAATCTCAATCTGAATATGTAAAAAGCTTTTTTTCTAATGTTGTGGTCAAAAAGTTCTGTTCATACCACTTTGATGTACAAGACCAAATCACACCTGTCGTTACCCCTGAACTGGTGTCAGCAATAACTGAAAGAAAATCACATAGTTGTTACAGGAAGGACTTTCAGGCTCTGTAGGTGAGAGATTTTATTGATGCTTGGAGCACAAAGCGAGGTTGACCTGTTCACCTCCACACTTCATCTCTTCTCGTATATCATCATTTCCTGCGAGGCTTGCATGTCTCTCTGAATCTTCCCTCTGCTTCTGTTCCCTAGGCAGACAGAGCTCTACCATAATATGATCATCTAAACCATAATTTGATATGCTGTATACAGTAGTGATTGACCAGTGCTGTGATTATTTGATTCTAGACCAAAGAAGCTATCATCTCAAATTTACCACTACCATTTTGTGCAATGATATATTCTTCCTGGACTGATGAAGAAGGATCTTCGAGCTGCTACACATGAGCAGTGATGAAATTTTCCACATTCATATGGGCATACATAATATTTTTAATGATGGAATTTAGGGCTGTGCTTTGTCAAGCCAGAGAAAGATTCTCCCACAGATCAGACTGACATGGAAGGTAAAATGTAGCTTCTATTAATTGAAGAAACCTGTTGAAAACTAAACTAATGCATTTCAACTAGAGTTAAACCATTTGCTAGAAATGAACAAAAATGAAGGGGCTAGTCGGCTGCTAAAATATCTTGATGTGTAATTCCACTCATGGCGACTGGGAATGACTGCTAATATGCCAATAACCCTGACTCCCATAAGCCGCTTTTACACAGTACTTCTGTTCCGGGATAATTTCACCTTTATTCTGGAAGGATGTCTGTGTAAACAGAATGTTGGGATCATCTGGTCCCACCTTTATCGTGGCTCTGTAACGCCTCTGGAGGTGGAAACAGAGCTGTGATAAAGCTGGAATCATGATTCTGGAACGCCATGTAAAAGGAACACCTCTTGTTCCGGAAACCAAGATGTGACATTTTGATGATGTATTGAGTGTGTGACCCTTGCACCAGGGGGATTAAAAAATGAGCGCAGCCGTGTACAGTAAATCAACATATCAACATGACCAGAAAGATGTTGAGTTGAGGAGATTCAGAGATCCGTGAGCTGTTGTCACATCAGGCAGAGGACTCTATCTGTGCTAACATTTGTGGAACAATGAAAGACTATGGAGGAGTTAGCTAAAAAGCTACGCTTGGGGTATTTCCACCACGTAAGTTACTGTATACATCATGCTGCGCTGCGTTACCGCCCCTTTGGTTCCAGAACACAGGTTTGCTGTGTGAAATTCCAGCCTGTCTCACCTCTGTTACTCCTTTGGCTTGGCTGTGGAAATTGGTCAATGATGTCATCACCATCACACCTTTTTTCCGGGATCTCTGTGTAAAAGTGGCTGTAGACTTGCGCAGAACTTCTCTTGAAAAATTTAATTTTTTTCCCAGGAATCATTCTGGCCTTATTCATTTTATTTGGAACCTCTACAAGTGATCTGGTTTATCTCCAATTTTTTTTTCTCTGATCTGAAATTCAATAGAAAGCTTAAAAGACTTCCATCTTGACCTTTGATTGGCAGGTCTGTATAACAATGGCCTTCGGAGTATATTCAATAAAATGCATTTTTCTTGACAGATAGCTCCACTGTAGTTGGGATTAACAGATTTCATAAAACTGTAAAAGATGATCATCATTAGATCACCCATGTCCCCCTGAAAATGGCTCTGACCCCTTGTGTTCCTGTAGCTCCAACCTTTTTTGTCAAATATAGTCACTTTTAGCCAGAGTGTTGATGGTCAAATCACAAACTACTGGTTTCACAACAGCAATGGAGAAACACAAAGATGACATCACAAATTATATTATCTACGATCGCTATTCTTTCTGTCAAAGTTAATTATACATTTACAATGTGAAGCCTTACTTATATACTTTTTATTTAATTAGATTAATGTTTAGCTAATACAGTTGTTTTCAAATGTTCAATATACACAGGTGATAGTATAAAGAACATAGATGTGTGTCAGGTTGTGTTGATCCTCAGACAACATCAGAAAATGTAGGAAGTGAAATACAATTAAAAATTATTAAATAATAGTGCTGTGTTTATAGTAATAAGTTTTATAGTTGTATTTATTACTTCTCTTTAAACCTTTGTTTTCAGATAAACATTACAGTAAAGTAAAAAAATAAAACCAATTAATTTGTACCTGTAAATGGTTATTAGGCTGATTATCCAAGGTACATAACGCATATCATTTTGGAAAGCAATTTTCCTGACTCTGCCCAAACACTAGTAAATCCAGACAGGGCTTATTAGAAAATGTCACCAGAGAGACGTACTCTGCCTCCGAGGATATTTATAGGATTCATTATATAAACCTGATCACCAACAGCAGCCTATGGATTCGAGTAAATCGTGCTCCTCCTGCAGCTGCAGGCTGTCCTGTCAGCTCCTGATCTGAGCTCTCACTGCTGAGCTTCAGGAAATGATCTGTCTTCAGTACTACTTCAGGAAGTTCATGGTGTCACTGTAACAAAGTCTTAAGCAAAATAGTGTTTGGCACAGTGTGACATGGGAAATTAAGAAATGGTTTCAGTTTATAGTCATTACTCACATCTAATGAGACAAAAGTTAGAGAAAAAAGACCAGGTAAAATCACACAGACACCCGTAAATACCAGTGATTTGTTGATTATTTTTGACTTAATTCATATACACTTGTGTCCTACAATAAGGGAGGAATAAAAATGTAGCAAGTTGTTAAAGGGCTTAACACTGACTCTTATAATGGAAGGACACTGGCTGTGGAGAAATGTCTGGCCTTTTTAGTCATTGTTGTTTTTGCAGCTCATTTCGGAGTACAAAAGTGTGGCTCTTCTAATGATACAGACCAGCCACACTAATCCAGGTGAATGCTGTCGATCTTTGTTCGTTTCACTTGTTTAAACCTACTTGAATCTACAAGATTATTGCAAAGAAAAGGTTAAGAAGACAAATGAGGCTTAAAAATAACTCTCTTCCTCCAATCCCTTGACTGCCTGTGGAGCTTTTAAACTTGTTATTTAGTTGTTTCTTTAAGTCATATTTTTAGTGAGTCAGTGAAGAAAGTCTAGTTTTTGAATATTTTGAAATATTTTGCCCTTCCTAATCTATTAAAAGAAGAGTAATGTGTGCATTTGGAATTCTGTCAACATGTAATCTTACAGACAGTGCTGGTGACTGAATGAAGTTCAGTATCAAATAGTTATAGTTTACAGTATTTGTGAGAAATCATTCATTCTCATTCTATAAATGCGGAATATTCTCATTTCAAAGATGAATTACTGTCAGGACTTTATAATCGAATTGCATTGCTGGGTTTGTGAAAGAAGTAGAATCATTGTGTATTTGTACATGTGACAAGTGAAGAGTCACATATCTATGCCATAATGAACCATTCATATTTAGATAATAGCTCAAAGCAGTTGTTGAAAACACAAGTTTTATGTGTTTGCAATGAGACTTTACAGACTAGTGTGTTGACTGGTAATTTTAAAGTGAGTTTCTATGTAATGTACAGGTCTTTGTTCATACTGTGATATCCTGATAACATGATTACTGCATTTCCTGTCCACGAACCAGTGGGGACAGCCCCTTAGTTAATTTGGATACCCGCAATAACAGTCATGTGTTAAAAGTATTACAAAAGTCATGCAGTTGGTAGGTACTGTCCGCAGCTCATGAGAAGCATGTGTAGAAAAGGAAACTAAAAAAACCCTAATTCTCCTGTGCTTTAAAATAACATACTTGACAGTCTTTATTAAGGATACAGCTCTTTAATAAAATGATACCAAGCAGTGGTATAAGTGTAATGTAGCCTGTGTCTACTAAACATACATAATGATGATGACTTTCAGTATAATACTAATGAATGATGAAATGTATCAAATAAAAAAAACAAACAAACTGCAATACATCATAGTTTCATGACATACAAAGAACAAATCATATAAATCCACACGCTTGCTGTTGAATAAAAATATGTATTAATCCTATGCAGTATTGGTTATTGATATTGATAATGCCAATGAAGAGCTAACTGGTTATCTTGCCTTGTATTAAAAAAAAAAGGATGTGAAAAGAATGTGGAAGTCCCAAAATATCGTAAAGTGAAAATATCTAGTCATATGTGAAAGGCATGGTTGAACTACAGTTGACGCTTTTCTGATACTTAATGTGTAAGTACTGAAGTGCAAGAACACAATAATCTTTAGTGCGTACCCAGAGAAAATCCTCCTCATCTCTGCTTTAAAGTAAGTTTTTTGCATGCCACTGCTGAATCAAATTCTCATTTGCATTTCCATCTTGGCCATGTTGGCAGGGTTTAACCGGGTCTGCAACACTTCATGCAAAGCTGAGGAAATACTTGCACAATGCAGACATCTGATTTTTAACATGTAAAATGTTCAACACTAAAAATGTGTAAATATTCATTACTTTCATCATAATTTGCATATTTTATCATCTAAATTCCTTATAAATTCTATTTAATAATCTGTTAGACCACTGTACAGGATTTTGAGGGATGTTGTCTGAGTGCAGTCATCAGGTTCTCCATTAGACTGAACGCTGTCACAGAACAGCCATATTACTCTCCAACAAGGAGTCGACATTACAGGGGTTGTCAGGACAACCAGCCATGATTCACAGAGCCTCAGATAGGCCTCCACCTTGAGCAAGAAGCACTAGCCATGAGACTGAACAGATGCTGTACCAGCCAGCCAATCACAGGTGAGATAGAGGAAAAAGATGACATCATAGGCAAATTAGGACAAATGCAGCGAGTATTTTGGTTGTCGTCTCCGCCTGCCTCTAAATCCACAGGCATTTTTGTATACACGAAAAAGATAAGTGTTATGTGAAAATGATGAAAAAAAACCCAAAATAGAAACCAATGTAAAAAACAAAAAGAAAATTTTGAGGGATTGCTTGATGGATGACATATATGAAAGATTTAATAAAAATACCTGAAACAAAAAATAGAAACCAAAAAAAAAAAAAAACAGCATAAAATCTAGCATATATATTTATTTAACCTTTATCAATAATATATTGTATCCAGTGTCACAAATAATAAGGATTACAGAGGATCTCATGAAAACTCTAGCTATTATGAACCCATAAGACACATTTTTAACAGCCTGATATAATTTCTGTTTTGTATAACTATAACATAATCTAAAATATAAGTCATTCACATTTCATGTAGTATATTCTACTACAACGTGGCTAAATATTGTTGCATGCTTGTGAAAAAAATTAATATTGCAGATCTTTGTCTCATCGTGTGTTTAGTCATATACTGCTCAAGAATTAGAATCTGTTATTAAAGGGTAATGGCATGTGTACAAGTGCTGACCACACTGACTGCTAACATTCTATTTGGATAATGCACTGAGTATTTAGTATTTCAAAAGCTTATGTTCACTTTAATATGTCATTAACAAAAAAAACAAAAACATTTTCAGAACTGCGCAGAGGTAAAGGAGGAGGAAAAGTCAAGGATGTTCAACAGATTGTATGTTCATCTACATACAAAATGAAAAATGAAAAGTAAGTTTTTCAAATGTTATAAATACTTTATGTAAGAAGACTATCAAAATAAAGTGTTAACAAAAGTTGATCCATAATATATATTTTATTGGGTGATATGATAGTGATTGTTTGGAGTAGTTAAAAAAAAATGTATTGGCACTAAAAACAGATTTTTTTTCTTTTATTACTTGAAGTATAGTCATATGTCATATTTATACTGCAAATGTGAGTTTACATATGTTCTTATATGTATTTAGAACATGAATATAAAAAAGTCTGTGTTTATTATATTTATATTTCTAATGTAGTCCACACACTGGAAACTGTAACTGTTTTCAGGATGAAAGTATAATTAATTTTTTTTTTTTTTTATTTTAAATATTGATCATGAAAAACATGTACATACCAGACTTGACAAAATGGTTTTATTTGCAAAAAGAAAGAGATAGATATACGGTTTCTCCCTCCTGCATTTCTCGGCAGCAGGGTTTGGTCTGTCAAACATAAAACCAACTCTGTCTGCCTGTCGGTTGCCTCCTCCCCCAGACCTGCTGCCTGTATTAATATTCAGCCTCTCAGCCAATCACCAGAGCAGGGTGGATGACATCATGAGCTAGGGAACAGTGAGCAGCCAGTGAAGCATCCAGCCTGCCGAACAAGCTTGCTTTTAGGGTCAGGAACTGGTCTGACAAGAGAATGGCAATCCTGCCTTTAAACTGTCATTAGGACTGTACGCTTGACGATGAATCTACCAGAGCACTGGGCTCAAAGGCGAAACAGCGAGCAAGAGAATGTGAAGACATATTTCAGGTAATTCCCTCTCTGTGTATGCAATAGGGGATGTGGAGGGGGAAGGCAGAGGAGGGAGGAGAGGAGAGAAGGAGGAGGGGGAGGCTGTGTATGTGGGGGTGCTTTGTAGCCTTTTTTTCTTCTTCCACTCTGCATTCTGCCCTGCTAAAGAGGCAGCTGTTTCGTCAGCAGGCTGTCCGTGAGGGGCGAGATGGAAATGGATGCCTGCATCAGATGGGCTGGACATGTTTTGTATGATCATTTACCTCTGTGCATCACATCATCTCTGTATGCACTCCCTTGTGCCTCACAAATAGCATCTTTATTGATGGGGAGGTGTTGCAATCAATGGTGGCGTTTGTACGGGCCTTGTGTCTGTCTGTGAGTGTGTGTGTGTGTGTGTCAGTCCTAGAGAAATGCAGCAGCTGCAGTGGCAACACTGGAACAAAAAAGAAGCAATGCTATTTTGGGTCTGTAGACCCGAGGCTGACGGTTGGATGTGAGCTGTATATGCTGTGGTTAGGCGGGTGATGGATGCTTAATATGCTGATAGATGCTCTTTTGTTTTCTCTGCACCGCTTCACTTATGGCTGGTATAGGGAGGGTTTCAGAAAGGAATAGCATTTACTTCCATTTCTGTCCTCCACTGCACACCCCCACAGAGCAGAGACGCGCCTCTGTCTCCTGGCTTCAACATGGATGTGTGGAGCAGTTTCATGGCGGCTGTAGTGACAGGGAGATATACAACATCTGGTCACCTGACTTCATTGGGGATCGGAGTGGGGGTGGGGGCTGGTCCTGCGAAAGCTGAGCCATTCTCCTTCAGATTCTTCTACAGCCATCAGTGGAGAAAGATAGAAAAATGTGTTAACATATGAGCTAAATGTGTGTCTTCTCATCCCCCCTGACCATTTAAACTGGTGGTGTCAGAGCCGGCGTGGTGGGAGTGAATGATTCCTCTCCCAGGAAGCACAGTCATCCTCTGGTTGCGAGAAGCAGGGCCTGATGGGAGACCTGTTGTCTGGCTGTCGTGTGAAAGAGGGATGTTAGGGAGACGTCTCAGTGATCGAGGGAGGGTGAGAAGATTAAAGAAGGGAATTGGGGGATGGGAAGGTGTTACTCTATGAACATTAGCCTGTTACACTGATATAAATGTGATACATGTCCTTCCATTGACCACTAATCCATCTGTCCAGACATCCAACACCAGCTCTGTGTTCTTTTTTTATTCTGCATTCATTCAATAGAAACACTATGGCCACCGTTAACTTATAAATATCAGTATATAAATCACACACCAATCCAAAGCCCCTCCCCTGTCCTTTTTTTCAGTTAATTAACATGATTTGACAGGCTGACTTACTTTTTACTTTACACTCATTGTGCATTGGCTAATGGCTATGATAGCACATTATACTGGACCATTTCTATCAGAAAAAAACTACAGAAACACAATAAACGGAGACACTTTTAGAATACTTTTTCTGTGTGTACATGGTCTGATCTGTGAAATGGTTCGTGGAATCCACACGCTATAGACATTATATATTCATCACACCTTTATCTGCACACACAGACATCTTGCATGCTGAGCAAATTGGCATTTATTAGCTCTGTATTTTAGCAGTGTTGGTCTGTAGGTTGGTCTGAACCAAATAAAACATTTTGTGCAAAAACAGAACATTTAGACTTAAGCTAGAAGATGGGAATGTGACTGCTGTTACGTACAGTACATATGTGTTACTAAAAATAAAAGGAAAAGGAAAACTGCACTTTCCAGTAAATTGTTTACAGTATAAACATAAAGACTGCAGGCAAAATCAAGCTTACTGTGTCTTAGCTTTAATGTTGTTTGTTTTTTTTACAGCTGACATTTGTAATATGTTGGCAAAACTATTGATAATAGTATCATCTTTTACTTTTTTCTGTCAGTAATGGTTAACTTGATAATCATTCCATCCTTTATTTAGACAGAACTTAACTAAATGTGTTTTTTTTCAGGGGTGTATGCATTTCTAACACATACTGTATATATTTCTTTACTTTGTGCTCCTCTTTTTATTAGTTTGGAGTTCTGGGCTTCCCCATTTTTTCCATTGCCTATTGTAACCCAACACACACAGCTTCTCTTACCTCACCTCAGCGAACAAAAGCAGTAGACACAGATCCTCATCTTGGCGTGTAGCCTGCTAACTGGGCTGCCTGAAATATGATAGTAGGACTCACAACACATACAAGTAGGCCTCCATCTGTTGAGGACTTAGCCTGAGTGAGTTATGTTGGTGGACAGCTTATTGTTCACTGTAGTGGCCGTTTAGGGCGCCTGTTGACAGTTCATAAATGTGTAGTGGTCTCCTGTGGGGGTGTGCACATGTGTGTGTGTGTTTGTGTGCATTTGAGGGCATAACTGTCTGAGCAGAGCAGTAGTCTTGTGGTAGGTGTGTCAGAGCTACAGTCTGTGTGTTGTGGATTAGCATGTAGGATTGGAAGCCATCTGGCCATTTTGTCTCAGAAAGGGGAGGGGAGTAAGTGAGAGAGATGGATAGATGGAGAGAGAGAAAGAGGGGGAGAGAGAGAGAGAGAGGAAACACTCACACACTGACACATTGACACAGCTCCCTCCGTAATCTCCCTACTTGATGTCTGTTGGTACTTAGACCAGGGTTGCTTGTCTCTGTGCATTTATGTGTCTGATTACATGCACTAAAAATACAACTAGTATGTGTTTGTCTCATTTAATATGCTGTCCATGTGTGTCTAATAACAATTATAGATATGACTGTAAAATAGCCATATAGCTACAGTAGGTAGGTAGATGGATTGTCCAGGGAAGGATTTAAGAGTCCAGAAAGTAAGAGGTGTTAAAGCCTTTACAGTAAGATGATGCAATGAGTGAAGACATTCCAGATGGATAGAGTCCACAGAATAAAAGGATGAAATGTTGCAGAGGTAGAAGTGAGTTCAGATGGTTTAAGAGATTATCATGTTTTTCAGGGTCAAGAGTTTGTAGAGTTGTCAGAAGTAGAGTTTGCCTGAAGATGAACCAAAAGTTAGATGTGGAAAGGATGAAAAGGATGCAGATGACTTCAGATATGGTTCACAAGGCGATTATGTGATCCATTCTTCTGTAAGAATATTCACGGTTGATCTCACTTTAGTCATCTAGTGATGGACTTCTATGTTCTTTTGTCTTTTATGAGGTGGTAATTATTTGTAAATGAAGGGAGACTTTCATTTTAGCTGAGTTGAATTGTCTTAAGCAGGATTTGACTATGAAATAAGATTGCATAAAAAAAAAAAAAAAAAGATTCCAAACTGTGAAACAAATAAGTAACACTTTTCAGCTACAGAATATGTGAAGTGAGTGTTGTCACACTGTTGCTCAGCTTAAATTAGACAAAGAACTTGGTTTCTCTTCTCAGTTACATTGAGGTGAAACTACCTTGTGTGGCATTACACCGCATCTCAGCTGATTGACTCACACATACAGAATAGTGAGTGAGATACAACTTTGTAGTACACCTACATGTATGTCAGAGATCAAAATGACAGTGATTACATGGTAACTTATTTGGAGATCATGCAAACAAATGAAGACTAGCTAATTTATTCCAATTGCACAGTAAATCCCATACACCGTCCTTTGATGTTCAAGCCTAGCCTCCACAGACTAGTTAAGAAATGAATGAAAATGGCCTATATCTCCATCTTGTTTATGTGTTTTCATGTACTGTGTCCCCTCCTGCAGGTGCATTTTAACCCCTTTAACTCAACTCAGAGCAGGTGCACCAGCTGGCATAGCAAGAAGGAATCCACTCCCCTCTCTGCCTCCACCTGGTTCTCAAACATGGCCATCAATGCTGCCGTATTGTTAAAAACTAGCTTTGAAGTTTAAAGCTGACAATATGAGATAACATCACACGATAAGCAGCCTCACCTGTGTGTAGTGTATTATAAAGTGATATTTAATCTAGAAAAATCCCCCTGTGTGCAACAAATAACAGCATCAGAAAAGACTGAAAGAAAATCTAAATCCAGATCAAACTAGTCAACAATGAACATCATGTTCTTCATAAAGGATTTAGGAAACATAATATGGTTCAAAGGTGTCATTAAGAGTAGATGTGAGCAGAAAGTGGAGCCCTAGCCAGATTGATTGCCCATGTGTTTCAGTGTTTCCACAGACGTATAGTGAAAACTATATAGTACCTACCTATAATTGGACTCTGGTATTTGACGGACGGTGGAATCATCTGCAGACGGTGTGGGGGGCTTCTTACATACTGTGCATTCACTTGATGCATGTATTCATGGATTGCAGACACCCCTGTGGGCTGTTGCTCTGACTGCCACTTGAAAATCTTTAGTATTCAAGGTTTTGGGCTCACATGTGCACTAGTAGTCAGAGAAACATAAATTATAACTGCAGTGACCCTGGTAAGGTTTTGAAGGGATTTTTTTTTTTTTGTCATGCTCTGCTGTTACCTTGCATTTTCCACTTATTTTCCATATCTACTATTAAAAAAAACCAAAAAATAAGAAAGGCATTAATGTGACTGGATGAATGATTTTGTTAACCTTTGTATTAATACTGCAGAAATATTTAACACACCATTGGAGCAGCAATTTTCATGTGGAATTACATAACATTAAAAGAGAATCTGTCAAATGTTTTCACATATAAAAGCAAAACTGAGCATGTCAGTTACCACTTTTTGTCAACAAATTAGAAAGTTAATGAAAATTTCTGTGATGTTTTATTGTACATGCACCTGCCTCACTTTTCAGAAAAGACATCCAGTGCTTTAAATAAGCTTGAAACAAAAAAAAGTGCATTTTAGATTTTCAACAGTGTTTGTCTGTTACAGAACAAGCTACTTTTAGCCAGTATTTCCTGCATGACAAAATAAATTCTCCACTTTTAAACAAACTTCTATTCCACATTTTACAGAAAACAGTTTTACCACTTCCCATGTTTTACCATTTTAGATTTAGCCTCTTACTGTCCGTATAGTTTTGTTTCTGATTATTAAAATGGAAATGTACACTTTGCTTATCACGTTTCTTCAAAATGCACACACACTAACACAGTCTTGTTGGTGTTGTCGATTAAAAAGCAGAAATACTGGGCCCAAGTGTGTGTGTCTTTCTGCCTGTCTGTGGATACACGTGCATGTATTAATATAAAAGAGAATAGCACTGAGGCAGGTTCACCAGAACTAAATATTAAATGACAGATGAGCTCTCAAGCCTCCCCAGTAGGGGAGTTTGGGAAAGGATGATGCCTGGTAAAATGAGAGTCACAGTGGATTGTAAACTGCGGTGAATAAATGGGTCCTGAGTGTCAACTAACCTGCTTTTTCTCATCTGTTTTGAATAAAAGGAACATTACCCCTCAACCTGTGAGCAGGACAGAATAATAGAAAGTAAGTCAGTCAGTGAGAATGTGTTGTAAAATCACTGAAGCTCTGATGTTAGAGGACTCGCTGTGAGCTAATCTAGAGTAAACAAGGCCGGCATTATTTGCATGTGTTCACGCTTATATCGGTGTTGTTGGTCGCCTTGTAGAATTATAACAGCTAAACAAAAGGTGAATTGTGTTTATCTATTTTTATTGAAATGGATTTGAACAGAAACAGCTCACATTTCAGTGGATTCTTGGGGGAAAAAACTAAAACTGTGAATATGGTTGGCTGTATCTGTGGGGTTTAGACAATAATGAATGTATTTAAATATTTAGGAAGGAACTTAACGCATTTTGTAACTAGTGAAAGTGTGTTACTGTGCGGTATATGTGTAAACAACAACTTTTATCTATTCATTCATTTATCAGGGACAATACAGTGAAACGTATGAAACATCTGATGTTCTGTATGAACAGTATAGAGCAGGGGTGTCAAACATGCGGCCCGGGGGCCAAATCCGGCCCGCCAAAGGGTCCAGTCTGACCCTTGTGATGATTTTGTAAAATGCTTGAATTAAACCAAGATTTTAACAATCATTTTAGTTCTGGGGCCACATACAGAACAATTCAATTTCAAGTTGGTCAAATTGTTAAAAAAAAAAATACTACCATAACATCCAATAAATACTCACAACTCTGTAAACATTTTCATGTATTTACACCAAAAGAAAGTTTACTTTTGCAAAACGGGAATAATCTGAGGAAATATGAACAACCTAAAGTGTTTTAAGAGAAGTACAATTTAACAATATTATCTGTTATTGAATGTTTTGTGTATTTGTAGATCTGCTGTGTGTAAGTTATAATGTACCTGTAGATGAGAAGCAGAATATTGTTAAAATTACACCTATATTTTCAGTTTGTCCATATTATTCAGATTGTTTTAAAGCATTGTTTGTAGATGTAAACATTTTCATAACATAATTTTACTTTTTTCACACTAAAACATAAAGAAAAGTTTGGAGTTGACAATATTTCTGTATTATTATGTTATTGTTGCACTGGTCTGGCCCACCTCAGATCAAATTTGGCTGAATGTGGCCCCTGAACTAAAATGAGTTTGACACCCTTGGTATAGAGCCTTTAATTAATTTGCTACTCATGTCCCTAGTAGGACTTTTCATGCAAGAAATACCTTTATAGTATAAACAACAACAATCTCAAAGAGTGTCCACTGGTTTCTTGATGAACCACTATATGATGATATGTCTGGTGGCTAATAATAGATTACTAGTAAGATATGTTTATGTGTACCTGTTGTAAAGCAAGACAGTTATTGACATAAAACTGTGTGAAATGTGCAGTTGTCAGAAGAAAACTTGCCAGGTTCTGTGTTGGTAAAAATACTCTTAGTAGGTTATACAGGGAGTGAATATCCATGAAATGTAGCGGGTCAGTGTAAATGTCCATATAAAGCACATGAGTAGTCACTGCATCCATTTACCGGGGGTTTCCTTTGATGTTGTGTGATCATGCTCTAGTTGGCGTATTATGAACGGGTATAAGCCTTTTATACCAACATGATTAAAAGACACTCATGTTCACTGTTTTCGTGGCTTTCCCCAAGGCATGTGTGTCAGCTAAAAATAGAAGCAAAAAGTTTGATATTGAATTTTTTCTTCATCTGAATGTGATTCTGTTTCTACTGACAGCGATGACAACAATGACTATTTATGGCTGTGTCATATATCTAATAGGAAGCTCTTGTTCAGACATTATTAGTAATAAAATACTCTAAATAGTAACAGCCTGAACTTAAAAAAAAAATAAATAAAAAATCCCCTTTTAAATATGGAATAGTCTCAGTTAACTCAACAGCACTTGGTAAGGGCCAAGTATTCAAGTGGTGAAAACACACACACTCATATCTCAACTGCCATCCGTCATAAGCAAACTGATGAAGTTCCTGTGACTTGTCCCTTTCATGAACCAAACGCTCGCAGCTGTATGCAAAATAGAGATACCGAGTTTTGCAGAAGTGTGGCCACACCAGACAGGAGGAGCTTTATCAGACAAAGCTGTTATGCTGACTTAAAAAAAGATATCAAACCAACCAAGTCACAGTAATTGTTTTATTACAGTGACCAGCTGCGCTTGATGTGTGTAAGAAATCAACATATGTTTCAAGATGGGTTTAATGGGTTTAGTGGAAAGCATTCTTCACAGTATGTAGCTTCACAAGGTCAAATTTTAGCTCTGTGGTCCTAGAACGTTTCCAATTCAATATGTCACTACCCCCAGCCTGGGTAGTGACAGCAGACACACCTAAAGCCATAACTCAGGACACGCAAAGACAAAATAAGACTCTTCAGGAAAACAGGATTCATATCATTCAAAAATCTGAAAATTCAGTTGGATGTGTTCCTTGCTGTGGAATCTTTGACTACATGAGGTTTGGATCTTGTGACAATAAAATCTATGAATGTCTCTTTCAAAGGGAGCCCCTCTGGAGCCCACTTGAACCAAAGACCAGCTTCACCCTCCTCAAACCCCAAAGTTGAAGTGACATAACATTGTATTGCATCTCTGTGGTTTTCTGTGTTTTACTGTGGTCCTGACAAGCAGGAAAAGCACTATTTGCACAGTAACATGAATTTCTACCCCCGAAGGCTCGATTTAAATGTTTTGTTATTTGTCTTTTTGGGGTTTATTTGAGTTTCTTGGTTACATAAAACTTGTGACACAAGTTCAAGCAAAGCCAGCTGGTCTGTAAAAGTCTGATGATCGCCTTATCTGTCTTAAAAAAAAACAGTGAACAAAGAATCAGTTGTTCGCCACACAATTTATTCTTTCTAAGGGCATAAAAACAGTCCACATTGGCCATTAAAAGCACTATTTTAACATCACTGGGAGATAACAATGGTAAACCACAACATGGAGTATGCCCCCTCTTCCTTATCCTTTGAATGTCCTCTTGCTGTCCATCCCATCCAAGTAATCAGCATCCTTTAAAGAAGCACAGCCAAAGCTGAGGCCAAGTCAAACAGAGAGTGTGTCCTAATCAGGGGCATGAAGAGCTAGGCTTATGGAGCCCTCCCCCCACTGCAGGGGCCATTACTGGGCCGCCATGGGCTCAAGATTAGAGCCTCTTCCTGTGTTAGCCATTCAAATTCAGCATTAATGTTTGAAAGAGCAGAGAAAATGCCTGCTCTTCATGGATAGATTAATATTTTATGGAGGAGAAATGTGAAAACATCCCCAGTAATGTGTGGCTTGAGTTGACGTGTGTGTGGTGGTTTTGTGGGATTTTTATAGAGACTTGTACCCTTGTATGTCACTGTCAAAATGTCACTTTTACAAACACAGTCAAGCATGTAGTGAACTGGTGGACATTGTGCATTTACAGTGTAAAACCATGCAGCAATAATGAACTGACCAAGGTCTGACTCTTAAAAGCTGGTCATTTAATGATTTTTTTTTTCTTCTGATGTTAGAAGACAACCTTTAGCAACAAACAAAAAGCAGGCGTGAGGTTGATTTGTAATGTTAGGATACTAGCCCGTCTGTGTTTCAGACATAAGGGATGCTTGTTTCAGGGACAGTTCACTCACTGACTGCCTGCCTGTCTGTCAGTCTGCAGAGTAAATAGGTCAGTGTTTTATGTGAGTGAAGAATCCGTAATGTCTGGGCCTCCATGAATCTGCCGTCTTTGGTCGTCTGACCATTTAGCAGAGCTGCAGCAGCTGGCAGTCAGCTGAGTATCTAAATAAGCACCACGGACTGGATCAGGCATTGGAGATTTGTAATATAAAATCTTTCAGTTCTTACTGTTTTCCTGGTGTATCCCTCAGGTGGTTGCATGGATAACTGCTGCACTCACCGCCTGCTGCCTGGTGTGTGACCACCAGAACATTTGAACCACATCATTCACCAAACTGCTCTTCCATGGTTTTTACAGGATTATCATAAATGACTGTGCAACAGCCTTTAGTGCTTTTTATGCATATGCAGCTTTTCATGCTACTCTGGGTTGCATGAATCAGGATGATGAAAATCAGAATCTCATAAGGTAGACCCCCCCAACTAGAGAACAGTGGCTGAACATTGTGGAGGAGATTCATGATATGGAGAGGTTCACACATATCTTGAGAATGCGAGAGGAACAGTTTGAAGGGAAATGGAAGAAATGGAATTATTACAGAGGGGGGAAGATGACACCACTAGTACTGATAACTGGACAGAATAGAATAGTTGCATTATGCCTGAATGGAAGGAAGGACCCATAAGTTATTAATAGAAGTGTTCTTTGTTTTGAATTTATTTTAAATGTACATATATATATATTTATATTTTCTCTTGTTGTTGTTGTTGTTGTTGCTTTGTTTGGGTGTATTCTTGTATTTAAATGAAAAAAACCCAAATAAAAATCAAAGTTTAGAAAAAAAAGAAAATCAGAATCACGTTTCTCACAAAAAACTAAGTGTCATTATTATGTTTGAAGGTTTGAAACCTCATCATTAACCGCTGCTGCATCAATCGATTATTTCCCTCTGGACTCGCTGACCAGATAGTGACCTGATTGATCAGATCCCAGCTACTGTTGTCCGGTCTTATTTGTGCATATGAACATGTTGGACACAATCCACCCAACAGCAGAAATGTGTGCATTAGTTTATGTGAATGGATAAAGAGTTATTAGTGACACCAGCACTGGCCTTAAGAGAACAGAACTTTGATTGTCCCTGTGTTGGATAAAAAAAACAGTACTTCATGATATGCTGCAAGTATTTTTCCAGCAGATTTAATTGTTGAGTTTGTTACATGGAACAGAAAACCCTTATAAAACATCCTTTCCTAGCCAGTATAATATTCTCTCGAGACCCAGCAATGCATTTTTGTCCTCTGTAGGGGACAAGTTTCACAGCTTTTTCTTAAAAAAAAAAAAAAAAAAACAACCCAAAAAAACCCACTTTCTACAGCAAAGGGCATTTCATACATAAGAAAATGTATCTGAAAAAGCTGCTGCATTCTGCTGTTTCCAGTCAAGACAATTATTTAATATAAAAAGAAGCCAAAACTTTTACTTTCCTGGGTCTCAGAAGGATATGGAGAATGAAACTGTTGGTTCATGCTAATCCTATAATGTGACTGTCCTTGATGTTTCCTTGACTACTTCCTGTTAGTTCTTTCTGTCTGCATAAAAGGTATGTTGTCAGGAACTCCCTGTTGCATTTGCATTTCATCATAGTGAAAATCCTGTGTAAACAGTTGAGTTTTACATGGTTTTATTGTTAACGACACGCCTAACTTCCAAGCTGAGAGAACCTGTTTGCTGTTGTTGTCTGGACTCACCTCGAACTAACCCAACCAGGTAGAAAGTGCCAACACAGTTATCTCCCATCTCCCTGAAATATAAACCTGCTCACCATTAGCCAGATGCAACTAAGGAAAGTAATCTTTTAAATTAACTATTATTCATCCATTTTCTATACCCGCTTTATCCTCACTAGGGTCACAGGGGTCACATGGAGCCTATCCCAGCTACTTAAGGGCGAAGGCGGGGTACACCCTGGACAAGTTGCCAGTTCAATTAACTATTATATGTATTTAAAAACAAAGTAGCTGATGCCCTGCAGCAAAGTGGGATAAACTGCTGACTATTATTAGTACAGTTTACTAGTCTAACAGGTGTGAGTCACCTTCTCTTAAATCTGCTCTGGAAAAAGTAACAGGAAATTTCTCATAGAAATAAATCAAAAAGAGCAGCATGTGTTTGGATTGGAATGTTTATTTTCCCATACTTCAGTGTTGATGACACCCTTTGCTTGTCAAGTGTGTCCACATAACCACACATAAAAACATAAAAACCTTCTGCTCACAGCTCTGATACTGAACGGTAGCTGTGTTCCCACCGTTTCAAGCGTTTGTGCAGAGATCATAGTTTATCTAATTGAAAGGATCGCAATGGGACGTTGGTGGAATATATTCTTGCCAAGTGAAGCTAAATTCTCTTTATTCTCATCCCATCAGCAGCAGAGGGGTGAGATTCTGCCAGATTTTGAAATATCTGATTTATTTGGGTGCTCTTTCATCCAAGGCCGAGGATATTTCAAAAACTTCCGCGCATAATAAAGAGTGACAAATATTTTGTAGCTGTGTTTGCATGAATTAAATATCAGAATCAGCCTAATTGCACATTAATGCACATTGGTTAATACTATCTAGGGGAAGAGAAACTGTTGATTAGATGAGATGCTTTAGCTCCTGCACATAAATTTGCTGTTCTTTAAAGGCTTAATCAAGTTTAGTGTGCATATAAATCTGTTGCTGTTACCCAATGTGTAGTGAGGAAAAGATAGTATCAGATATGCTCAAAAAGCAAGATGGCAGATGGTCTTTAAGAAAGCACAGTTTAATAGTTGTGTTGTTTTGTGATTCTTAGCTTCAGTAATTCCTTTTCTTGGATGCATTGTAATATAACTCTCATCCAAAATGGCTTATTGAACAAATTCCACATTACATTTACAACACAATACCAGTGTTATTGACATTTTAAAAGTGGATAAAAACAAATAAAATCACTTGTCCTTATTCTCAGTGTGAGTCGTTGTGATGGAAATGGTTATGTAAAATCATAGAGGTACATGTGTAATTTGTCTGATGCGGTGCACACTGTGGAAGAGCCAAGGAGTGGTCTTTGTTTGCTAATGTAGGTCTCCACTAAGGGGGCAGTCTGGATGGCCCGCTTTCTGGGACGGTTGTGAGCGCATCACATGATGGGCTTGGCCCCAGGGTGAGGCAGTGAAGGAGGCTAAGATGGTAGTGGGATGGGTGACGAGATGGATGAGTGATGGGAACGTTTACTCTCGCCACTTTCTCTTAGAATCATCTCTTGGTGACTGTTTCTCAAATGAACAGCGGGTAAACCCCCCTCCGCTGCTCCACGTACATCAGCTTCTTCACGCAACACGGGACATTATTTCATTATCGTCCTTTAGTTTACGTTAACAGAGGTGCATTTTTTTTATTAGATATGGTGTCTTCTTCAGTGGTGTATAAGTCTGTTAATGTAAAGTTTTTGAAGCTGCTGATCTATTCAGTGCAAAGCCCCAGACCTGTAGTCAATTTCACTGTAACAAGACTCCTCATGTTTAATGGTTCCTCATGTTGTGCTTAAATAGGCCAAAGCTCAGAGAGTGCAATTCTTTAAAACTCTAACTAGAAGCACTGTATGTGTTTGATTTATCTGAACCTTTCATACACTTTTCACCTTCATGTTACCTCAGTTATGCTGCTTCAGAAAACAGGAAGAAACCAAACTCAGTAAATCTCAACGACAGAGCTGTCGTAATGAGAGTCTAATAAACACTGCTCTACAGTTTCTTAGAAAATCTCTGCTTCAGACATTAAATGTGCCAAATCATACACAGTTTAATAAGATGAATCAGAAAACAAATGACCAAAGTGCTGGTTAGCTCATGTTTTCAATATATACGATGGTGTGTTATTCCACATATATGTTGGTTTATG
>JAQQZY010000007.1:18829002-18845786 GCA_030068375.1 Ostorhinchus rueppellii | reverse complement strand
TACTACCATAATACCCAATAAATACTCATACACATGAAAATACATAATATTTTCATGTATTTACACCAAAACAAAGTATAATTTTGCAAAACATGAATAATCTGAAGAAATATGAACAACCTGAAATGTTTTAAGAGAAGTGTAATTTTAACAGTATTATCTGTTGTTGAATGTTTTGTGTATTTGTAGATCCACTGTGATCTGTAAGTTATAATGAACACGTGTAAATGATAAACTGAAGCAGAATATTGTTGAAATTACACTTATTTTTTCAGTTTGTAATTACTATTCACAATGTTTTTAAGCATTGTTTATAAATGTTTTCAGAACATAATTTTACTTTTTTCACTCTAAAACATAGAGAAAAGTTTGGAGTTGATATTATTTCTATATTATTATGTTATTATTTCACTGGTCCGCCCCACTTCTGCTCAAATTTGGCTAAATGTGGCCCCTGAACTAAAATGAGTTTGACACCTCTGCTCTAAACCATTCATTGATTTGCAGACTAGTAGAAGTACTTTATATTTTGTAACCAACTGGAAACCAGTGCAGAAGCTTTAGAGGTGGGGTAATATGAATAATAAAATAATACCGAGTCCCAAAGTCTCAATGTAAACAGTAATGAGTTCTGCAAAATTATACTCTCACATAAAATATACACGGTTGCCCATAAAGTTTTAAGAATTTTGTTTAACACATCAGTAATCACCTTTGACCAGGTACAAAGATGACATACTGAACCCCAATTAGATTTTATCAATCAAGAATAAATCACATTGTCACAATCACTTCACGAGACGACGTAAAAATGTTTTATTCCAACTTCATAGGCAACGGTTTATATAGTTTATTAAAGCTTAATAACTTCAAAATATACAAAAATACTAAGCAAAATAATAAAAATACAAAATTTAAAAACTTATCTGTAGTGTATTTCACTCAAAACTCAATTAATCACACATCTTTAAAAAAAATAAAATAAAATATGTCATTACCAACGACTGGAGTCAACTATACCTTCTTATAGAGATAAAAGATCTTGTCCGTTCTTTCCTTCTTTGTCTGTTGAACTGAAATCTTAAGCTACAATTCAATGCTACAATGGTTTCCTCAAAGAGGGTTATCAGAATGTCTTTTTTTTTTTTTTTTTTTTTTTAGCAAACATCATATTTCACATACGGTTTCCATAGTCTCCACCATGTCACGTCCCATAACATCTGACCTTCTGTGTCTGTGCAGGGTATCCCCGAGCAGTGGGCACGGCTCCTACAAACCTCCAACATCACCAAACTGGAGCAGAAGAAGAACCCACAAGCTGTGTTGGATGTCTTAAAGTTCTACGACTCCAAAGAAACTGTCAACAACCAGAAGTACATGAGCTTCACTTCGGGAGGTGAGTAAAAACAGAATACAGACTAAACAGTGTCTCTGTTTCAGAGGGAAAATGCATGTGAACTCTTCTTAGTGACCTACCTCTATAAATGTGCTGTTTCTTTCCTGTTTCAGATAAATCGGCACATGGATACATAGCAGCAAATACTCTGGTGAGTTTTTCTAAAGATCTAAGTTTATTTTATTGATCTTATGTTTCATATTTTGAAAATATGTACTTAGACTGAATTCCTTATATCACACTATGGATAAAACAAATCTGATAAAACAAATATCATCCATGTAACTTCTGTTACATGTCACTATTATTCATCTTTGAAACAGTTCAACCAACTAGATTTTGTTGGTGTCTCATCTGACTGTTTAAAAATCAACCTGTTACATGGAGCTAACTGATGCTATATCTGATATTTCACTGCTTTGGGAAATTAAATGTACATTTTTGATCTATACAATCACGATGTTGATGATAATTTGACAGGTAAGTTACAACACGATGTGGCTTTATTTAATCATATTGAGCTTCAGAGCAGTTCTCCCTCTCCAGTGACACTACAGTAAATATTTCTTACTTACTCACTCATTCTTTTCACATCAAGTTCTCCGTCTAATGGGCAAAATGTCCGTGCTCCCCTCTGGAAGCTAAACTGCTCCTACTATGCAGCATAATGCCCTAAATTTTGCATACATGCCAATCAGTCTGAATCTCGTGCACAGAAACCACTGTGAGGGCTACTGCTGCTCATTGTTTATTTTTCAATCTACTTAACCAGATTTTGAAATACCCATAGACGAGCTTCAGTGGAGGCTCAACTGCATCTAGGAGGACTCCTGCTGTGTTGACCTCATTCCTGGCTTTGGCCAGAGTAATCTATGCTTTGAATGCCTTGGCTTGTAGCACGCTCAGTCGGGTAAAGAAGTGGAATCCAAGTCTGTTCGGTGGGATTCACTGCCCCAGGCAAACTACACTAGGATTACTCCATGCAACGCTATTGCTCGAAAAAGCTCTGTGCCAGTGAAGGGCAAGCGGGTGTGGTAGTGAGTCTAAAAGGTTGTGTGAGCTCAGTGAGGGTATTTGAGAACATCTCATCCTTGGCCTGTCACAGTGGCCCATGTCTTGCAGAGGTGACTCAGCTTTAGTGCCACAGACTTTATCCAAAATTGGCTGCAACGTCTCGGGTGAGAGGGGCCAAAAATTGATCTACAGCAGCTAAAATCTACCTCATTTCCAGAAAACCCCCCAAACATTCCCTTTCATGAGCTGCTTGATGCCAGATTGTTTTAAACATTGGCTGCTGCGTACCTGCAATGCATGGAAATATGTGTTGTTTTACTTTAGCACCTTACTTTCAGCATACCTTTTATGCGAAACGGTCCATATCTTCTCGTCTGTTATCGTGTCTTGTCAGCAAGTGTCAGGAAACAGAGCTGTTTTCAACCTTTACTTGCGTGTTAGTCAGATGGAAAAGAGATTACTTCCCACTGGCCATGTATTGAAAATTCTCCTGCATCAGACCCATGCAGTCATCATTTTGTCGATGAGATGCTTGGCCTTATACTTCACCTTGACCCCCAGTCAGCCTACATTTATCACTGCAGATGCTGATCCTAGAAATGCTGTGCTGAGTCCTTATCAAGGCTTTGGTTTGGCAGTGTTTCCTTGTAGTTATTATCCATTTTTGTGTGTTGCTTACTGTTCCCTCTGTCATGTCTATCAGATACAAGATTTTTGAGAATTACTTATGATTTACAGTGAATATTTTTGTTTTAGATGTGGAAAAAATTATTAGACCATCAAAAGTCATCAAAAACAATGGTTATGCAATAAAGTCCTAACTCCTGTGTGTATCATGTGACTAAAACAGACAGAAAAGAAAACATGGAATGCCTAAAAGCACTGTTTTTGTCAGTACAATGCCATAGATATTGATGTAAGAACTGATGTGATTTTGGTTATTACAAAAAAAAACATGGAAAATGGATAGATATCAGCTCTGAAATCCAACTCTATTTTTGTTGTTGTTGTTATTATTATATTTATCCAAACAAATGTACCTTTAGTTCAGGGGTGTCAAACTCATTTTAGTTCAGGGGCCACATTCCCCCTAATATGACCCCAAGTGGGCTGGACCAGTAAAATAATAACCGTGGAAAAAGTTAAATTATATTATGATAATGTTTACATCTGCAAAATCTCAATAATATGAACTTGAAATGTATTAAGAATAACAAGTGCAATTTTAACAATATTCTTATTTATAATGTGAATTACAGCTATTACAAATACACAAAACATTCAGTAATAGGCAGAATATTGGTAAAATTGCATATACTCCTCTTAAGACATTTCAGGTTGTTCATTTTTGTTTAGGTTATTCCCGTTTTTTGTAAAAGGATAGTTTGTTCATGTAAACATGTTCATGTAAATTTACTTTTTTACAAGGTAAAATTTGAAGTTGTCAATATTTATAGGTTATTATAATAGTATTCTACTGGTCTGACCCACTTCAGCTCATACTGGTCTTGTATGTTAAAATGATTTTGACACCATTGATTGTTCATATCCATTTCACGAGCCGGATTGAAGCCTTTGGAGGGCCAGATTTGGCCCCCGGGCCACATGTTTGACACCTGTGATTTAGTTGTACCAGGCATTAAAATGAACAAGAAATTGAAGAAAACAAGGGTGGTCTAATCATTTTTTTTGTATATTCTCTCATAATCCTCTTCGACCTCACATCTACCTTCTGTATATTTATTTCTACGATACACTTGCTGCATTTCAGGATGATTTTATTTGTCTCTGTTGTCTGCTTTAAGTCATTTGAAAGCATTTGTGGTTTGTTTCACGAGGTAGCTGATCACCAGTCGTATTTTTAACGTTTGTCAGCTGTAGCTATGCCTCATGTTCACCGTCACTGGTTTGTGTGATCATCAGGTCAGGTGTGTTTCACTTTGCACCTCCTGTGTTTTGCTGATTGGTGTAGGATAGTCAGGATCAGCAGTTGTTTATTACAGTTCTGGTCTGCGTCACATCTTACCTGACATCAAAACATGGTAATCAGGAAGATTATTGAGCTGCTAATAATATTTATAAACCACATTAACACAGCATTTTTTTTTTCAGTTGAAATCTTTTCTTTTCTTATATGGATGGATTTTAAAATGTTGATGAAATCCATATTATTTTCTCATAATATTTCAGTTTTTTTTTTTTTTAGCATAATGGAAGACAGTAGTATCAAAGTCAATTATTTTGATTAGATCTTTGTGCAGCCGATCTATGCTTATTCTCCTTTATTAATAGTGAAAGCATGTTTTCTCTGAGTAGAAGTTTCTGCTGAAAAGATGCAGCTCAGTTCAACTCAGGAAAAGACATTAATAGTGAATGAACAACAGTTAATCATTGTCGTCATTGTGGCTTCTGCAATAGAAGCTGTTAAAAGGAGGGAACATTCCAAGAGGGTCAGTGACTTCCTTCAGGTATCACACTTTATCTCTGTCACGGTTTCTCCTCATGCTGTGTGTTAAGGGGTCACGTATAGACCTGGAGTCCATCCCTCAGTCGCGTACCCCTGCCCTCCCCCTCCCCTCCCCTGAACTCTTAAACGCTGTGTGGGTTTGTTTTGAGTAAATCCTCCCATTTTCAACCTTCACATTCAGAACCGACTGCTGTCATCTGGGCCTCCTGTCAGCCTTAGAACCTGCAGCGCATTATTTGACAAGGTAACTCCTCCATATTACTTTCCACATGATATATCTCTGCATTGGCTTTGAAGCTAAATTCAAGTACTTCATATCCTAATTTTGACAACTGGCTTACGCAAAATGCATACGAGTATTTGATTTTAGAGCCATCATGACTCTCTGTATTGAAATTTCTGGGGGGTGTGATTGGATGTGTTAGTTTTCTGACGTTACAGATTGATTATCTTCCACCAGAGCACCTCTTATGTTTTTTTTCCCAGTGATTCCTCTCTGAAATGGCAGGGCAGGGGCGCATGCCACAGAGGGTTGTGATGACTGTGAAACCTCTGCATGTATGAGCTCATATTCCTTACAGTTTGATTCTCATTCCTAATAATATGCCTGTAACCTCATCACCATCGTAGACATTACCGCATGGCTCTATTAAAAAAAAAAAAGAGAGAGAGGCAGACACATGGCACTGCTTAGCCAGAGATTCATTTCTGCACTGCAGTCTTGGCCCAGTCCTCCTCGGAGCAGGTCCGAGGCCCAGTGTGTCTGAATGAAGGAGTGGGACTTTCCTTCAGCCAGACCCTTTCCCTCTTTCCCTTTAATCACTAGAACTAAGCTGCACTGCTTCATTTATGCATGACGAGAGTGGAAATGGATGAAATGTTTCCATTCCATAAGAGGAAGATGATCCAAGGCAAGAAGTGTTTTGGATGGAAGGAATAAAGGCTGAGCTTTAAGCATAATATTTGCCTGAGGCATATTAATAACACGTCTTAAAAGGTGTCTCGCTTATCCAGAGGACGTCCACAGTTCATCACCACGTTACACATCACTGCAATGTTGCAGCATGTCTCCTCCTATAGCACACTTAAATATGGAAGTTTATTCCTCCTTAAAAATTCATTTCCATCATTGTTTCATGCTACACCTGACCGGACCCCTTAGTTTGAAGTCCTTTTGATAAAACGCACTAACTTCACTCTTGTTTTAACACTCGAATCAATAGCTCTCACTTGATTTATACTGCTTTTATCCCCTGTTAACTGAATTGCTCTCATCCTCTTTTTTATTCCCACAAAGTCAGAAAACTGTATTTATTCAAGGTGATTACTGGTTTTAATCTCACTTTACCTTTTGTAATACTTATTAAAAAAATTTCTTTTTTTCACAGCAGACATTTTTTGCTTCTTGAAGTAGGAAAAAAATTGGTGTGAACATAAACTGATAAGATCCACATTTGCTCTGTTCCATTAAAGTGTCACAGGAAGTCAGTCCAGGACCAAGAAAACCAAGATCCTGAAACTGATGCATGTAAATGGAAGGCAGACATATTTCATGTGCTCATCTCAGTGATATTTGTGTCAAAAGTCAAATGTCTGTGAGAAAGGTCTTTTAGATGCATGTGCAGTATTTAAATGATTTATAAGGTCTTATGATGTAGTTTGAGGCTAATGAAAGGATATTGTTGTGTATATTATTGTGCTATATTTTTCTCCTGTCATTACTTCTGTTATTTTTACAGCTATGTTTTACTGTCCTTTATTATCTATTATCTTATCAGCCTTCACTCAGTGGGTCCCACAAGGCTTGTTGGGATTACATTATTAAACATATTGTAAATTATATTGTGTTTTAATGGTTTAAAGGCAAAATAGGAGTTGTCTTTTTTATTTTCTATTTATTCATGTTTTTTAAGCTATCTGTCTGAATGCTAAAGAAATTAAGATGATGTTCATCTGTCCAGAACAAATTCCTGCACAAAGCAGATTGTCCTTCATTTACAGTGCTTAACTTAATACAGAAAAAAGTATTTTTCTGTTTGTTTGTTTGTTTGTTTTTTCTTTAAAGTTTGATGATCTCTTAATATTCTTTTCATTCCATTTTACTTGACTGCAAAAGATGCCAGACTTACTTTCTTATCTCTACCTTCCAGGGTGCCAAAACATCATCGTCAGAGCCACCGATTGCTCCGCCAGTTTCAGAGGAGGAGGATGAGGAGGAAGAAGAGGAGGAGGAGGAGGAGGAAGATGAGGACGATGACGATGAACTGCCGCCTGTGATCGCACCTCGGCCTGAACACACCAAATCTGTAAGTTTAGAGCATAAATGAGGAACTCATCCTGCCGTGTAGATGTTTCCCTTTGCATTTTTAAAAGTGTTTTGTCCTTACAGATCTACACACGCTCCGTCATGGACCCACCAAAGCCTCCCACCCCTGTGAAAGAGGTGCTGACCCCCCCTGAGTCACAGGTCCAGCCGGAGAACACTTCCAACACAATGTACCGCCACACTGATCGCCAGAGGAAGAAGTCCAAAATGACGGATGAGGAGATTCTGGAGAGACTCAGTATGTGCAACTTTTTTAGACATTTTTTTTTCTGCATCAGAGTTGTAGAAAGGAGTTTAGAAATGATGAGAAAGGTTGAAAAATGTTTCCCTTTATTACCCAACATGAAGCATATCTGCTTCAAGGTCAGCTCACTTTCATGAAAACACATTTTTAGAAAGGATTTAACTGTGTAATTTTACACTGAAGTCCTTTGCTGTATCAGAATCACATGAAATCACATAATAACTTCAGTACATCGCATCGACATTTCCAAAATATCACTGGTAATCTAAATTCTCAACCTCAGGGTATTAAAAACCTCCACATCCCCACAGACAAAATGACCCTCAGTGGGAGCTCCTGCCCTAATCTGTGTCTTTAGTGCATTTTTGTCATTTGTGTTTCTCTGTTTTGGTTGTAATACGATACTCACTTTGTATTTAGATAAGAAACAAAGCTGGATATGTAGTTTGCAGAGGCTGTGTGTTACATACAGTATTACATACTGTTTGTTAATGCGAAAAGACAGACTGCAATAATGGAATCACATTTTGACACAGCGGTGTATTTTCAGCAGAATATTTCAACACTGCTCCTCTCTCTGTAATTAAATTCATCCCAGACTGCATGACCTGAAACATGCACACAATCCATGCATATATTAACTGTATTTTGAGACAAGTCTTTTTTGACATAGAAAGGTGAAGCACTCAGATTTTATTCTATGGGGATGTTGTTGTTGTTTTTGTGCTATTTGTGCTCCGTTGGACTGTTTGCCCACACACACAATCATAATCAATTATATATGTTGTTTTTCTGACTCAGGGAGTATTGTGAGTGTTGGGGATCCCAAAAAGAAGTACACGCGCTTCGAAAAAATAGGACAAGGGTAAGTCTGAATATGATATTAAACCAGTTGTCAACTCATGTCTGTTTTCCTTGTTTTTATAGCTGCAGACTTTCTTTTAAGACCCCCTCTTTCCTCTTTTTATCAAACTGTATACATCAGGGTTGATAAAAACCTGTGTGGTTGTCTGCTTTGTCATGCTTGGTTTTTCCATATTTGATCAGGAAGTTCCTCTGTTCAACAACAGATAACTCTCTATTTACTCTTTGCTGAGTTATCATTAACTATTAGCACCAGTAACTATGCGTCATTATTAACAGCTTCATGGTGGACACAGGTGGACTGTGTGTGACAGGGGGACAAACAGAGAAGGTGATAGTGATGTTGAAATTCATGATTATAGGTTTCTAGTTTTACTTCCAAATAAGGATGGGATTTATGCTAACATTCCTTTGGCCACATGTAGCTATTCGAAACCATAAGTGACTTATTTTTGTGCTCAATCCTCATTTAATATTAGCCATGCTATATACAGACTTGAATAAGAGAAAAACAAAACAAGCTGCTAAAATAAGCTATGAGTAATAGTAAAATGCTCAATGCATCGCTGTAATTTTGTGTTTCACCAGAGCGTCTGGCACTGTCTACACTGCCATTGATATAGCGACTGGCCAAGAGGTAAGTCAGTTTACAATAACAATAACAAGTGTTAAGATTTTATTTTTTGAGCCTTAAGTATCTTGTGTTTTCTCTCAGGTGGCCATTAAGCAGATGAATCTGCAGCAACAGCCCAAAAAGGAGCTGATCATCAATGAGATCCTGGTGATGAGGGAAAACAAAAACTCCAACATAGTAAACTACCTGGACAGGTGAGTGTTTGTAAAATCTACTCGGTCCATTAGTGAAGGATTCATACATTTCAGTTGTTCTATGGTACTGTGCAAAAATCTTGGGCTGCCTTTAGCTTTGTTGTTTTTGCTGGGTTCAAATGAGCTGCATATTTATTTCTTGCTCTATTTTCTTCAGATACAACAACAAAGTACAGGAAATATTTCCACAGACACACAAAAAACTGAACTAAATGGGTTCTAAAGGTTAAAGTGACTAAAGGTTAAAGTGACTGTTTAGTGTGACCCTTGACTCCATGATAAGAAGCAGCACAAACAGCTGAAGGAAGCCTGGTATAAAACATCAGAAACTGCATTGAAATCATATTGTCTGAACAAATGGGTAAAAGACAAGTTAAGTGCAAAAAGAGACCACTCTAAGTACTAGCACTCTGCTTTGTAGAAACTGCTTTTTCCCCTGAAACCGTGGTTTTTACTGCCGTAGAGACTTCAAATACTGCATATCCAGATTGGATCTTAATACGTAAACTGAGAAATACATATATGTGATCATTATAACATTACTAAACCCATAAACCTCACACTGGCTTAGGACTTTTGCAGAGTACTGCAAATAAAAACAACATCCAGATCTAAATAGAAAGAAATACTTAAACAATAAAAGATCAAAATATTTAAAAACATAATTTGAAGAAAGTACAGCATATGTAAAATTGTACAAAACTGATGTTGAACTAGGATTTTTGTAGAGTCATGTATATCATAGCTATTTTTAAATGTGTTATAAACCTGAATTTAATCTCCTTCATTGACAAATACTGTACTAAAGAGTGAGCACATTATAGTAAATGTGATAATTCACATCCAGTAGCTAAAGAAAAGTCCCTTTCAGTGTTCAGCATGTAAACACTGTAAATACTTACAATCAGAAGTACTGTTTTTCTCCTCAGAGACACTTTCTATCTGTAGTCAAGGCTTTGGTCTTGTATATAGTTACACTGACTGGGCCTTTGGAGTCTCCTTATTGGCCTCCTGCTCTTCCTCATCCTCTTGATTTTTCCTTTAAATGGAGATCAGCTTCCAACACAAGGCACATTACTGACACCTACTGCCAGGGACCTGAAGATGAATTTGATCTACCAAAACATTTATTTGACCTTCACTTAAATAACAACATTTAACACATGTAGGGTGAAGAAAAAATGCTGAATTCAGTTTTTCTTCCATTTAGATCAGATTTCATGATAATTGTCTTTTTGTTCATTTTACCATCTGGTTCTTACATGTTTGACCACCTATATCTGTGCATCATTTAGCATAACAGTGCACCTCAAACTGAAGATTTTTTCATTAGGGGGAGAACATACTTTTAATTTCATCTCTTTTCATTCTTTTCAGAAGAAAGGTGCACACCATGATTAACACTGCACACTGCAGAATAACTGAAGTGTAACTTTTTTGTCCTTGTCCCTTTTTTTAGTTACTTGGTTGGAGATGAGCTATGGGTGGTGATGGAGTATTTGGCTGGTGGCTCATTGACAGATGTAGTGACTGAGACCTGCATGGACGAGGGCCAGATCGCTGCAGTCTGCAGAGAGGTAAGACGCCAAGTTTAGACTTGAGCAGTTCCACCCACTCCTTCTGCGTCATAACTGAACTGACCATTATATTTAGGTGTGCAGATGCAGAAAAATTCACACAAAGAAGCAAAGATTTTAAACACATTTACCATTAATGAATGTATGCTTTGCATATTGCGTATATTTCAACATTTCTTTTCTGTCTCAACAGTGTCTTCAAGCCCTGGACTTCTTACACTCCAACCAGGTGATCCATCGAGATATAAAAAGTGACAACATCCTCCTGGGGATGGATGGCTCTGTCAAGCTGAGTAAGTCCTAAACTTCTATTACTGAAAACGTACAATGTTATAATTTGGATTCAGCGTTGTACAAGTTAAATGAAGTGCCATTCCTGATGCAGAAGTGCAGGATAATATCCACACAGAAACACTTTAATGTAATAAATGTGAATAAAGCACTAACAAAGTCCCTCCACCTTCCTCCATCTTTCCCTCTCTGCAGCCGACTTTGGCTTCTGTGCTCAGATAACACCAGAGCAAAACAAGCGCAGCACGATGGTGGGCACACCCTACTGGATGGCACCAGAGGTTGTAACCCGAAAGGCCTATGGCCCCAAAGTGGACATCTGGTCCCTGGGAATCATGGCAATAGAAATGGTTGAGGGAGAACCACCCTACCTGAATGAGAATCCACTCAGGGTAAGATCGCAACACAGGTCTCATGATGTTAGCGCTTCTGTGGTCATGCAGTATGCATGGAAATGAAATATTAAGACTTTTTGCTACCATGCCCATATTTGACAGTCTGTTTGGTCATGGGTCTCTCCAGGCGCTGTACCTGATAGCCACCAACGGCACTCCAGAGCTGCAGAATCCAGAGAGGCTGTCGTCTGTATTCAGAGACTTCCTCAACCGCTGTCTGGAGATGGATGTGGACCGCAGAGGCTCTGCCAAGGAGCTGCTCCAGGTAAACTCTGCCCTCTATAAAGACATACATTTAGATACATACATCTTTTCTTAACACTTTTAAATCATTAAAAGATAATGTTACCTTTTCAGCCAGTCTGATCATGATGATAGCTGTTGATCATTTGGTTTGTCCCCCATGTTGCTTCTGTTCTCTTCATGCCCTGCAGATGTCACTAAATCATCACCAAATGCCAACTTTGGATAATTGTAAATCCATAATCCTCTTTGACCTCACAACTACCTTCATACCTGGTCTCTGTAGTATTATTACAGGTGATAACAAAAACTAGGACCAAAACTTAAATCAGTGACATAAAAAGTTCAGTGAACACTGCGCCACAATTTAAAATGCATGTGGTTGCAAGTGAAATCAGTTTCAGTCATTTCCCTCAGTCATTCCTAACATATAAACATACAATACTTTTGTACAATCTGGGACCTGCACTGTTTGTTCCTGCATTTTCTGTTAGCTTAAGTTACAGCTTTTTTCATACCTGAAAAACTAGTCCATTCCTCATAAAACAACCACTGATACTATTTACACACGTGTAAAACTTAACCAAACTTGAAGACCAAATAAAACAAAAAAATCCTGAGCATTTCTAAACTGTAATAACTCTGGTTTCTGGTTTCCCCTGCAGCATTCCTTCCTCAAGCTGGCGAAGCCTCTATCCAGCCTGACGCCTCTGATTGTAGCTGCGAAGGAAGCCATAAAGAACAGCAGTCGCTAGGACGAGCCCTCTGCCTGCACCCAAGGCTGGAGCCCTGCTTGGGATGTGTGTGTTCACTAGGGCGGGAGCTTGGGTGTATAGGCGGTGGGTGACGTGACAGTGACAGCACAAGGGGGGGCATATGTGACTTGCTTTGACAGCACAAGGACAAAAGTCCCCCAGGCCTCACATGTAGGACGGACATCTGGCCTTGCAGCCTCTTGACCCATGCTGCTGAAAAGACCTTGCCTCCTCGTTTTCTTCTCCAGCACTCTGTACATGTAGAGCAGTCCATCACAAGTGTGCGTGTGTGTGTGTGTGTGTGGTTGTGTGTGTGTGTGTGTGTGTGTGTGAGAGTGAGTGAGTGAGTGAGTGAGTGAGTGAGAGAGAGAGAGTGAGTGAGTGAGTGAGTGAGAGAGAGAGAGAGAGAGAGAGAGAGAGAGAGAGTGTGTGTGTGTATATGAGTGTGTGGTGTGTGTGTGTGTGTGTACAAACTGTGCACATCTCTTGTGTCATATGTCTTGTTTGGGAGGCTCCCAAACCAAAAACTAGGGTGAAAAAATGAAAGAAAAGACTTCAGGAGTAAAGAAGACAAACTGAAAAACTAAAAAGCCTGTGATTCCTTCCCTGCCCAGCTTTAGGCTTGGTTTCTTTCCTCTAGTCCCACCATGGAGCACGATCAGGCCACACCTACACCTGCAGTGACCAGCTGATGTGAGAGAGTGACTCTGGGACTCTGGATCCAACCTTTGCCTGCATGACTTTGGCTCTGTGGAGAAACACTGCTACTCCTCTGCAGATTGTCACATCTCAAGGTGGCATTTTGGTGTATGTGTGAATGTGTGTGAATGTACGAAGGGATGCAGCTACAGGGGAAAAAGTCTGGATGAGCCAGCTTTAAATATCCTTTATTCATTATCAACACAGATTCAGTTCATTTCTTATATTTAATTTCAGTAAACGTCATAGATGCCACTGGAGTTGACCAGCTGTTGTACATGTTATGTCATATACTCACACAAGATAGCTATCACATACATATGACTAAATTAATGTTGGATTTCCAGATATGATCAGTTTTCATGTTCTGAACATTTCATCTATGAAACATGGTCCTGACTCTCTATTACTCTGACGTGTAGCAAATGGCCCACATTTAATATATGACATATGAAAAATAAAATACAAAACATACTGAATTTAAGTCTCAAAAAATGTAATCAGTCGTTCCACAAGAATACAAGTTACACACACAGTTGTGGATATTTAGTGTCTTTGTCCTTGTTTTTTTGTTACTTTTTAGATGCTAACGCACACTATACACCAAAGTAAACTTATTTAAGAGGAGGTCGTGCTGTAATCTTCTGCATACACTGTTCAGAAGTACAGCAGCCCCTGGAGAGGTTCCTATGCTGCTTCATGTGTGCCTGTGCTCAAGTCAAAAGATTTTGAAAAAAACAACCTTGCAACATGAATTTTAACAAGCAGAAATGATCAAATCTAAACTGAGCAAGATAAAGAAACTAAAACCATTTTTTTAAACCGTTTTCTTAAAGAAATGTAAAACACATTTAACCTTTGAACACAAATGTAAAATGCAAATTAAAAAAAACGATGTTGCATGGTATAATATTAGCTCTTCACTGAATGCCAAAAACTAAACTAGACTCCATTCAGTATGCATACAGCATTCATGTGTAATAGACAACTGCTCTTGTACCTGAACCTGTACCTCTCTCACCTGTCCCTTCCCCTCTTCTTCTTCTTTGGTGTCTTATGTGACTTTTGCCATGTGATCTGTATGTGTTGTGGTTAGTTTTAGGATGTGTGACAGATTAGGGAGGAAGTGTTATCCGCTAACATCCTCGACTGAAGCAGTGCGTGTCATTTTATGACTGTACCTTGTCCTAAAGACCACTGAAACCAGAAACTGTGGAGCAGGTTCACATTGTTGTGTGACATTCCTTTCATGCCTGGTTAGTGTTTAATCTCATTTCTGTACTAGTTATCTACCAGCTACTTTGTGTTGGTATTTGTCAGACATTCCCACGTGGCATCCCTACGTGTGTGAGTGTGTTTGTGTGTGTTAGGGGGCTACCTCAATCTGCACTAGAAGATGCCTCACTCGTGTTATCCACCTTGACTCTGAGGTGCAGGGTAGCTGCTTAGTCATATTTTACCTCCATTGTACAGCAAATGTACAGAAGATGAAGGAGTGATGTTAGACAGGAGGATGCAACAGATCTCATGCATGTAAAACAAACTATACACTGTATCTCATCTTCAGATAGGTTAAGATTGTTAGGATATTTATGTATGTATGTAAATATGACAGGAAAAACACCCCTTTTTCAGAATTATGACAATATTAAAATGACAATATTCAGGTTGCTCTATGGTATGTATCAATAAATGTTTTGCACCCTGGAAACTGAAAAAGAGAAAAATAAACACACACTCTGTCTCTGCACTCCTGGATCCAGCTCTCCTGTTTGGGCTTTATCGGACACTCCTTCATCTGGACAGAGAGCCGATAAATGCAGCACGCTGTGTGCAGGCCCACACAGACTGTCCTGAGTACCACTGCTGAGTGTTAGTACATGTATGTATGTGTGCGGTAGGTGGGGGTGGCCTGTCAGGAAGCTTTGTGCAAAGTCGCCGGCTCGGAGGCATTTGGCCTCTGCCCCATGTACAGGTCTGAACTATGAGCACAAAGGTGAATTTCGGAACAAGAGACACCGCTGACGTGCCCCTTTTCTGTGGTTGCTCCTGTACATTCCTATCTTTTGAATGTGTAAACCTGTACACGTGGTGTGAAAATTCCTCTATTAATGTGTATCAAGAGAATGGAACAAAGACAAAAAATGTTACTTTTTAAATTATTATTATCATTATCATTATTATGATTATTATTATTACTCTTATTATTGTCTAGCTTTGTAAAACTGCTGATCCATCCGGCATACCTCAGCAGGCTTTCCCCCCCATCTTTGAAAAGGACAAGTGAATGATGGGGAAATGAGGTTTTGGATAAACTATTTTTAATTGTGGTTGAAGCAATAGACTTTTTGAACTTTGAATTGTGCATGGCTGTGTCTTGAGTGTAAAAAAAATTGCAGTTTGGGAACTGGACTGAAATAAAAAGAGGAAGAAAACCAGAGTCATCGCAATGCTTCTAGGCAGCTGGAATTATACTGTTTTTTTTCCCTTTATTTCTTCTGTTTGTTATTTATATTTTAACAATCTTGATGATATGAAATGGTGATTGAAAAGAAGGAAGGATACCAATAAAACAGACTACACATGGATTAAGTGTTGCACATAATGTACGTAAACACAACATTAAAACTTGGATGATAAATCTTTGCCACTGATGACAGTCTAATAAAAAATGGAATGATATCTCTGCTGTCAACTTGTAAAATGTCAGTATAAAAATGTATAAAAAGAAGAAAAAAGACAGAATTCAGTCTGTCCAATAGAGTGTTGTTCCCCCTCAACTTTGTAATTAATTCACCAAAATCTAGTTTAAGTGTCTGTGTACAAGCCTGTTGAGACAGTGGTCAAAAACAGGCCGCACCATCGCTGGCAGCAGAACCTTAGTGATGTGTAGTTTCTCTCTCATCACAAAGCTGAACGCCAAAAATGATTCAGCGCAGATGAGGTCAAAAAGCGGTCAGCTGAGTAGCTGTGACGATCCTCAGACTGATGTTACCGGGCATTTCGTCGGCCATCTGCCGGCCTTGCTTCCTCAGCTGTAGCCTCTGAGCGTCGCTGCTGTCCTTCACTGACCCAGACAGCACCACTTGGCCCATAAACTGGTCTTTGACGGCGTTACTGTTCCAAACCTGGGATTAACAGGGAACCGTGAGAAAGATCAGAGTGTGTGATAAACGTGGAAGTAGAGTTCTGCATCACAAAAATCACCAAATTATCAGAAAGTCACTGGGAGTCATCGCTTTAAAAAGCACTTTTTCACTTCATTAAATAAGATTCTCATGTGAAATAATAATGGAGAAGAAAAAGTGGAAAAAAGAGGGGAAGTTTTCTCATTAATACCATTTTCTTTACAGTGTGTTTTATACTTGAAAATGTATCAAACAAACAACAGCATCAATATAACGGTAACAAGCAAAAGACAATGGCTTTTAATGCAGTGATACTCTATAGCAGGGGTGGGCAACCCTGGTCCTCGAGGGCCGGTATCCTGCAGGTTTTAGATGTGTCCCTCTTCCATCACACCTGATTCAAATGACCAGCCTATCATCAAGCTCTGCAGAAGCCTGATAATGACCGTCAGGTGTGCTGGAAGAGGGAAACATCTAAAACAGGGGTGTCAAACTCATGTTAGTTCAGGGGCCACGTTCAGCCAAATTTAATCTGAAGTGGGCCAAACCAGTAAAAT
>JAQQZY010000007.1:18796474-18809269 GCA_030068375.1 Ostorhinchus rueppellii | reverse complement strand
AGATAGATAGATAGATAGATAGATAGATAGATAGATAGATAGATAGATAGATAGATAGATAGATAGATAGATATTTCTCCACTGTAAGACAAAGTTTAAACACCACTCAGGCATTAAAAACACTCCAACACAATCAAAATAAGATTGATAAGAGTAAATAAATAGATAAGAGCAAGTAAAACACATAGTTACTCATAACACTAAAACTACAGTGCAGTCTTTTGTGTTGTTAAGAGCAGCTATTGTAGAGGGGATGAAATACTTTTTGTAGATGTTTTCCCAGGTTCTGTAGCGTGCACCTGATGGCAGCAGCATGAGGCAGTGGTGGAGTGGATGGGAGGGGTCCTCATCACTGAGCATCTGTACGGTTCACACAGAGGGGGTTGGGCTGCTTATGTGATTTTACTGGCCTGATTTATTATTTGGGATAGTTGTGTTTTGTGTTTTAATAGTGAGAAAGTTGAACCAGGTTGAGATGTTAAAGGTGAGGATGGATTCGATGAGTGACTTGTACATGAGGGTTAAAATGTCTTTGCTGATGTTAAAGCATCCTGGTCCTGGTCAACCCTGGTCCTCGAGGGCCGGTATCCTGCATGTTTTAGATGTGTCCCTCTTCCAACACGCCTGATTCAAATGATGAGCCTATCATCAAGCTCTGCAGAAGCCTGATAATGACTGTCAGGTGTGTTGGAAGAGGGACACTTCTAAAACACGCAGGATACCGCCCTCGAGGACCAGGATTGGCGAACCCAAAGCTTCCTGAGCAGGTGTAGACGTTGTGCCTTCTTGTACACAGAGTCCGTGTGTTGGCCAAAGGACAGGCATGTGTCAATGTCTGTCCCCAGGTATTTAAAACTCCGCCCCTGCTCAACACGCAGACCATGGATCTTCGGGGGATGGAACAGATCTGGGTTTTCCCCTGAAGACCCACAGGATCGCTCTTAAGTTTTTCATACACTGAACTCTCAGCAGATGTTTGAACCAGGGTGTGGACCTCCTGCTGGTACTGTGTCAGGGCCTGGGTGTCGGTGGTACTAACAAGGCCATTTCATCTGCATATCTGAAAAGTTTCAGTCCTTCCCTGCAACTGGTGATGCTGGTGGTGCAGGCAGAGAACAGGATAGGCGACAAAACAGCCCTGAGGAAGCCCCAGGTTTAAAACAACTGAATTAGATTTAAAACACATGCTGTGGTCTAAAGGCTGCCTTTAACAACAGAAGCTGCTGCTGTCCAGAAAACCTGCCACACTGGGACACTGTTCCCTGTCCTGTGCGACCTTTTTTTGAGTGATGAATAAACACATGGTTCATCAAGTCATTCTTACAGTCCCCAATGGAGAAAAAAAGATGTGAAATAATTTTTGTAAAATAATGGAATGCAGATTTCCATTATTCCACTATAAACTTCAACTCCTCTGTATTTGAGGAAAATATTTTTACATTACTATATTTATTTAATAAATATAATTAGATTACTTGCAAATCTTTTACTAAAAATATATACATTTGATGCAGGAGCATACTACAAAAACAAAGTCAAACTGAACAACATTAAATGCTTTAACATTTATATTGTTGGTGATAAAACCATAATTTTTTTTTTTTTAAATCCTCGCACTTTTTCAGAAGTAACTTTGAAGGATTTTTAAGGAAAGTTAAGCATTTTTTGCTTCACTGTTCTGTTCGAAAAGATGTGGTGCAACGTTTTGACATCAGAAATATAACATGCAGAGGATATCACATTTCAAAATAATGTACATTTCATTCCTGATTAGACACTTTATCTCTTTCCCTCGAGCTGAAAAAGTTTCAAAAACCATTGCTTATATAGTTTTGATCAACATTTAATCAGTTATGGCCAAAACATGTTGTTTGTTTTGTCTTAAATTATGGATAAATGTGGCATGTTTGGAATATGCACAGAATTTTTAACATGTGTGAGTTATGATAAAACCTAAGAATTGTTTGAAAACCTAAGACTTAAGACCTAAAACTTTACAGAACTGTTGACCTTCACTAATATCAACAGTATAATAGATCAAATATACAAACAGTGCATCTGATCTTAAAGTTAAAAGCACATAAATATCATATCTGGTCTTCATAATGCCAAAGCCTAGGGAATTATAAATATAAAACAAATGGGTCTCATGCACAAATAACTTGCTTTTACACAAAAAAAGCAGACATAAGAATAAACCAGCTCAGAAGAGACCAGAATAAATGAGGAAGCAGCACAGAATGCCTGAATTTTGTGTTTTATAGATTTTTCCACCATAAACGGATGCAAGCAAAGTAAAAATTTATCATAATTACTGTCCAGAATGCAGGAATAGAAGTGTTTGATGGCAGATCCCTCATCGAATGCATCTCTCCAGCAGAGGCCGCCACAGCTCCAGTACAGGATAAAACCGGTGAGTCGGAAGGAGAGTTTACAAAATTAATAACTGCAGCACAAAGTATCCACACAACACGTGCAACACAGCTTACATCAATTACATTTAGAACACAAATATATTTTGCAATAGATCTGTTATTTTTGAACTAAGACCGGCTTCATATGTGGACTTATTTTGTAGTTTGCAGATTGTCAGGTTACTGTGTGGATATGTGCATGTTATTAATGAACTTGTGCATTTGTGTTCCACTTTTTAAACAGTGTAAGGGTATATGGTCAGACTTAGAACCACTGATTTCACAAAATGCTCAGTATATTTAAGGGAGACTATATTTAAAGCACAACGGACACAAAAAGTTGGTTTGTAGCGTCTGTTCAATAGTAAAAATAGATTAAAAAAAAAATTTAAAAAAAACCACTCAACGTAAGACTACAGCTCCACATGCATCTAACAAGGATAAAAATCATTGTTGAAATCGTTTACCTCGTCAAACTGTGTATGTGTATATTAAAAAAATAAATAATAATTTTAAAAAAATAGCCACTAATGTGATCTGTCTGCAGTGGATTGTACATTTGTGCTCATTTGTACACTTACAGTTTAGTCTAATTCAGTATTTTGACACATTTGCTCAGTGGTAATTTGAGAGACATTTCCAGTTCCCATGGTGACAAAGATGGCCTTGTGGTGATCTACACATGAACAAAACACTATTTTTAACTCCCTTACAAATCTTTCATCTATTTACGTCTCAGATGTTTTCATACACATTCATGCTCACTCTGCATTTTATGTACATGTGTTTTGTTGTAATAAACTCAAACACAAAGAGGTGAAATACAACTGTTTTAATTGCAAAAGGATACCGGTTAATACATTGAATGAAGCACTGAAACAAGCCACTGTGACATTGCAAAATACCACTAAAAAGGACATTGTAAATTTCCAAGAAAAAAAGATCATTCATTCAGTCAGAAAGGCGTAGGTATGAAAGAGAACAGGAGGGGAGCATATTTACACCATGAGAAAGTGTCCTGTAACTCTACCAAACAAAATGTGTCGAGAGGCCTCCTCATTCAAGACGTTAAAAATGTTTTACAAAGAGCTGTTAACAAAGAACAAGCCTTTATATGTCCCATTTAGTATTCTTATCAAAAGACGGTAATCTAAAAAAAAAGGCACCACTGTAGGTGATGAATTCACACCATCCATCTGACATGGTGGCAGCCGGTTTTACACAAGACAACCAATGTTTTCTGTTAATGTTTTAGAAGCTGTAGAGTTGTATTATCTGAAGAAAATAATCAGGAAACAAGAACATTATTATCAGGTAAGATTACAGAGAACTGATGGTTTTGGAAAAATGACAACAAATGAGGCTTTTGTACAAAATGGTGGGTAAAGTGAGGGGTCCCTGCTGTTGGAATAGCAGTTGTGCTGGTGTGACAGCGCTCCCTGCAGGAGAAAGGTGTAATTTACAGCACCAGATTGATAAAGTGAATAAGGTGGATTGGATTGAGTACACAGTAAAACAGCTTTTTGAAGCTTAACCAGAGGGCAGGCACAAGACACACAACTTTCAGACCTTCACATCATCATAATGAAAGAACTGCAAGGAAATTTCAGTTTAAGCTCATTTCTTATTATTGGGTACAAAAGGACATTCCCCACACAAAAGAAAAATGGATTTGAACTATTCTTGACTCCCAATGCATAGATTTAACTGAAAAGATGCTACACGTGCAGCATTTTTTTTTTTTTTTTTCAGAAATTAATAATTGGGGTCACGCATTGTAGACGGTAAAGTGTCTCGTTGCTGTAATGTATAATAATTCCCTGCTTTGTGCTTCGGTGTCATCCAATTCAGAGGTTCTCAGGATCAGTTCCCTGCAAAATCTGAGAAATCTCTTTACAGTAGATCCGCAAGACATGCGATTTAGGTTGTGAAAATAGAGAAAAAAAGGAAAGAAAATGGTGATAAAAAGCTGCACACAGAGGCTTGAAAATAGTACTAGTGTCTGTAGCTCATGTGAGCAAGTTCAAAACTAGAAAAAAAAATCCCAAACAAGTACCCTTGATATAAATTAATACATTTTATAAAATTTCAAAACCCACACAGATTTAGACATGTTTTCATCTCCCCTGTATCTGAGAGCTATGCTGAGCCATGCAAAATATGAGGAATCCCACTACTGTTTAGCCCCCTGCTAAAACTAATCGCCTCAGATGAGCATGATTTAAGTGGAAAGGAACATGCATAAATCTCCAAGTGTGCTTCCTCCAGAGCATTTTACAGTCTTTAAAATTACATATTTTCCTTTTTCTTCTAAATTTCTTGGACTAAAGCATACTTTGGCTTTGACACCTTTATGTTTTTATCTTTAAATGTCACTCACTGTTCTATAAAAAATCTCACTTATAGTTTAATAGAAGGAAAGTGGGAAAACACAGTTCTTAATGGAAGAGTTGGAAGTTTGTGAGTAAATTACTACTGTAAAATAATGGCATGTCGATTTAAGAAAAAAAAAAAAGGCCTAATTTTTTTTTCTTCCTTTGGTTGTTTTATATACCATTAGGTCCTACATGCCGAAAGTATCAAAATCATTCAATATCATGCACTGCAGTTTGTGGAAATCTACATACCCCCTATGTATGTATGTATGTATGTATGTATGTATATGTATATTTGTATGTATAGTCTAATGTTAATGGATGGGGCAAAAACAGAGAAGACACCAGCACAAATGGCATATGTGGGATGCTTTTTCTCACATGGCTGTTATCGTCATCTCTCTGAACATGAAAATATGAACACCAACTACTGCCAACATGATGCTGTGAGTCAAAATGTTTATGGCTCTTAAAATGTTCTAATCTCTCATACATATTCAAAGAACTCCATCCCACACAGCCTCACACTAGGCCTGGCAGAACTAACTTTTGGTGGCTCTTCTGCTTTAACCATACCCTGTATTATGATGAGTAGTTGTTATTAGACACATATTGTAGTGAAGTTATGGAAGAACAGCAAGAGACACTGGGCAGAGATGTTATGGTAGATAGCTATACACAGTATTTACAGTGGGCTAGAAAGACTTTATCAGGCTTAGCGGACTTCCCTTTGAGAAGGAAACTACCAACTTTCACACCTTGAACCGTAGGGCAGAAGGACAGGAGGACATGGAGGAACACCACGAATACAAGTGATACAAAAAAATTGAGCCAGTTTTAACTAACACCCTTACAATTTTTCCCATTTGCTGCTTGGAATTTGTAAATAAAACATCAAGTCAAAGTGAATCTTTGAACAAAATGTTTGTGATCGATTTTTTTTTTTTTTTTTTTTTTTTTTTAACACCATGAAATCTGCTGTAAGTGACCGGCTTGTGAAACGGTGGTTAACCCCCACGTAGAAATGTGTCTGGATGTTTGTGCGCAAAAGTCATTGCTGTTATGGTTAAACATTTTACCATGAAAACGGATTAAAAAAAAGGTTTGTGTTCGTGCCATTCTCAAGCAGCAAATGGTGTCATAGCCCAGGTGGCTAAGGCCTTAAAGAGAGACAAAAAGAGGTTCTCCTCGACAACAGGTGGCACTGTGAGTGAAGGTGGAAAGCAGCAGAGGTACAAAAAAAAAAACAAAAAAAAAACACTTCTGTTTCAGGCCAAAAGGACGCAGGCTGCAGGAGAAGCATCTACATGGATTCACCAAGGGAATCATCATCATCCAGAGATAAGGGCAGGTAAAGGTCCTGCAAACACAAGAAAAATAAAAAAACAATCACACTCAAATACACCAGAAGGAGTGTTTATTATGTCTACTACAGAAAAGAAATGCTAAAAAAAAATAACACTATTGTCTTAAACAGGTTCAATATGTAAGATCTGCTTATATTTGTGAAGTTACATGACGTTTGTGTAGTCTGTTTTGTCCTTGTTATGGTCAACAGTATGCTGCTCCTTTTTACTCAAGCTCCTTTGAGAGTGAGTAAAACAACTAAACATTGTGTATTTTAACACTATGTAAATGTGTATGATAATCTTAGCTGTCATCTCCAAGGAAAATGATCACAACTTAAAAGGAAAAGGACAGTAAAAAACAAAAACAAAACAACGGTTAAAATCCGTCCAGGCATTGTCCTGCTTTGGCAGCAGCGCTTTTAGCTTTAGCTTAGCCCAGTTGCTGTAAACCAAGGATGTCAGTTAGCATGTCCTCCAAAAAAAGTGATCGAGATGTCTACATTTTTTTTTTCTAAATATATCGAGGCTATTACCTGGGCAGATATTTACTTGGAACTATAACTATTACTAACTATAACTACTAGTTATCACGCTGCACCTTTACACGACTATGGCAGCACCAGAATCCCCATCAGTGAAGTTCCGGTCGAATCTGGAACTTTGCGCCCATCTAGCGGTGCTTTGCCTGTGGTGAGGCCGAATATAGTTCCAAGTCAATATCTGACCAGGTAATAGGCTCGTCCGATTTTGCATTAGGATTTGTGCTCATTTGGAACACGCAGCTCCCAAGATATATTTAGAAAAAAATGTAGATGTCTTGGTCACTTTTTTTGGAGGACATGCTAACTGACACCCTTGGTTTACAGCAACTATGCTAAGCTAAAGCTAAAAGTGCTGCTGCCGAAGCAGGACAATGCCTGGACGGATTTTAACCTTTTTTTTCCCCACTGGGGTGACAGAGACTGACTTAATTTCATGTTTGGGCATTTTATTCCTTTAATATATTTATGATTTTGCAATATGATACAAAATCACATTCCAATAATTGTCAAATAGGTTTTATCTCCCAGTTCTTGTACTTTTTAATGCTATTTTCCAAGCAATGGTCATAGGTCATGGTGTTCAAGAGTAAAATAACTTTCTAAAATGATGAATAATGAAACTTACATTTAATGTCATGAATATCTTCACCCCACATACTGTATTTCAGCTCCTATAATCAAGGCTTTGTCAAAACCTTAAAAAGTGGGTGAAAATGGAAGTAAAACCACTAAAAAACTTCAAACCAATAAAGAAAAAAAAGGATAAAACTAAAATACCTCTAGTGTTAAATGATGGATATAAAAAAGGGGGAAAAAAGGCAACAAGGTGACAGGTTCGAGCAGGAAAGAGAGGTCCAGGTACCTTCTGCTTGCTGTTGAGGCCTGGACTGGTAGGGGTGGAGGTGGGGGAATGCTTAGAAATCGGGGTGGAGAGCTGGCTGCTGGAGCCCGTCCCGTTGGCTGAGAGAGCCCAGTGAGCAGAGGGGAGGAGAAAAGGGAGAAGGGGAGCAGGACAAAGGAGGTAAACAGAGCAGTGTGAATTAGAAAGTGTCGTACCAGAGGCCTGTACTCTGCACATGGGCTCATACGAAAGTCATCCCTGAACTGTGGCCTCACTTGGCTGCGCCGTAGACGGACACGGCCGACGCAGGTCTACACGTCTCCAAAGCCCTCTGTTTGTTAGATGACATTTCATTCAGTCCCTCTGCGTCCTGCCACGTTGCTAGGTTTCTCTCTGTGTGGGACATTTTGTTTATATCTAAGAGTGCTGTGATGTGATGTAGTTGAGTGTTAAGTGCCTTAAAAGAGTTTTTGTCTTTAAGAGATGAAAAGAATTGTGAGCCAGATGGTCAGTGTAAATTTGAGCCAATGAGAGTTGAAAACACAACGTGGATAAAGCGTCATTGTTAACCGACTTCATGGGGCTGCCTTCGTTGAACCACTCAGACTGATAAACACCCCTAGAGTTAAGACAAGACAAGCCCACCAGTAAAAACACACGTCACAAATCCCATTATCTTATCATAAAATCGATGTCCCTTAATGTTACCATGGACAAATAGAGCGCAGCTGTTAGAGGATCAGAGGACTTTTCCTCTTTAGACCAGCCAACTCATCTACATGCGAGTTTTGTTTCTGGAATTTTACACCTGGTAGATTTACTTATCCTCTGTACAAAACCAAATCTAGCATGGACACACTTTTACCAAAGACTACAACCATGTAAGGGCTTTTACTGTGGAAATGCACAATATAATTCAGACTTTAAACCCAGTGCAGCTTTTGTAGGAGAGAAACAAGGCAAAAAGGAGGCAACACTGGTACCAAGCAGACTGCACTGAAAGTGTAAGACAGTGAAGTCCAACACATTACTCATATTCATGTTTTTTTGTTTGTTGTTTTTTTTCCCCCATTTACAACACTTGTAGTCTTATGTCAGACTTTATAGCCTGTTGTTTTTAGCCCTTCTATAAATGATTATATGATATTTGGTGCAAAACTTATCAAACAATGTAAAGGAGTTATACATGCTTGTAGCACAGCATGATGTAATAACAGTGTAATATGTAATAATTGTTCACATCATTAACTAACTAGAAAAGCACTTGGAGAGCGCAGACCTTCACCAAGGTAGTGTTTATACTTTGTTTTTTTCACCTCCGTCCAGAAGGTTATGTTTTTGCCAGGGTTTGTTTGTCTGTTAGCAACATAACTCAAGAAGTTATTGACGGATTTTGATGAAATTTTCAGGATAAGTCCACTCTGGTTTTAACTCTTAAAGACCCAAACATTATTCTTCTTTTCTCTGAGCTTCTATGAATATCTGCAGGATTAGTAAATTAAATGTTGAAAAATACCTGATTTTCACTGAAAGAAAAACCCAATATACAGAAGAAAACATTACAATAAACGGTGATAAAGCACTTAAGGATGGTTAACTATAGAGAAACATACATTTTGGAAGTGACACATGTCACAGTGGGTCCTTAAGGGTTAAGGTAGTGCTTGTACTTTCCGCCACTAGATGGCACTGAAAGACCTCATATGTAGCTCTGTGCCGCCATGGCCCATCTTGTAATGATAAAGAATCCTTTAAAAAATTCCTGGATCCAGACAGTGATCCGGATCACCTCCAAAATGTAATCATCTCTTCCTTGACCCAGAGTGGACATATCCTGAAAGTTTCATCAAAATCCATCCATAAAGTCTTTGAATTATGTTGCTAACAAACAAACAAACCTTGGCAAAAACATAACCTCCTTTTTTTTTTTTTAATTAGCTCCAATACGTTGGAATGCTTAATATTATGTTACTGGAGTGATGTTTTTTTCCCAATCAAGGGCATCCATTTTGATGGTTTATTACATAATGCATCAAATTAGTACATTACCTTTAAAAAAAAAAAAAAAGTGCAGCACCGTATTTTGTTAAAACTGTTGCAATATATAATAAGTCACGAAATGCAGCAAAGTTTATTACAAAATATGTTCAAGAATTTTATTACAAAATGCAGCATGCGATTATAAAATGTGGCATTATTAGATAATGAGGTGGAAAAACTACTACATTACATATTGCACTGTTATTACATAATGCGGTGCTACACACCGACTGTTTAAACGTATTAACTATCAACTCGACGCACAAGTTTTAATGTGGTATACAGAGGCCCTCACATGTTGAATGAGATGGACACAAAAAAAGACTGCAGTTACTGCTAAAATATGTAAAAGCCTAAATTGGCTGAGGATTTGATCATTACCTTGTGTGTCTGTTGTATCTATTTAACACTTGAACTGGCAGAAGTTCCTCTACAACTAAATGAGTCAAACAGCTCTAGTTCACCCACACACCATTTCTAGTCCATAAACATGTGTTCTATTGTATTAAGCTGTTGTCTTCCTTAAATAGTGTCTGAAGTCACAAAGTTGTTCAGTCATTTCATCTGTTTTGTTTTCTGGTTTTATAATTGAAGTATCTTTATGAAATCAGATCACTTCACAGATTTCAGTACAAATCAGTCTGAAACAAAAATGAAAACAGATATTCAAGGCGAATATCTGCATATTTGGTTCCATTCCTTCCATTGTAAAACGTCAAATAACTTAATGCATCTTTCATTTTACTCAAATAGTGTTGCCTCAAAACCTAGAATGTTTAAATATAAATGCTTACAAACCAATGCATTTCTATAGAGGCATAGCTGCCCATACTTAGTGTGAATTTATAATGAATGTTTTTAACAAAACAGACGGTATCACAACATGGCTTCATGGAAAAGCTAGAAATTGTAGAGCATCAACATTTTCTTGGAGTGGTACACTTTCTGCACATATACTTATATTTAGATTATATTCATACACTTCTTTGTTTATCATGCACTTGCTTATTTGTTTCTTTTATGCCATTGTCCTTTGTTGTCTGGTTGTGTGTAATTATCTGGAGAAGAGACACACACTGGATTTCACTGCATGTTGTACAATGTACGATTGTGTATGTGACAAATAAAGCTGATTTGATTTGAGTGAATGCCATCCACAGGTAAATTGGACCTCTTGGCGATTCAAGTGTTAATTACTGGTTTGACTGACAAAAAAAAGTCTCTTGACCATTTAATAATTATAAATTTACTTTAGTTTTAGCAGTCCACGACAGATCTGTTTTGTCAGATTTAAGTGCCTTTTTGGTTAAACTCAATTTACTGCATAGGTATTTAGAGTCTGAGCCCTACATTAAACAAGAGATATTTTACCAGACTGATTCTCAAATCTTCTTTACATCTCACATCATTGCATTTTACTTGTTTGTGAATAAACTGACTGTAATGAATTGAATAAACCATTTGACCAGTTTATATGAACCGGCTTATTGTAAAACGGACGATATAATGAAAAAAATATTTTAAATAATGTGTAGTGTACCTCAAAATTCTACGTTTTTAGCACCAGTTGTCATCTTGGAGAAAAAAAACAAAACAAAAAACCTATACACGTATAAAGCCCCAAATGTTTCCCCAGAATTATGCCTAAGTTTTCCTCGTGCATCAGTAGTGTGACTTAAACAGCTGTTCACACCCCTGCTGACCTCTGGGCCCATACAGGGGTGGTTAATGCCTCCCAAACATGTTGGCTGACCATCTGCTGTCGTAAAGGCCACAAACTTCCCATCAATAATCAATAAGATTGTTGAATGACTAAGGGCTGTGGACACCAACAAGACCAGCCCCACACCCGCCTCCAGTGGTATGTAATGTGAACTATTACTACGGCGCTGCCACTGCGAGTGGAGCATCCCTCTGGGGATTTAACAGCTCACCTGCTCAGTTTCACAGCTGCTGGAGACACGGTCACTTCCTCATACTTCAGAACACTTAAACTTATGTCATCACAGTATGGATGAAGAATTATTACAGCTCTGTATGCATGTATATATAATTCAACACCAGTGATGATTTTACAATCTTCCTGGTTTCACATGTCGCATATGAAAGCTGTCAAAGAAAACTGCTTTTTCGTTCACGTCTACATCAGATCCCATTTCATGGCACCAACTGCTCTGACAACTAATGTTGCATCCATAAAACCTCAGTGGAAACTGAGCAACAGAGAAGTACAGCTCCGTTTCACAGCGTTAAGAGCTGTTGTTAACATGAAACATTTAAGCCTGAACAAACACCAGTGACTGCACTACGATCTAGTGCCTCCTGGATATTATTACATGTTAAAAAATTCCTGATTCTCAAACAAATAGCTGAAAGCTGTTCTTCTTTGTTTACTTCCTATGTTTTATTCATGATTTTTATTTTAAAGAACCTGCACTAGTGGTGTTTATCCTAAATCTCATCAGATAGCTGTTGGGTAACAAAGGCTGGACCCCCCCCATCCTCATCCTCATGCATTATAGGGTTTTACTAAGATTAAGAACATGAACATTACTCGAAGTGCAGCAGAGGACCCAGGATTTTAATTTGTCTGTTCAAAAATGAGATCAAATATACAACAGAAACCCAAACCAGTTCCTTTGACAGTAAAACATGTCCCTCAAACACTAATTTGATGCTGGATTTGACAAAACAGTCAATCTATAACCAATATTAATCCTCAACCACCTTTAGCTGATACAGAATCTATTTTCTTAATCCCATTTTAACCGTCGTTCAGGGGTGTTGAGCTCATTTTAGTTCAGGGGCCACATACAGTCCAATATGATCTGAACTGGGCCGGGCCAGGAAAATAATAACCTATAAATAACCTCAACTCCAATGTTTTCTTTAGGTTTTGAATGAAAAATGTAAAATTACATTATGAAAATGTTTACATCTACAAACTATCTTTTTAAAAAAACGAAGCATGAAAAAAAAAATTTAATTTGAGAAAAAAAAGTGTAATTTTAACAGCATTATGTTTCAGCTTCCTACCTGTACATTATAACATACAGATCATAATGACTCTACAAAAACACAAATCATTTAATAACACACAGAATACTGGTAAAATTATACTTCTATTGAAATATTTCAGGTTCTTTATATTTGTTCAGGTTATTCACATGATTTGTTTGTAAATGTCAAGATTTTTAAGTATAATTTTACACACATTATATACACACACATATA
>JAQQZY010000007.1:18773619-18792599 GCA_030068375.1 Ostorhinchus rueppellii | reverse complement strand
AGAGAGAGAGAGAGAGAGAGAGAGAGAGAGAGCGAGAGAATCAATGCACTGTGAAACTCAAAATTAGTCGTCTGAATTATTGTGATTTCAATATTGACCAAAATAATTGTGATATTTATTTTTTTCCATAATCGAGCAGCCCAAATCAGAAGTATGTAAATGATCGGGATTTGACCATAAATTGCCGTCAATGAGCTGTGTTATGGATGAACAGTTGGTGTGGAGTCATGCCCGTGTGCGGTATCACACACACAGGACCCCCTCCTTTTCTCCTTTTCTACAGAGATGTACTCACTGATGTCTGGCTGCTCAAGACACAGCCATTTTATTTAGCATTGCCCCAAGGTTATTATAGACTGAATGAAACAATTTATCTGTGATTCCATTGGGGGAAGTACAGAAGCAGGAAAGGACCCAGATCATTATAAGTGAACTGCCATTCAGCGCCACTAAAATCTAACAAGAAACTAAGGGAAATTGAAGAGAGGAAGGATAGATCAAAAATAACAACATCCCCAGATCAGTGCTCGGTTCAGATTAAATGAGGTTTCATCAGATGGTGAGCGTTTCGAGTGGGGACATGAGGTGGAAATGGGGAGTTCAAAAATCGGGTTTTTGGAGACAGAGTGAGAGGAGGTTTCACATATTTGCTCCTGTTTCTCAGCTGTATCAGCACCGGCAGATCAGCTGGCCTAAACCTGTCACTAGGTAGATTAATGGCTTTTCTTCTTCTACCTTTTTCTATCCCTGCTGCTGGCTGCAGATAAGCGGCTGCACTCTCTGACTCCCTCTGTCTCCGTCTCTCTGTTGCCCTCCATTCCATACACATTTTTCTTACCACAATATACTCGCCATGAATGGTCACAGATCATGTTTAGCCTCATTTCCAGAACACAGCTTATACTTTTCAAATGTTGCACTTGACATAGGCATTTCAGGTGCTTAAATACAGTCTTTTACAATAGAAGACAACCGTTATTAGAGTTAACATTCAGCCTTTTTACCATCATTTTTTTTATTTATTAATATCTAGTTGCATAAATAAACTCAAAATACATTACTTTGGCTCTTTCAGTGTAAATTAAAGCTTTAAGGGTTTATTCGCATAATAAAACTGATTTTTCCTGCAAATCTATATTAAAATCAAAGAGTTTGTTACTCCTTGATTGCTAATGATCATCACTGGCCATTTCCATCAACCCCCTATTATTTACTGCAGTTAAAGGTGGGGTCAGATGTTTTTTCTGGAGCATTTTTTACTATATTGCTAAAAATCCCCTTCATACCCCAATTGCAAAAAAATAATTAAATGCTCTGACACAAAAATGAAACGTTTTAGTCACCTGTGGAATGCACAGGACTGAAAAAACAACAGCCATTCATTTTGAGCGCCCACTCGAAATGATTGAATGGTGATATGTCTATCAAATTCAACTGCCATTTGTCCCGCCCTGCTTCAAGCATTGCATGGTCCAGTAGGCTGGAGGCGTGGCTTTGGGGGAGGAGTCTGAAGAAAGGAGTTGGGACTTTTGAATTGTGTAGCCTGCTCTAGCCATTTTTCTAACAACTCAGACCCCACCCCAAAATCTGATTGTTAAGTGTGACATCATGTAGCCATAAAATGTATTTCCAAGTTCAAACTGTCTATAATAGTGGAGCTTCTATGCTCATTTATTGCAACTTATTTCACAAAATTGTCTAAAACACAGTTATCAGTGCATTTTTCAATAGTCAGTTTTTACCTGCAATAGAGATAAAGTTCCACTAACCCACTCACATCAGTTAGCGCTAAACTACAGTTTTCTCTCCTTTGATTAAGACTTTTAACTTTACTTATCGTCTTCATCTACTTCCTCTTTTTCCTCCCATGTAAAGGGGTAGAATGATAACCGGATGCATTTTATGGACTCAGAAACACAGTACTGCAGGACATTAAATACAAAGTACAGAAAAAGGATTGGACCCAGATGTAGGAAGTGATGTCAGGATTAAGCATCCAGACACAGATTTGATGGAAACACACTCACCGTTCTCATCCAGAGAGAAGTCGTCCTGCGCATAGCGAAACTTCTCTGGTCCACATGCAATGAAGACGTCGTCATCGCCAAAGAAATCCTGAAGGCAAGTAACCTGTGAAGCAAAGAAAGCCGAATATATGAAGGGTTAGAGTAGAGGACGAGAACTCAAGATGTGCCTGGAGATAACTAAGCTGTTCATATTCATCTGATGTTATTATTCATAATTAAATGAAGAACATTTGAAATGCTGATTCAGAACCAATTAAAAATGTCACCCTTACAGGCATTTCTAATGTGATGAAGTGTTGCTAAAAGCTATGCAAAGGAAAGCCGATGCAGTGTCGCAGTGTCTTTTGTATAGATTCCACTGCAGAATTTTTTTAGAATAAATGCTGATTACGTTGAATCACACAGATTATTTTGGTGGCTTAAAATAAGGCCATCCGTGTCAGATGTTTTCCACAGCTTCATTACAGAGTCACCTTGTGTTTTACTTGTCATGTTAATCTGCCTTGAGCAACAGTAGATGTAACAAAAACACACACAAAAGGCACAAAAAAGCTCAAACAGAGTATACTCTTACACCTTTGCTGTAATGTTTAAATGAATCAACCTCATTCCCCAGGGTCTTTTCAGTCTATAGCAGCTGTTGACACAATATGGCCTACTTAGTGGACAGATGTCTCCAAGCCACACCTTCTCTACTCTACTTTATACTGGAACTGTTACCAGCTCAGGCACGCCTATTAAAGCCATTCAAGCTAAAAGCTGTGCTTCCGTTTGCTTGTTTGGGTTTCCCCCCCCCCCGATAGAAATTAAATTTCATTATAGAAGCTGAGACTTGTTTCCAATATGGCTTTCACATCCTGTTAATATTTAGTTCCAGACAAATAACCGACTGAGAAAGAAGAGGAAAATGTTTGAGGATACGTTTTGTAAAAATGCAAACTCAGATGAAGATTAAACACAGCTTGTAGGTCTGTCAGAGATGTCCACAGTCTGAAAGATTATCCTTTGTTGGGACGTTTGCCAGAAAAGTCAAGCTGCATCCTGACCTTCTTTGTGATACACATCCAAACTATGGGCTGCAGATAATTTTGGGAACACCCCACCCCTGCAGCTGCCATGTTGGTTCTCTGTCCTGCTAGACACGCTAGAAGTGTGGGTTGGTGACTGGTTGGCGTGGCATCCAACAGCTGTACCCTCTCTGTGTCCCATAAGATTCCCTGGATACAGGCCTAACAGATCCACGCTGAGGTACAGAGATGGTGTTTGACTCCAGGGATCAGAATCTAATTGGTTTTTCAGTCAGGGCTGCTTGTCTGGGCTGCACATAGTGCCTCTATTGTGGACATTATCAAGAGATTAGATACATGGTGCTTTCATAAGGTATACTGTTGTGTGGCAACAAGGGCAGCTGACACTCAATCATAAGATGGAGAAACAGTAAGTGCTCTTTCCCCTGAAGAATAACCTCTTGTAATGGGTGAAGAAAACGAGGTGGGAAAGAGCAAGAGAGTAGTGGCTGGTCCATGTTTTAATAGCTTTAAGAACAAAGCTGATTAAAGGGATAAAGTGTTTATCCTGCAGACTGGTACCTTAAGCTCTCCTGACATTATCTCCATTTGAAATGATCATTTGGTTCTCTGGTAACTTTGACTTTTTGAGAAAAACAGACGGGAAGAGTCACAGATATGTGATTGAAGGATTTGAAGGATTTGATTCAGTTAAATATCCCAAAAACAAAGTTGCTGCACAGACATACACTGTAAATATGTAAATGAGTAGATCACTGAACAACCTGGCAACATCGCAGGCTTAAGAAACTAAAAAATAACCCACAGACAAGTTGATGCAGGTTTTCTGTCTGCAACCATGTAAACTCTAGAGACAACTTAAGTACTTCAACATTATGTCTGATGAATTAATAATAATTTTAAATAAAAAAAAAAAAAGGAGAAGCTGAATGTAGACCTTTTAATGCAAAAATCCCAGGAACACAGACACAGTGAATAAGTAGTTTGCTTTAGGATAACATTTCATCCCCATTTGTCAGAAGACATCCACCCTTCTTAAAAAGGCCTTAGCCAAAACACTGAATCCAAAGAAATCCCTCTAATCTACTCCCTACAGGGATCACTTAAGACCCACATTATCTATACAGCCCAGTCCCTCCTGAACCATTACACTAAATAATAATAATCCATACCATTTAAAATCTTTTCTCACACAAACTCATCCACAATGCGACTTTGCGTTCATTCTATGTGGTAAATTGCTTTTTTCTCTCACTTCAACTCGATATCTGAGAGTTTTAGTTTGGCATCTGTCTACAGCTGGCAGAAATGTTTTGGGAAAGCGGCTCTGCTTTACATGAAAGAAGATCAAATAAAAAAAATGTTGCTTTGAAACACAGCTGCAGTGAGGAAAGGGTAGGCCAGCGTGGAAACCGTCAGATATAAGTTAAGAAGCATCATCTGTCAGTTTGAAAAGGTCAGTCCACGGCACCAACCAGACCCACCGCATCTCCTGGAGGAGACTGACGTGATGCCATTCAACATTAAGTTCATCCAAATCGCCTGGTGTTTTTTCCACAGTCTGTATTTATCTAATCCATGTACAAGGTTAGTGAATATTGAGTGGCATGTATGTATGTCTATATACTGTATACATTTCCTGGCAGAATGAGGGAGGAGTTTATGGAGAAACTGGCTCCTTCCAGACTCTAGGTGCCCCCTACCCTCTGTCCCACCAAGCCCATCCCTAATCTCTGCCTCACCAGCTGTCAGAACCACATGACCCCCAAAACCACCAACACCACCAGCAGCTACGCAGGGATCCACCGACCACAACAACTGAATAATTCAGAGTTCCTTTAGCCAAACACTGACCAATCGGCTCCAGTTACAGAAGTTTCATTCACTTCACATGAAAGATGAGGTCTTTATTATGGTGAATTTGAGAAGAGAGGCTTATTTTCTATTGTTTCTGTTTGTAGAGCTGAAATAGTTTCAATCTCTGCTGTGCAAAACAAAGCACTAGGAGGGAACACTGACGTAAACGCTAATGTTTCACGTTTTATGGATTGGTAATAAGATCTACGACATCTATAAGTGAGGTCATATTTCACACAAACATAAATTAGGTTGTCATTTGACCTCATAGATATTTGTCTGATTATGTACAAGGCGCACATTTCAGATAAATGCCAAAAACTCATTGTAATGCATTTACTTCAACAGTCTGGTCAGTGAAACACATTTTACATTTCAGCCTTTAATGAACAACAGTTCCAGTTGGCACAGCTTTTGTGTGAAGCAGCAGGAACCTCCTCTTCCAAACAAAGCTCATGAGTCTTTTGTCTTCTCCAGGCAGCTGGTCTGTCTTCACTTCACCTCATCCATTTGGCAGCACAGTTAGAGCAGAAGTGAAAAAAGGACTGAGGACTCTCAAGGTCTGTCTTATCTCAGGCTCTGCACAGTCATGTTAATGATCTTTGTGCAGAAGCAAAGCCTTTCAATGTTGCATTACACAGTTTTAATTTCCCTGTGCCTGGGTGGCTCCTCTTATCGGTGCCTTTTGATGAACAGTCATTCTTAATGAGTCTGCAAATACCTGATCTCTAGAATCAACCATAAGTGATTACTCTGATGTGTTCCGAAACATGCCAAATAACTCCAACAGTTCTAAAAGATGTCCTTCTATCAAAACAGATGAGAAATGCTATTTTCACAAGCATGCACGGCCTTCAGTTCTCCTGTCTACAGAAAGGGTGTAAAGTGTCGTACTTGCAGAAAAGACAAAGGGTAAAAAAATAAAAAATCTTCCACTGAACAAATATTACATTTTAGGCTTTTAACTGAATGTTGTCTTGTGTACTTGTAGCATTACTGAGCCATGAAAAAGAAAATGGAAGTATAAAAAAAGATAAAGGCTGAAAGATGGCCGATAGCCCTCGCTTTGTAAGTCTTAGAGGAACTCCTACACAAATTCTTCTCACTGCAGGCGCATGGACCTGATCAATATGAGTGCCTCTGGTGAGCGGAATATACTCCGGTATACGATAAACTCAGTGCCTCTGGTTCAGTTGAGCATTTGTCAGACGGCACAAAACACAACAGGACTGAAACCTCAACAATTTCAAAAAAAAATCCAGTCAGTGTCTGTATTTGTATCAGTAGCTTAGATAATAGATGGAAGCACAGAAGGAAAGTCTGCACCTGCAAATTAAAAAGGACAGAGAGCCAATATTCAGAAATATGGCTTTTTGTGGATGTCTGAGTCACCTGCTGCCGTGGTGACCTGTCTGTGACCCTGGCGCGCGGCACAGTGTCGGTAGGTGCCCTGGATACAGTTAGAGCACAGATGACTCAGTCAGGCAGCAATATCTGTGCAGTCATGGGGACCAGCTGGTGCCTGATGTTGTCTTAACCCCACCCGTCCCAAACCTTGAGGAAGCAGCCTTTCCATTTGGCTGACTGATGTGACCTCAGCATTATTAAACTGTGCTTCCTCCTCTTCCCCCCGGGTTGTGCTCACTTGTTGATGTGGTTTTCCTGCAGGAAAAGACGACTGTAAGGGGACGCAGGTTACATGGCTGCTTAAGATGCATCATGTGGGCCACGCCCCTTCGTCTGCCTCTGTTTCACAGTGTGTGGGAGTGCATGTGGGCGTGCGTGCATGTGGGACTGAAATGTGGCTGCAGAGAACAGCTCTGAGGAGCTGAGAGCAGGCAGGTTAGACTCGATGTAAAGAGCACACTCAGCGTATTACAACCATTGTCACAAACTGAATCCATCACAGCGGAGCTTATTGCCATGACAACTGCTTCTGCAGCATGGCAAAGAGTAGGCAGTCTACAAGAGCGCTGATAAAGCAAGGAGAAGCAGGCTTTTCTTCCCCATTACTGGATGAATTTGTGTCGTTAAGAAGCCCTAAACCCATGCCTGGATCCATCTCTTGTTGAGTGAATAATTTTTCTTACTGTGACTTATTAACGTTTAAAGGCAACTCAAATCTTTTGTTCTTTGACAATTACAATGTGACCTTGTGCCTGAAGCATGCCCGGAGCATCCACTTCTCTTTTTCCTTTCACTATTTGTTGACAATTTTTTTGGAGGGGTATATAAATGAAAACCCCAGCGAATGATGAGCAACCCTTAAACCTTTAAGACTGCTGAGGATTCAGAACAAATATCACAATATCAGAGTGTTCCCTTACAATACACTACAAATAACAGATTTGGCATCTATGAGACAAAGACGTTCTCAATAAGCAATTCCAATGAACCAGCAGAGAATCTCTGATGCAAATCATAACTACTCTCCTATGCAGACACCTATCAAAAGGAATGAATACAAAATGTCTGCCAGCAATTAATTAAACTCTCTGATTTAATGTAGTCTTTAGAAGCAATGAGGGCAAATCAGAAAGTGTTTTTTGAAAGCCACAAGGAATAATTACTCCCCATCAGCCTCTATAAAATGATCCTAATTTGCTTTAAGGATGGAAAATGACTCCTGAATCCACCGGCCCCACCCTTCCCGACTGAAGTGAAAAGCACTAGCATTTCAGGGGAAAATGGGAGCGATTTTGTTCACAATACTGACAAAGACAGGACGGCAGCCTGTCTTTGGAGTCTACACAGCACTGAGGGAAATGAAACGACACAGAATCACAAGTAATCTTTATAAAATTCTGTGACAGACAACATGAACCACCTTTATGATCTTAATATCTACAAGTGCCACAGATCATTAGACCCATTGATGCATGATGTTAAAATACATACAGGTAAAAAAAAAAAAAATACAGGAAACATGACATGTGATTTTTAAACCAAATGCTTGCATAGATAGTAAACTCTCACACCCACTACAGGATGTGGTATCTGACAGACCAGTCCACACCAGCTGGGCTCTCTTTGTGCCTGGGATGTGGTCTCCTAGCAACCGGTCCCAGCAGCTATCGCAATGGAATGGGAAGAGGAGGATCGGTGCAGAGTCAGGGAGGGGCGGGCACTGCATCAATATTGCTTCTACCATATCACCTCCACCACAGAGCAGCTGCAGTGAGCCTCTGCACACAAAGAGACCGCAATAATGTGTGCGGCATTTCTCACATTTCTGTGCTCTGCAGTGCAATGAAACTGGGAATCCCTGGCACATGTCAGAGATCAATAGGAAACTAATTTTAAGATAATAAGTCATAATCTTCAGCGATGACAACAGAATCAATCCATTCAGATTTGGCATCTACCAAGACGAGGCCATTAAAATCCTCTTGTGGTAACCTATCATTATTAAAAATTCATGACAACCGAGTAACCAGATCAAACCACAGCTGAAAGTAACACAAACATATGAAAAAAAAAAAGCACCAAAAATGACCATCTTCCATGCAGCACTTGAACATCTTAAAGGGATTCTGTAGGAGTCCTGAGGCTGTCAGACTGCACCCCTGGGAGAGCGCATTAAAATCAAATTCCCCCATCTATCATATCACTGCCCCTCCCCTACGCCGACAAACCATGTGGTTCAGGGCCTTATTAATACAGAGGAAAAGCCAAGCAACACCTAAAGATACCCAGCAGGACACAGTCCCCTGTCCATCTGTAATGAATGATACAGGAAAAGGTCTCCACATGGGAATCAGCAAACGTTTAACCATATCAAAGACGGGACTGACGAACAGATGCCCACGTTCATGTCCACACATGCATTCACATTTCCTCCACATCCTCGCTTCTGTTAATTAACTGAGTTACAATAGCTTTGAATGCATAATTACAGTCGATGCAGCAAATGACAGGTGTGACGAGCCTGGAAGTGCGGAAAAAAGCCACGTCATCACTCATTTTCTGGATCAACAAAAGGCAAAATTAATACAGTTTAGAGATGATTGAGAGTTTGCCGTTGAAGCTTTACAGATGTGCAGTGTTTCTAAACAGAACACACTGCTGCTCACTTCTATTTCACGTATTTCCTCTTGAATTAACCTCTTCTGATCAAAGTGAAAAACAGTCCATCTGACACTAAGAGACCTTTCCAAACCCCTCCACACTGGTGGTGCTTGTCCCCGACGACAGCTCATGGGCATGAATTAAACATGATCCCCTTTTAACTTAAGCCCATGTGTTGAGAAAACAATGGAAATCCCCAGGGAGTGACTTTTACAGCAAGTTGAAGCTAGATTGGTCCATAGATCATTTGATTACATTTTCCTGTTCCTTGGCTTTTCAGCTAAATGCATTATTGTTCAGAGGAGACTTCACAGGAAATGGATGGCAATACCAAAAATAGCCTCATTCTGGATTTTTGCAGACATCTGTCATGTCACCATGCACATGTCACAACAAAGAGCCTAATTAACAAACCGAACTGACAATATGTTTCAATTATCTTTGCAGTGGAGCCTGAAAACTAACACTCTTATATTGTATATTTTTGACACACACACACACACACACACACACACACAATAAAAAAATAAATAAAATTAAAAAAATCTAAAAAAACTAAGCCTGCATATGTGCATTTTACATGTTTAAATCCAAATCGAATCCTCTACTAGTACCAACAGAGTATATGAGTGAATCTGAGTAGAATTAGCCAGAACAACATGAAACATTAAAAACACTTCATACTTTGCATGTGACTGCTGCCACACCTTCTATAGTATGAAACCATGATACTGATACAGACATATGATCTTTACTCCTAATATGTTTTAGCCTCAATCTCGTGCTTTGCTGCATAGAATCCAGGTTTCATTAAAATGCAAGACTTTACTGCTCACTGCAAACTAGTGGAAAGAACCCATTTCTCCACATGCTCTCCTCAAGGGGATTCCTTTGCCCTGAATTCTGTTTAGCTAAAAAAGTCAAAGGATGCTGTAACCGATCACCAGAGAGTAGTCAAGGTTACTGAGGACACTGTACCCTTCCTTGTGGCTCTTTCACATGAACATATCCATATTTTAGACTTTAACATGTATCTGAGATTGGGAGGTTAGAATCAGATCTGGATTCGGCTTTACAGACGCATCATGTCCAGAATGAATCACATTTTATTTTTGCACATGATTTTTAGATGCCCATAGAAATGGGACACTGTAGATATGAAGCTAATCCAAATCACAAAAATGTAGCCTCTCAAATAGGAAAGGTTGGATAGGGAAATAGGAAAATACTCTTGATAATGGAGAAATACAACAATTCTTTAGTAGCTCAAAAAAATATTATATATTACTCAATCCATTGTGGTTTTACATACTAAAATGAAGCAACGAAAGTGAAACAACTTCCATACAGATGTGTGCTGTGGGTTTTAACAAAAATATCAATATTTGGCGCTAGTGTATTGATAATATATTGCAAGAGGTAATGTAATCTTATTGATATTTCATCCCATCTCTAATGTATGTAAAGATCCATATTCTCAGGGTTTTATTAAAACATGTATGTGCATCCCTAATAACAATAGAGCACAAAATGCCCAAACACAACAATACAGGGCTTGGTCCTTTGTTCACTAATTCAACAGCATCCTGAGCAGAAGACGGAGCTTCCCAGGACTGAGCTTGTAAGGCCTGAGCTTTTCAAAAGGTTGATGGACTCAAAAAAAAAAAAAAAAAAGTGGCCTAAAGAGTAACTCCACACAAAGGCCAAAAGACAGAACACCAATGACCTGAACCACAAGACAGGAGGATATGAAGCTCTCAAAGTCAGAATAGAGGTAGACAAAGAGATTGATTGTGTGCAGAGGTCGTTCTCATGGATGCTCATAGTTCTCATGAACCTGCTGTGCCACCACTGACTGAGGACATGAGCAGACAATGGCATTTTGTCCACATCCTTCTGTGTCTATTTCAAGTCAATGAAGTTAAATGGAACCGCTGAACATTTTACATACCCAAGCAAATAATTCTGTTTCCTGTTTTCTTTGATCTGGATGATACGAGTCTGGGTGTGGGTGGATCTATGAAAGAAGAACTGTCCCCAATCTCAACCACAAATTTTCCTATTGTATAGCTTTGCTTGCATGTTGTACAGAAGTACCTCTATTCCAGTTGGTCCTATAAGAGAGAGTTCTTTATCATGTTAACCTAGTGCTGCTTGGTATCGACTGACATGACAGGTTGAGCCATTTGAATTTTAGATTTTTTTTTTTTTTTTTTTTTAACGCGTCTTTTGTGTGAGGGAATGTCTTTTAAATAGGGAACTTATGTATGTGCTTTTATTTGTCCGTTTTTAAATTTAATTTTTTTTTAATTTTTTATCCTCTTCTTATCTTATTACTGGGATCCGAGTACATATTCTGTTCTTCATGTGCTACATTGAATGAATGGTAAAATGAACCTTGAACTCTAACCTTGGGAAGTAAGAGGCTGATGCGAGTCGCCTGTAAAACCTACCTGCTTGCCGTCGAGTGTGTAGATCCTCTTCACCACACCACTTTCTAGTTTAATGGCCTCTGTGATGTCAGTAAGAACCTGTTCAAAGGAGTGCGCCGTTTTCTTATTGAGCAGAACGCGCACAGCTTTGCGTGGCTTCACACCGCTGCGCATCACCGTCACCAGTTTGGGTCGAATAAAGTCCTTGTTGCTTTCCTTGGGCTCGTTGGCAGCCTTGGCAGCTAAGGACTGCATGTTCTTCTGACTCGCCGATGCCTTAACATTCACAGACCAGTTGGGGTTGACGTTCTTTGTGTAGTCGACCTTCTTGTAGAAGTTCTCGGATGCACAAACATAGCTTTCCCCTGAGAGGGCAGAGAAAAATTGGGTTAGTGTGTTGTTACACTCTGAGCTTTTCAACTCCGACACTTGAGAATCCCAGAGGTGCTCTCGGAGAAATATTTAAGCACCCAAGAACTTAAATTAGGAGATAGACACCAGTGGGGGAAATTATTTGACTTCTTGGATTTCATCTCCCATTAATCAAACATCACAGTTAAATGGCAAGATTATTGACCTGCAAAAACGAAGACCGACGGTTTAAAAGGATCCAAAAGTCCAGTTATAAACAGAAACGGAACCTCCTGTGATATTCTACAAAACCCACACAAAGCAGAACTTGGTCAATGCATTTACAGTGTTTTTTAATCATTACTCTGAAACTGAGTCATGTTCCAGCCTGTTCATTATTGGATGTAACATTTTCCATTGAAGACACTATTCTTATCTTAGGAACATTCTTTCAACGTTGTACCCGAGTGTATTAGGAATATGCATGTTTTTATGTCACAGTTTGCGACAAATATCATCTTTTGTGTTCATGTTGAGCTCCAAGTGTAGGAATGTGTGGCTGAAAGATCAACACCCTTTTGGATATGCAGAAAATATCCCCAACACTAGTGTGTGTGGAGTCCATGTTCACTCATTCTCCTCCAATTGGAAAACTTCAAAAACTATATTGAACAAAAAAACAGCACAAGTGGCTCCCATATTTATTATTTCATTATATTCTTTTTTAGATTTAATTTTTTTTTTTTTTTCACATTTTATTTATTTTTAAGGATAAGGGCAAGATGTTGTGCCTGTAAAAAGTAAAATGGATCAAACCAGGTCTTGAGCAGCCCATAGTTAATACAAGATAAAGTCTATCAAGGTATTTACAGGAACGGATTTCTTTGGAGGCTCAGACACTAAAGAGGACTTTTAAGGATATCATGAACATATTCAGCTAGGATGACGACCAGCTCAGGTACAAGCTGTTCATTAGTGTTCTTCCCTTCAGGAAAGTGTTGTCAGGGCCTAAAATACTCCTTGGTTGCATTGCCAATCTACCTCCCTACAACCACCAATCTGTCTTTAAATTCTCTAAATCACCATCTAGTATTTACAGCAGATTGTGCTGAGCTTGCTCAGACAGAGTGAAGTACAGACAAAGGGCAGTAAGGGGAGGGAGGTGGAGGGAAAAATTGGCAAATGGGAATCCAGAAGGCAACAATTAGGCCAAATGCAGAGAAATTATAGCAAAGACAAAGACAAAACAGGATTACACAGTGCAGGGGAGATTGAGCAATTAATTACACCCCACAAGAGGAAGCACAATGAGATGCCCCCCGCCACACACAGTGTGAACTGTACTACCCCTACTTTACTGCACCCAGCTCACATATGTGCACACATGCACATCTGCACTGTGTGAACCCACTTTTTTCTAAGCAGCTCAAGTAAGAGAGATGATCATTTCATTTCGACCAAATTAAGCTGCGGTTTATCTTCTTGCTTCACCCAGGGCAAACTCTGTACAAACCATGTCCCATTTTCAGACACCAGTAAAAGGTTAGTGAATGGAACCAATCACTTCTTCATACTAGATGTTTTAATTCACTCCTGTCATCATTCTTAAGAAACAATGGATTCTTTGAAAAAGGAGTGACCAGGATTGATATAAGGCTTTAAAAGTTTAACCTCAACTTAACCTCCATATATGAGCTTTTTGTTACTGTAAAGACTGCACTGAAATATGACTACCCTGAACAGAATGAAATATGAAATGTCATGTTGTAAAGTACCCAGACCTGCTGAATCTGTTTTTTTTTTCCCCTCTTCACAGCAGCTTAAGAAACATAAGGGGTAGTTTCATAGATACTGCTGCGGATGTTTAATAGTAAAAAAAATAAAAAATGACCAACTGTCTCCTGAATTGTGAATTCTTCTGAAAATATAGATGCTAATGCAAACTATGAATGAAGATATGAACATTAATCCTTCAGTGAGTGTTCGAGAGATGTATTTAACGCCGTTTTGGACACTGAGCTCCATTAATACCAAGATTAAACCGTTTTCTGCTTTATTAGTATGTTTGAAAAACCTTTGAGAGCAAAACCATGAAATATTTCTTATGCAGAGTGCTGTTAAGGAGTGTGTGAAAAATACAAAGCTGGAACCTGTGAAACATATGCATATCATTTACAGTTCCTCATATTCATTTTGTGTTTTAGAGGTAGATTTTCTTTGTGATTTGAGAAGTGGAACATGTTATTTGTCTGTCCCAAAGCCCTGCCCTAACCCTTCAGATTAGAAGTTGATACATCATATGAACAGATTACAGAGGTCTAGACTGAACAAATAACACTTCTAATCTCAGCAAACTGGAAATATTTCAAAGCAACTATTTCCAGTACAGAAACTGATTTGAAACCGCACATCCTGAACCTGGCTCTTAGTAAAGTCTTAAATCAACCTCAGTACTGCAGCTCTTCTGCAAATGGTGCATCATCTCATTAAGGAAGTGCATTTAATCAGACATGGTAGGAGCTGCTGTTATTCTCACCTTCCTCTAGCTCATCCAAGGTTGAGATCTTGCGTAAGCCGTCGATGGTGAAGATGAAGCGGACGCCCTGTGGCAGGTTGATGTGGTCAGAGAGGGAACGTGTGAGATCAGCCAGGAGAGAGTCAAAGGTGCGAAATCGGTCATTGGCCACGGCGTACACGATGCCCTTAAAGTAGCGGTCTCCGTTGCGGTAGAAGCGCACCTTTTTGGCCTTCTTCTCATTGGTGAGGGCCTGCAGAGTGCGTGTACGGTAGAAGCTGCAGTGGGCACTGTGGGTAGGGCTGGGAAGTCCATTCATGCGTCCACCCCTGGGAGTACGGGCTGCCTTGTCTCGCTCGTCAAAGTGTCCAAAGTCTAGCTCCATGATGACAGAAAGTTGTGATGGTTGTGGAAGATGTGTGGTGGTGGTGGTGGTGACCAGCTCCGGAGAGTCTATGAAGACAAGATGAACCATGCACACAGAGGATTGAAATTAAGCCTCTGTACAGTGACCTTCATGCATGTTAATTCTATCTACATTTAGATTAAATTGACAGTTTCCATTGAAGGAATCTTTGGTCATTTGAAGAAAAATCTATTCTAAAGATGTGGATTTGATTAGATTGTAAGATTTTCCATCCTCAATTTATTATTCTTTATCTTCAGTCAAAAAACAATAAAACTCTCATGTCATTGGATGAAAAAAAAAACCCACATTTTGTGCATAAAGCCTCCTTCTTTATGACCACAAGAGATTTGTCAGTGGCCACAAAAACTCACTGGACTGTAACATGCAAACCCAACACTGACACACACCCATAAAACAACAGCACAAAAGAGGAAGTTTCCTGCACCAAGTCAAAACCCTGCTCCACTGACATAATCTCCATATTCCCTTTAAATGAAAATCCTGTCAATAATTGGCCTCCACTGGTTCAGATTTAGAATTTTAATGTCCAAATAACACAAATATGTCGTGATATCAAGAGTTACTGCTATATTGTAAATTATGAAAAGCATCTATGTTTGTTAGTGGGGTCACTGAGGTCACGCTGATGTATTAATATTCAGCGTGTTGATAATATTCTTGTGATAATCCTCCAGGTTCCTTTCGTCTTCGTGCAGTAAATTGAATATATTTGGGTTAAAGACAAAATAAGACATTTGAGGAGTCACATTGAGCTTTGTTGAACACTTCCTCACCATTTTCTTTCACTTTTTTTAAAGCAAACACTTCATAGATTCATGTGATTGATTGTTAGCTGCAGCCCTAATGCCTTTTTGATTAAGTTAGAAGCACTACATCTCATTTTATATCATTAAACATTACAGTTTACAACATTCTTTGGAAATTCTTAATGAAAAGGCTTATAGTTATAGTCTCTTATGATTCTTAAGTGAAGACAAAATATCTTCAGGGAAAAAAAAAAAAATCAAAATATGCAATGAAATATGTCATATCTGGTTTTGAACAGAACAGGGATTGTATATGATAAAACACACAACAGGCAGGAGAATAGGTGCAGTTAATTGCTTTTAACATGATGCTTTTTAAGTTCCATCTCTACTTCTAGGATTTTATGAGAACATTTAACATCATAAAAGCTCTTTGGTGCAAAATAATGAATGAAACACTACCATTCTTTCATTTCCCTCTCTGTCTTGATGGTCTGCATAGTATATATTAATGCAAAGTTGTACACAGATAACCACAAATACCAAAATGGTCATTAAAATAGGAGGAGGCCTACTGCCGCCACCCATCCATGTGGCCGGCCCTCCAACCCCCTGTTAACCCCTGGCCATGTTGCTGACTGGGTTTATATCAGAGCATGCTGATAGGGGAGGGACTTAATGTGCTCCTCAGCTGACAAAGGCCAGGTTTCGAGCCCATCTGCTGCACTAATGGGCAGAACTGACTGACCCTTCCCCAGTGGAACATCAACTAGGACAGTCCATTGTCTCAAACAGGGTGCCTGCCTTAAGAGTGACATCACCATCACTGCTGCTGTACTGGAGGAGCAGCCGGCTTATTCTCCAGCATGGGTCTACAAAGTCCATGGAAGTACTGGCTGTATATGGCCAGATTTTATGTCCAGTATTATCAAAGCCTACATGACATTGTGATCATACATGTCATACACAGATCAATACAGTAGCCTATGTGTTATCAGGTTACCTTCACTGGAAAACACATGCTCCCTCTCCAGTTCAATCCTGAGCATTAAGCAGTACTGCAGTCATTATAGGGTATCATTGATATTTTTGGCTGGTTCTGTGTTCCTGACTGAGCCTCCCACACAACACCCCTATGACTACACTCCTGACAAAACCAGCACCACATTCTGACTCCTCACTCAAATAAACCAAAGCTCATCTACATGCGTTATCTGAAAGGTAACTCCATATCATAAGGCTTGGTGTTAAATCACAGCCACAGAAGAAAAGAAAAAAAGTTTTATTCAGCTATTCTGAAGATTTGTGCTAGATCAGTGTGTGCACATGGCAGAGCAGTGGCTCAAAATGCAAGTTTTAGGGGGATAAAACGGGGCCGGGTGCGCGCACACCTACACAAACCACCTGCGTAAAAAGGCAGATTTTAACAAAACATCATTTTCCACACTCAAAAAACTACACTGGCAATTCTCTTTTTCATTTTTGTTGGGAATCAATCGGATTTCGTTTGTGTTTTAAGCAGTAAAGTGGGTGGATGATCCCACCCAGTAGCGGACTCACCTGCGTCGCTGCTTGTGGAGTGAAGGGAGTGCGCGTCGGGGAGGGTGCGTGTGCGTCGATGCTGCAGGATAGCGGCACGCCGTCTCTCCCCTCGCCTTTGTCTGCCTCAGTCTGAGAGCTGAGCCGCTGCCTGCCTCACTGGAGGAGCCACTGGGTCCTAAAGCCAACGAGCATTGGACCCGCCCACTGTGGAAATACTGGAGGTACCAGAGTGGGCAGGCTGGGGTGGAGCTCACATCAGTCTATCACCAAAAAGGTACATGCACAGTAAAAGCATGTGTGAGTTAAAGCAGGTTATTATCCAGTGAACCAAGGATGAAAGAGAACCTTTGAAAGATGTCAGGATGTGACTTGTATTTCACTGTCTGTGTAAAAGGTTAAATCCCCTTCTCTGGAATTTCATCAAAACTTCCCTCCACATTGTAGGGTTGTGTTTGTTTCTGTGTGTTCTGCTGAAACTAAATCATCTGGAGTGTGTCCCTTTGAGACAAAACACAGTTTGATGCAGTTGCTTTTGGTCTGGTGGAGCGCTTTGTCAGGAGGAGATAAAAGCGTGAATAGCTCAGTGTTTGTGTTTGACCTCCCATCCTGTCTGTTTCATTATCGGGAACATATTTATTTAGCATTTTAACTCAATCAGAGTTAAACAGAAAAATGGCTCTGTGTCTCTGCCGTGCTCTCATTAGTCTGACATAAGTATCCTAATCTGTTATGGTCTTTCCAGTACTGTTATTGTTCTTTTTATCATATTTTCTCATTTTAAGATTGTGATCCTATGTGTGAACTGTTCTTATTATCATGGGTCTAATGTGTGCCTTTTGGGTATAAAAGTGTTTTCCTTTTGGATGGTTGGCAAAGATCTGTCCTCACATGTGAAATATCAGTTGACAGCTTTTATACCTTCTGGCAGGATATTTAGAGTCCCCAGAACCAAAAGCTTATTCATCCCAACATCCATCAGACTGTGAAACAATCAGTAACATCTGTCAGAGTAAAAAGCGACATGGTGCAATAGTATCATACCTGTATGTGCAATACACGTTTGTGCAATGACTTATTTATGAATATGAATATATCACATGCAAATCTATTTAGCTGGTACTTCTCCATTTCATTCTGTTGGCTCTTCTTTATTCTGTCCACCTGTAAACTGCAGCTCTACAGAGTCCAGGAAAATTTCCCCACAGGGACAATAAAGTATATCTTATCTTATCTTATCTTATTTTATCTTATGTGTATATATACAACCCTCACCATCAGTATTCAGAACATACACTTTCTTTTTATCTCAGTAAAAACCTGAAATAAGCAGACAATCATGTTTTGTCACAAACTTTCATTCTCTATTCTAACATATTTGGTTAATATTCTCAGAACTTAAAGCCAAAAATATCCTGTTAGACCTTCTAAAATCATCCCAAAATACAACTTATATTTATCACTTTCTGCTTATGTTTGATGGTCTTGACCATTGACTATGGAAATCCTGTAACACATATGAGAAACACATAAGTTATTAAAGTTCAATTGTTTACAAATGAAAAATGCAAAATATATTCTGCATTTTTCCCTCGTGAAAATCAGGTATTTTCTGTATTTATTACAGTTATTTTGTAGGTGTTCATAAAAGCTCAGAGGAAATCCAAAAGTTGTTATATCAAAACAGAGAAAACTGAAGAAAAAGTGACTTTTCTGCAAAATATATCATTAAATGAACATAAAAACTAGCATCTACAATCACTGTCATTTGTCAAACTATTTGGGTGTTACTGGTGAATCAATGTTGTGAAGACGTCAGTGTTCCCATGTTTACTATGGAGCATCTGAATGAGTCATATCTGATAGTCCTGAAAAGCTGAGAAATAGCATTTCAGTTGAATCATTTACATCAGGGGTGTCAAACTCATGTTAGTTCAGGGGCCACGTTCAGCCAAATTTAATCTGAAGTGGGCCAAACCAGTAAAAT
>JAQQZY010000007.1:18705845-18724450 GCA_030068375.1 Ostorhinchus rueppellii | reverse complement strand
GGAACCTGAAGTAAAATGATTAATATCTATTTTTGCATTTCACAAATTCATCTCAGGGGCCAGACTGGACCCTTTGGTGGGCCGGATTTGGCCCCCAGGCCGCATGTTTGACACCTGTGATCTACAGGGTCCAGTCCGGTCCACGTGATGACTTTGTGAAATGCTAAAATTAAACTAACATATTAACAATCATTTTAGTTCAGGGGCCACATACAGACCAATTCAATTTCAAATGGGTCAAATCGGTAAAATACTACAATAATATCCAATAAATACTCACAACATTTTCATGTATTTGCACCAAGACAAAGTATAATTTTGCAAAACATATGAATAATCTGAAGAGATATGAACAACCTGAAATGTTTCAAGAGAAGTGCAATTTTAACAAATATTATTATCTGTTATTGAATGTTTTGTGTATTTGTAGATCCACTGTGATCTGTAAGAAATAATGTACCTGTAGATGACAAACTGAAGCAGAATATTATTAAAATTACACTTATTTTTTCAGTTTGTCCATATCTTTTACGTTCTTCTAAAGCATAGTTTGTAGATGTAAATATTTTTATAATGTAATTTTACTTTTTTCAATATAAAACATAGAGAAAAGTTTGAAGTTGACATTATTTATATGTTATTATGTCATTATTTCACTGGATCGGTCCGCTTCAGATCAAATTTGGCAGAATGTGGCCCCTGAACTCAAACGAGTTCGACACCCCTGCCATAGAGCGTCTACAAAAGGCTGTGTAAGATGTTTGCATTGGACTGTATGTCACATTCAAGGGACAGTGGAGAACAAAACCATTCATATTAGGTCAGGAAACAGAAGCTTTTGGTTTCTTGTAGGAAATGAGGCATTTATTTTAGCCTGAAAAAAAGGCTTTTTAATTTCAACCCTACTCTGAATGCCTCAGTTCCTACAAGAAACTATTATTTGGATCCCAACACTGATGAGCACCAGAAGTAAGGAAAGAAGACCAACAATACCCATGCAGCACTCCAAACTTGTTTTATTTATTTATTTATTTATTTTTTATTCAATAGAGGCATTTGTTCAGATATTTAAACCAGTTCAGTTATTTTTGCATTTTTATCGCATTGATTTGATTTACAGAAAAGCATTATTTAACTGTTATTAGGAGAGTATTCCTTGAGTCTGTTGTTTAATCATTAACCTTGTAATGCACTCTAAAATTAAGTCTCATATCAGTAAAATAACTCACAGCTGTTTTCCACCACTGCTCAGGCTAGACTCTATTATACCGTTAACATCAGACAAAAATATTTCCTTCCAGATTGTAGGACAGTCAACATATTTAATCACATATGACAGAGAATCTCATGGATTTGTTTGAGTGAAGATAATGCGACCTGTGGAGAGTAGCCTGGCCCCTGGGTTCAGTAACTAGACAGGCCCTGCATGGTTTTATTCTGCAGGGACAGATTCCAGTTACTGAACCTGGGGGGCAGAGACAAACACAAACTCTGACATTTTGGTCCCTGAGGAGCAGGATAAAAAAAAAGGTTTTAGTCTTAAAATTATGCAGAAAATCACAGCAAAATCCAAGGAGTTGTGAAGTTTTAAGGACAAACCTGAAAGTGTGCGGCTTCTCCAACAGACCTCAGGAGTGGGAGGACAGAAAAGTCAAACCTGGGCTATACATTACCTTCCTGCCAATCTTCTATCATGCCTGGCTCCACCAAAATTACATATTAACCTAGGCAAACGTACTTGTCTTGTGCTGTTCTGCTTCACCTGACTCACAGTTCCCAGACTCACGTGCTGAATACAGAACAGTCAAGTCACTTTTATTATTCTGCAGGAAAAAAAAAAAAACCAAATAAATACATTTTTTCAGAGAACAGCACAGCATCCACTATTGTTTTAAGTATTGTCATGTCGAAAGAGGATTTATTTGGAGACGCACGACAGTTACTGAGTTACAAACTGTGACGGCATTCATGGCTAAAAATATCAGTATTTCCTCACACGATTCTGTACTGGTTGATTATGTAAGATTCTGTGTGCTTAATAATGACCCAAATTAAGTAAATAGGGTAAAGCCGGTGATCGTGCACACACATGCTCAATCAGGAATGAACTAGAAGACAGGATGTGTGAAGCAGGCAGCTGACAAGTTGACCTTGTGGATGAAAGTGTACATCAAACACCAAAAAAAACCAAACAAAACGCCTGCAGTCTGCTCTGAACCAGATGGTGACTTTCCCAAACTCAAAGACACCATCACACAGCAAAAATATTCCCCTTAACATGTGTATTATTGATTGATTTGTTAGACGCTAATGCAAAGTAACACAGTTTCAGTTGATTATTTAGGCTACATTTACACGAAAACCATCTGAACCAAAAACCAAGTGTGTTCATCACTGATCTAACTCTGTGGGTTTTACTAGTGAATCAGTGCCGAAGAAGATAATTGTTTCCATGGTAACAATAGAGCCTCTGAGCGTCCAAACACATAGGTCATATCTGATGACCATGAAAAGATGACAAACTGTATTTTAAATAAATTACATGTATTGATAGGAGTAGTGGATCTCTTAAAGAAATATATTGTATGAATCAGCTACGACCTTTTAAATATATATATTTTTTATGTTTCTGTCATTATTTCTACATTTTTTCTGTCAGAGAGGAGGTCACCTCAGTGTGAATACCATCACTTTTATTATCAAACTGAATATGAACTAGTTTTGTATGAAAACATAATAAAAGAACCATTACTGTAAATGCTGGCCTAGAACTAGAGTTTTCGAAATGAATTACGCTTTAATTTCTGGATCCTCTCCCAGGTCAGTAAGAACTTGATCATGGTGGTAGTTTTTGATTTGCAGCATGTGTCATAACTGAGAAGATGACAGGGTTACAGGTGTAGACAAACAGGCACTGAAAAAGACAGAAGGACATAAGGGTAATAAGGTGGCCATGCTGCTGAACCTTTATTTATTTAGAAAAGGTCTATCCAAAAAAATAATAATAATAATTAATTTACATTTTTTTCAACCTTAAACTCACAGGACAATCCACTGAAAATACTTGAGAAAACATTATCCAACATAGGGTTTAGTAATGTAGGGTGGACACTAGGGGGCGACAAAAACTATAGAAAACACCTACACTGGAAAGTATCATAAACAAATAGTCAAATACACACACACGCACACACGCACACACACACACACACACACACACACACATACAGTTTGCTACAATAGGGATGTTCAGCCCATGGTTCTTCAGTCAGATGTGGCCCTTTATTTTCTCCCTGTCCCTTTATCCACTAATAAGGAAAATATGGACATAAATAAAACTGGTTTTAGAACATTTGGACATATTTCTTTCATTGTGGGATTAAAGCCATTGTTGTGTATCTGTATAAATATTAAATAAAAACACATCATCCTAGTCTGTGTCATGGAGCCACTGTGTCTGATGTGCACATGTCCGTGGACTTTTTAACACGGTGAATCTGCTTGATTGACACTTTATCCACTGTTGCTGCTGTTATATGCACACACTTCAACTGTACTGCTACTGCATACTGTGAATTTTGTATTATTAGGAGTTAATTTATTTTTTCAGTTATTTATGTATTTATTTATTTCTATCTTTCTCAGGTTTTTTTTCTTTGCATATATTTTTTTTGTTGATTTTATTCTACCTTACTTCCCATTTATATATTCTATTTTAGATTTGATTCTTTATTCTTATCTTCTTATGCTAAAACTGACACCTGGGTCTTATATGAGTTTTAGACCAGTTCTTTATGAGTGTTAAAGATTCTGGGATAAGGGTCATGAATGAAATCTTGGAGACATGTCATATATGTTTATACTTAGGAGAGACAATCTATCTGTGGGCGCCATCCAGTCTGGAGTTGTGTCTGGGTAAAGGGGCCATAGTGTGGGTGGGTGGGGTAGATACAGGAAGTTAGTACGTGTGCCAATGAGCTCGGACATTATTAATATGTTTTGATATATGAACCAATGTGCTTGAAACTCCTTAGTTCTTTTGACATTCTAACCAAAGTGTACGTATCCATGTTCTATATTATGGTTTTAGTGGGGTTGTTTAAGGCCCAGTCATTTCAAATTGGTGTTAAAGTTTGGTTTTCACCTCCAAGTTGAAGCTTAGGGTCTATAGAACAATTTGAGTCTGAGTGTCAAACGCACAGATAAAAAATGGCCTCTGGGGGGCGCCATAAAATATATAAACTGCTACAACTTTTGATTAGATTATCCAGTTTTAACATATGAGGCATGTATGGATTCAGAATTAAAAGGAGAAACTGGTGTGCTAAGCATTTGGTTACCAGATTAAAAAATAAACACACTTTTAGTTGTTTTTTTTTTTTTTGATAAAGGGTGGAAATGTCCTCAAAGTTGCTATCATTTTTGCATCATTGTATCATTTTTAAAGTTATTGTAAATAAAGGCTGGGTAATCACTGAACTCGATTTAAGATCGGTGTTCAGAATATCCCTGAAGCACAAAGATACAGAGAATACCCATACACAAATATGGAATGGAAGATGGAATGAATAGGTCGACTGGGTCTGGTGCTGGTGCAAATTTTAAGTGTTTAGTTGTTTATTTTATATATGGTCATGGTCATAACCCTGCAAAAGCTTGTTCCTCTGTTCTTTGCTCTTGACCATCATAACTATGCCCGGTGGCTTCCAGTCTTTATAAAGGACATGGAATGTCTCCCAGATAGTATCCAGGCAGAGTTTGAAAAGGGTCATTGGACAGTAACTCAAAGCAATTGGCGTTTTTCAGCTATGCCAATTGACCAAGCACACGAGCAAGCCAACAAAAGGGTGAAAGGAGTGGGTGGCATAATTAGCCTCACAGAGAACCCAGACATGTTGGAATGCTGGATTGTGACCGGCCCAGAAATCAGCCGTGTCCTGGAGGAGTTTACCACTGTAAATGACAGTGATGACTCCCAATGGCGTCCTCATCATGAGGAAGGATCAGCATCACAGCAGCGTTTTCAACGTCACACCAAAGACCTGATGGAGCTGTTGCTCAGCAAGGGGAATCCCTTTGAGGAGAGCAGTGAAGACCTGGTTACTTCAGATAACAAGGTGTGTGAGTATACAGCTGCTGCAGCATCGGCCCTTAAAGTTGAGTCAGTGGGACAAGAGCAGTACAACGACTTCAAAAAGAATGTGCTAGACACACATGACACACCACTAACAGCTCCAATCAAGCGAAACAACTTGATGTTGTTCCATGAGAAGAAAACACTCAAGAAAAGAGCAGCTACACTGAGAATGCAGCACTTCAAACATCATGCAGAGCTTTACGGAAAAGCTTTCATTGTGCTGGAAAGCCGGAGTGGGAATTTGGAAGAGTTTTTTGAATACGGGTCTTCTCCATACCCACCTGCATTATCATGTGAAGGATCCCTCAACTCCTGTACCAAGTCAGATTTGTTGTTTTACATCCTGGGAAATACAACAAGTGGAGACATTTCTGACAATGAGGAGATAGTTGCACCAGATCTTTATGATTTAATTGTTACTGATGGTGGAGCACATATCCATTCACTGCCTGGCACGACCCTCCAAGGGAAGACTTTTGAGTCCTACTTCAACAATGTCTTCTGCCCAAGAGCTCAACGTGACTTGAAAAGATCAACACAAGTGGACATTGTCTGGGACCAGTATCGTGTTTTGACAATCAAAGGAGGAACAAGAGAAAAATGAAGATCAGGCACCCGACAACGCATCTCTGGCGCTGCTAAAGTCTCAAGAGATTGGCAGGCATTTCTGGCAAATGAGGATAATACGACAGAACTGTTGGCGACTCCTCCTCTTCCCAGAGACTGGGTCTGAAGGAGGGAGAGGAAGAAGCCCTATCTCTCATTCACATTGATATCCTATTACAATGTGAGACCCGACCTGAAATAACCCTTCTTTCATGTACCATTGATTGAATGACAGCAAAACTGAGTCTGGGTCTTTGTGGTTTGGAGATGGTATTGCTAAAAATAATACAAGCCTTAAATGTTCTCTGAGTTGTCTTAAATGGGCTATCACAGAGCAGCAACCGAGAGGTAAAATGTAAAAGGCACATGTGGCACTCTATAATGTGATAATTTACTGAAAATGTAATAAAATTTGCACTTAACTTGATCAAAAATAAAACCCAATAATGTAATAACTTCACCAATAACGTAATAGAATATCCTGACTGATATTGTAATGTATGCACTTTAACCCAGTTGTCATTCTGTTGTTTCAAATCCAGTGTATTTAACAGTCTGAGATTCTCAAAACACAAAATGTAGAACTTTGGACTGAAAATGAACATATAATATTATATTATCTGTCAAGTTTGACATTATCAGTTTTGAAAAAAAAAAAAAAAAAGCACCTGAAAATATATTAAAAAAAAAAATCCCCAAAAATGTAATAAGGTATTATATCATCAGTAAAAACAATATCAGTCAGGCTATTTTGTTATATTATTGGTGAAGTTATTACATTATTGGGTTTTATTACATTTTTGATTGAGTTAAGTGCATATTTTATTACGTTTTCAGACGTTATTACATTTTCAGGACATTATTGCATTACAGGGTGCAACAGGGCACCAGACAAGTGTTTTTCCCTCTCTTTTCTCTGATTTAAGTTAAAAATAGCTCTTCAAATGATGCAGGTTTTTGACAAACAACAAAGCTAATGTAAACTAGTCGTATTCAGAGAACTAAATGATGGTCCCGGTCCTTTATGCTAAATTTAGTTTCACATAAACTGCTATTTTCTTCCCCTTTGTACAATGAAACTGATGTATTCTAATATGTATTTATTGTTGCCACTCATGCACATGCAACTTTCATGGATACATATGAAAATAATTAACCGTATGGTGGTTATTCAGTGGTGTGAATGGAGGGGGTTTCATAATTGTTCTGTGGTTCTTTCTTTGTGGTAAAATAGTTCAGACCTGTTTTGTTTGATGTCAGTGTCTGATAAGACATTTCCAGAAATGACAGGAATGATTACGATATATGATATAAAAGATATAGTTATCAGATTCACACACAGCATAGGAAAATTCTAAACTTGGCTGCAAACTACTCATAAAAGCCTGGTGTTAGTGGATAAAAGTCACATGCTAAAGCAGACTGTTTATTGTTATTCAGTTCAGTTCATTTTATCAGTTTCAGCTGCAGTTAATGTTCAGTAACACATTTCAAAAGTACATTTTATTTGCGACAGACCTTGAGATTAGAATGCCTGAGAAAAAAACTGGCTTGTGAAAGAAAAAAACATGCCGTATGTGTCCTTCTCAACAGAAACCCTCATCATCCTTCTTTTAGACCATCTTTTATTTATGTGCATATTAATAGAAAAGTGGCAAACAAAATGTTCAAAAAAAGTAAACAGGTTTTTTTAATGTAACATATAACAGTAATCATATAATCAACAACCACACCCAAGTGTTACACAATGAATACTGAGGTAATGTACTGTGTCGTATACCCCAAAAATTATGTTTAGCAGTAAAATACATTTTTTAACATAAAAAGCACAAATATAAGAAATGGGGAAAACACTGTGTTTCCTAAATTATAAGGACCAATGAAACACTGTTTAGCACATATTTTTAATGTAAACACTTTTACATCTCCAAGAATATTGTTTTGCAGTCATGTTGAGTTATAATTTAGATGAACACAAAAGAACAAAATATAACAAAACTGAGAATAAATTCTTCTTAAAAAAAAAAGTCAATTGAAAAAATCAATTCAACTCAACTAAACTTGATTATAAACACTACTAGGAAATTCTCTCAAGTTGACATATATCTTCACTGCTTTGAAGTAAGCAAAAAAGAAAAAAAACAACACAAAATAAGATTAACTCTGGATGTAAAATAACATCTGTCTGGCAAGAGTTGTGGCAAATATGTGGTAAACAATTAATCAAAGCATGTAACACAAAAACCCTTTAAAGAGTTAACTCTCAGCAATATTAAAAGAACCCGTTCTGATTAAATCAACCAGCAAACATTCTAGAAAAACCTCAAGTAAACAAAACAATTTACAGATTATAGTTGCTCCTGATCAAAACATCTCATTTCTGCTGGAGAAAATCCTGGCTGATGATGTAACAAATACTAAAATAATGACCTGATGGCATTTCCAGTTAAAAGAACACACATTCAAACATATATAAAAATGTAAAACAGGCAAGATCGGCACAGTGTATGAAAAATAAAATAATGTATACTGCAAACTGTAAGAAAAGCTGCTGTAACCTCTGATTTCCTACATGATATATTCAGTAAGTTGTCGTTACGACCTTGTGTCAGCTCTATAGAAGCTTCATTGTGGGATTTTAGAAGCCCTGAAATATGAGAGAGGGAAAAGTCAGTCTTAAATCTTTTAGAAATATGAAGACACACATCTCTAGGTTCCTCTCTCTGCCACAACTGGATTCTTGTTGAACAGAGTGGTGAGCACAGAGTCTAGCTTCTTCACTTCTCTGGATCTTCTCCTACAATTTAAGCACAAATCAAGGTGAGTTCACATATTTTCATTTTATACTCTTGTGTGTGCATACACTATAAATCCAAAGGCTCAGACTTACATTTTGAGTCCTGCCCACACACACACTGACAGAGCCAGTGTAAAAATGATGGCAACAGCCATGTAAGCGTACACGGACGCCATGTTCAGTTCAGCCTCAGGGAGAGTCGCCTTCATCTCTAAAAAAAACAAAAAAACCAAAAAAAAACAGATGTTAATTAATATACACCAAAGACAAATCTGTTATCAAACCAACAATAAAACAACATGACACCATGGCACATTTAACCCATAAAGAGCCAAACATCCATTTACTGATGGAAACTGTTTAATTTCCATGCATTTTTAAAATCTTTCTTTTTCTCATTTACTTATAATGGAAAAAATTTCTAATGTCCATAAAAACATCAATTTTGTTTAAATTTACTTCAAACTTGGCACATATATAGATTACAACATATATTGTTGTGCCTGGGACCATTTGTTTATTACCTCTGCCAAGGAGGTTATGTTTTTGCTGCTGTTTATCTGTTTGTTTGTTTGTTGTGTTCAAAATAATTTGAAACATTCTGAACGGATTTGGATGCAATTTTCAGGAATTGTTAGAAATGGGACAAGGAAAAAGTGATTACATTTTGGTGGTGATTCGGATCACCGTTTGGATCCAAAAAATTTTTTAAAGTTTTTTTTTTTTTTTTTTTATCATTGGGAGATAGGGCATGAGGTCACTTGTACATTCAGCGCCATCTAGTGGAGGAAAGTACAAACACTGCCTTGGCGGCGGTCTACACTCTCTGCGTGCTTTTCTCGTTCTTATTATAGAATTCTATCCATCATTCACTGCATTTTCACTTCATACTAAAATAGTTTTCTGGAAAAAGTCTAGCTTCTGATTTAACTTAAAAGATAGTATCATCAGTATAGAAGTGTAGCAGTTATTAGAGTGAATACCAGAGGGCCTGGCATTGATCCTAGTGGGGAAATTCTCCTGATCTAATAGAAATATAGTTAATGAGACTCAAACAGGTTCCAATCAAAACATTATTTTATTCCAAATACTGTGATGCTTCAATGAATATGCTGATGGATGCAATTTAACAACTGCACTCATGAACCAGAACACATTCAAAAGAAATCAGACAAGTCTTGGCAAATATTCAAACATTAAACAGTCAGTGTAGTAGAGTATGGACACTGAAGTTGACATGCTGAGTTCTGAGGCTCAGACTGTGCAGCTGTAACTGGATGAAACTCTGAAACAGCTTCAGTTTCTAGGCCCATAGACTCCTTTACATTCTAGGCAAAAAAAACATGCACAAAAGATTAAAAAAAAAACAATACAGTCAACAAAACTAACAAAAATTACAGAACAACAAAGAAAAATGAGCAACATGAGCAACTAATACCAAAGTGAACAACATGGCTAACAAAATATACAAATAAAAACTCAAATTTGACACATTTAGATGTAAATCTGACTTTAAATTTATTAGATCCATGTTTTTATGTGGGAAATGTTCTCCATATCCGGGATCATGTCTGATACTAGGTTGCTGTGAATGTAAAATTGCGATGCAGTCCTTCACAATGTGAGACTCCTGGTCCTTGTAGTGATACTGTCCTGTAGACCCACACATGGTGGCTGCAAAAGAGAAGAGCATTTAGGAAACTGGCATATATTTTTACATGATCTTTTAATGTTGACTGATACATTTGTTGCACTAAAGATTATTATCTAAGATTATTACAAAAACAAATTCTCTCAAGGCATAAAAAAATAATAAAAACTTAAATAAAGGTTTACTTCCAGTATATGAGGATGTCAAATATAGATATTATGCAATCTAAAAGAATTACTTATAATAGAAAAGATACTTACTAATCAAGGTCTTCCAGCCGCAAATCAATGCTGATGTGATTCATGAAGTCATGCTGATTTAAAGTTTCCTTACAGCTTAGTTTGTTATTCCATTTAGTAGAAACATAAAGACCATTAGATTCATTAAGACTAAAGATGACTGATAAATGCTGTAATACTGCAAATTTAGTTTTTTAAAGCACTAAAACTTAAGCCACATTTGAAGAATAAAAACTGAAGATTTCCAAGAAAGAAAATCAAAAGGAAGAGTTTAGATGAGTTAGAGCTCTCCAGTGGCTGGATGAGGTGTGTTCAGGACGTGTATCTGGAAAACTGGCCTTCAAGTCTCGTCTAAAAGTGTTATTTTTAGACATTGATTATTATGTGTAGTTTTTGTCACGGTATTCTTGGTATTATTATGTACACACACTTTATTACACTGTATTCAATTTACAGTTAATGAATGGTTAGTGTTCCTATAGTGAAATATGTCATTTATGGTTCATTGGATGAACTATACCAAAGTATTTTTAGGAGCATTTCTGGAGATACTGCGGCGGGTGAGAGGGAGAGAGAAAGGGGTGAAAGGAGAATGGGTCGGAGAACGCCGGCAAAGGAGGAGCAGAGAGGAGTGAGTGGTGGTGGTGCACATCCTGTCTGTGCCTTTACATCCAGGAGAATGTTTCACAGCGTACCACACACAAAAAATTACACTAATTAGGGCGCGCACACACACACCCATGCACAGACACACACTCATGCGCGGACACGGACACACACTCATGCGCGGACACGGGGACACACTCATGCACGGACACGGACACACATCTGTAAATAGTTTGTCATTTTTTGTCAGCAAATATTTGTTCATAGTGTTTATATGTTTATGAATAAATGATTGTTTTTCTATCAAACACCTTGTTTTCAGGGTTGTTTCATAGAAGTAAACAACTGTTGAAATGCTTGAGATTTCACTAAAGCTAAAAAAAACTGTCATCAAAGTCACGAATCTGCTTGAAATGTCTCTGTGCACAAAAAGTGCATTTTCTCTGTTTTTTGGTCAAAAACGGGTGTTTTTGTCAAAATCCTCCTGTGTTCTACAGCCGGTTACATAAGAACTGAAGCAGCTAGAAACAAAATTATTTTTCCTCATGAAAGAAGAGAATCTACACTTTCTTTCGATATGTTCCATGTTTATGTCGTCATAAAACTCAATATTCTGTTGGTCTTGAAAGATCAGTCATAATTCTCCAAAACTGCTGGCAGTGAGAGGCTGGCTGCTCTGAAAATCACTGGCAGTGAATGAGTTAACCTATTAAAAGCCACTACCCACTGCACCACCCATGGATGAGACACTTGAATGTAATGAATAATAGTGTATCCTGATTGTTTTTGTTTTTATGGTTTATGATGAATCCTATATTGTTTACATTAGACCAGTCACAGTGACATTTTCTTTGTGGATCAGTTGACAAATATGTATTTAGATTCCTAAATTAAGCTGGATGTTAGCAATCTCATAGATGGAAAAGGCTGCAAATGCCCGCTATCTCAGCAAAGCCTCCGTCATCACCAGAGACTATTTGCACCCAGGAAACCACCACTTAGACCTACTCTATGGGAAGCAATCCAGACAGCTTTGTTTTACTACAGTGATACACACACTGAACAGACTCAGATGAAATGAATGTTCTATTGTGACAGAACAGGATCAACTGAAGACTTCTTTACTGTTGTATTCGTGATTTATTACTATATGGTAGAGATATGAATGAATGTATGGAGACTGTGTCTTTAACTTAAAAATGTACAGCCTCAGTGTGCTACTGCTGCAAGAAGTTAAAAACACAGCCTCCATATATATACAGACGAACAGACGATTTCATTGTATGTATTTTAACAATGCAGTGACTATAAAGGCATTCTATGATGTTCTATGGTAAATGGGCTCTGTCTGTAGAAGATCATCACTTCATTTGTCTAAATCAGACAGCTGAACCCCATATCAACTCCAGATGAACCTGGAAAAGAATTTTAACAGGATTGGCTTTTTTGTCCTCCATCATTTACAATAAGAGCACACTGCAGATGAAGACAAAGTATGCTGTTTTAACTTGTAAAAATTAATATATTCTCTCAAATTGTTGTACAAGAACAAAGTATATGAGATTGAATTGTTAAAAGTCTGCTATGTGTACATTAAAAAAACGAAAACAATGCTTTTTAGTCTTGTCTGTAGGAGTATAACTTAATGAGTACTACATAATGGGGACTCAGCTTCTTTGTGGGATAGAAAGCTGCGCCACATATTGTAAATCATAAAATTTTAATGTGGATTATATGTAGTATTAATATTCCAAACTTAACAGTAGGAGAACGTCATGTACCAGAACACACTTAAGACTAATGGAACCACCATTGCATCATCACTATGGAGCCAGAATGTATCACTCACTGAGTAAAGTATAAATCTCATTATTTACACACATCTGTATTACGGTATCATCATGCTTTTGTCGTCAAACTAATACTCATAGCTGGTTATTTGACAATCAGTCAAAATTTTCTTTTGTCTTCATATATTTCTTATATGCGTATATTTAGTGTTATTTTGTCACTGGAACCTTAATTGCCCAAGCGGTCAATAAAGTTCTGTCTAATCTAACATAACACTGTGTCTGCTAATCTTCATGTGCTGCATCAGCTGATAGTTTACATTATAGCTCTGTTTAGCTGTTTTTAGACAGAAAACAGACACAAAACCACAAATCACCTTTGTTTTCTGTATGGTTTGTTTTGTGAATAGCTGCACTAAAGATCTGTTTGGAATCATCCAAACAAGGTCAGAATAGTCAGTTATGTCTGAACTGTGGATCTTTAGTCAAAGTCCCTATGTTGTTAGTTTTCCTCACCATGGGAGATGTGCACAGTGACTCACTAGTCCCTCTAGTGGTCACATAAATCTGACTACAATAAGTTTAGTTCACATCTCTATTTTTCTATGATTACAATACATTGGCATAGCTTCAGTGCTCCTTAGTCTTAACACTTTCATGACACTGTTAGATCATTTTTTAACATCTAAAAATAGAAATATCACGTATAGCCCCTTTCAAATTAGAACGTGTTTTAAAGTTACGTTTTCAGTGTTGTGTCATGATTAGTTTAAGGGTTACGTGTACACATGTTATGGATTACAGTAAACTTAAGGTAAGTCTCCCAGTATTTTATATGAATTAGCGCAATGAACCACAGGGAGACAGAACCCCAGCTGTACATGTGTGAGAGTGGGTAAAAAAAGACAGAGAATGCATTCTTTATTTCCAGTGAAAGAGGACATAGTGTAATTTCTGGGAAATTTGATCAACAGGAAGTCAGCCTGCCATTCTCTAAAGAGAGAGAGAGAGAGGATGAGGGAATTAGATTTTGGGAGTGAACAAAGATGGTCTGCAGATTGAGAACAGAAGAAAATCTTGAGCCCAAAGGACAAAAGCAGACAGCAGAGCCATGTAGAACTGCTGCTGTAACAAGCTTCACATAGTTGCTGACACAGAACACAACTGAAGAATATGATGGCCCAACCCCACAGATATAAGACTCTGGGTCTGGGTCATGAATATAAAAACAGTGACAAAGCAGAAACACCAGAGCCACTAACAAGCAGGCAGTGAGGCAGAAGCTGCAGCCATGAAAAGGTCCTTTTTTGAGTTTTGGACGAACAGAAAGGAGAAAGAAGAGTATGTGAAGAAATGTAACCAGCTGAAACTTTCTCCTTCTCAGCTGTAAGTCTGATACAACACTGAATAACTTGTTACCTGTAATTCAGCCTGTGCTTTTGTTATTGTATACAAATATCTGTGCAGACTAGTACCAGCAGCTAATTAGTCTCGTGGTGTTGTTTGTGAATCTGTAACCTAAGTTTGAGTTCAACTCTTTTTAAGTCAGTAAAACACATCACTGACCTGCTGCTGATTTGTCCATACAAAAAGATTTCATGTAAACTTGATAATGTAGAAATAGAGAAATTGCCCGTGTTTCATGTTTAAAGGCTGAACTTCAGTTTGTTTAGAGACAATGTGACTGATGCAACATGTGAGCCACTTGTGCTCCGTCTCACCACAGGACGCGATTACTAGGAGACAGTGGAGTTCGAGATTCTCTGGAGAACAGCAGGCTGGGAACTCTGCTGCCTCCTGTTGGCACCGATGTGTTCAGACCCATCACCCCCGCCTCACTGGAGGAGATTGAGCGTCAACACAACATCCAACAGAAAAGGAGGAAGATCAGTGAGGTGCAAATTACTAATACTGTCTATGCTGTCTTAATTCATAGATTAAACAATAACATCTAAATACAGTGGAAAAAGACCTGTTTTTTATTCCTCTAGCAGGTTTTCAAAATGTCAAACAAAGCCCTTTAAAGTCTAAAGGTAGGTAGGTGTTTGACTGGGTTGAAAAAAGCACAAAATGTGTATAAAGGAATCAGGTGCTCATCAAGAAAAGGGAATACATTAAAAACAAGAGCTAAAAAGGGACTGTTGAGAAAAATAGAATTATTTCCTATATGGTTGCTTACCTTTACCATATTACCATCATGTTTTCGACAGTTACATTCTGACATGATAGGCAAGTTTATCGTGACAATTTAAGTATGGACAAGTGAAGAAAGACAAAACAAATAAACTGTAAATTAACAACACGTAACAAAATGCACCTTGGAATGACAAACATCCCATATATGATTAAAGAAGATACTGGCCTATAGAATACATTATCCTGCAGTATAACAATATATAAACACTTACAGTGTTTAACAAATGTATTCTTCCACCGCCACTCAGTATAAGGTGTGTTCCACTGCTGCCATAATTTAACAGTATTTCTGTTTATCTTAATATCTTTTAATGTTTCTATAATGGTTCATCCACCAGTATATGCAAGATCTTTTTTTTTTTTAATCAAAATCAGATTTTTAATGCTAAAATAGAACTATTGTTGCTATCCATACAATTTCCAGTTTAATGTTTTCCAAAAATGCAGCAGCAAATGACTATTTTTTATGAAGTTGCACAGTTCCAGTTATTATCTTGCATTCCTGTGTAAAACTACATAAAAACAATGGCAGCAAGAATGTAAACTGTTATCTGCACCAAAGGTGGACACACTAAATATGGACATTTATGGTTATTGTTTGTCAACAAGGACTATTTTGTTATTTCAACTGGTCATTTTCTTAATGAATAACAATGAAATTGTTAATTTGGAACAAGTTTTTGATAAACTATGAAGTTATGTATGTTTTCTGTTTTCTTATTTCTTCAGTAACTACGAACACTGAAGCAAAATATGTGTCAAGTATTATGTCAGGAAATGACAAAAAATAATGAGAAATATCTACTTATGAGTGATGTGTGGATGAAATGCCAAAAAGTATGATGATTTTTTCTTATTGGATGTTATTACTTTGAAAAAAATCTAAACCTTTTTTTTTTCTCCATTTAATTTTATAACCCCCTCCTCTCTCTCTGGTCAATAGGGTGAAGAGGAAGACCTCCTTAAACCAACCCCTGAACTGGCAGCCGAGAAGACCCTTCCCTTCTTCTATGGAGACCCACCCCCTGAGCTCCTCAACACCCCACTGGAGGATCTGGATCCCTACTACCGATCAAAGAAGGTCTCTGCACACTTAATCGCATGAATTCATTATCTTAAAATTTAGTGATCATCAGTTCAAAATGTGCAACATTTCTGCACTGATCACTTTAATGTATTTTATAACTTTAATATGACATTGAAGATACACTTTGGACCAGATCCACAAAAGGATTGCATGGCAAAACAGATGCAAATGAGTCATAATATTTCATGGAACTGACGAAGCATCAGGAAAGGGTGGAATAAACTGCACAGAGCTAGTGTTTTGCGTGTGTCATTTGTGTGGATATAAATTATGGAATATTCATTCAGTGAAAATCAGCCATGGTGCAAATTCTAAACCTAACAAGTGGTGTCAGACATAACAGTCCTTGCCCCTTATATTTTTTCCATTATAAGTAAATGGGAAGATATATATTTTATGAATTAAAAAATTCATAAAATATTTGAACTTCAACCCACTGTCCTCAAAATGTAATGAGTTCCTTTCTGTGTCACTGCTAATCTTTAAACCCAGTTTGGTATGAATTCAGCCAATAGTTTTGCTGCTACAGACATTTGAAATGTCGTTCATTATAAGTAAATGGGGAGGAAAAAAGGATTTTAAAAATTCATAAAAATTTTGAACTTTGACGTATTTTTCCCAAAATATAATGAGATCTATTCTGGGTCTATAAACCAAATTTGGTATGAATTCAATCAGTAGTTTTGTTGCGGAGGGGGGGTAATTAAACAAGAAGCTGGCACAAGCTGCTACACAGAGCTTGTCAAGCTGGTGTTCCAGATCTGCCTTACTTATTTTAACATTTGGAGTGCATTTTGTTGGACATTTCATTAGATTTGCGTTATCGATGGAAAATACCATAGACGTATGAGTATGGTTTGGTTTGATTTTGGAGACTTATGTGTGTGCATGTCTCTGTTAATTAGAGCCAATCAGTTTGATTGTTTTTTCGTAATAGATCAATCTGTGACTGGAATGCAAATGAACAACCCATAAACTGCCCTCAGGAGTTTGTGTCAGTATATAATTGGTACCAAAACCTTTCAGGATTACTGGGTGCTTTGTTTTGCAATCCATTCTTTTGGGATCTGTATGTATTTACTTTTACAAACAGAAAAATCCACTCACTGAATCACTGTAGTTCAAACTAAACCTTCAATTAAAAAATATATATATATATATATATATATATATAGTTTGCTCCTATTCTTTAACACATGTAACTATAAGTTAATAAGAAAAGAAAAGAAAAGCAGAGATGGGCCCTATACTTTAAATTATAGTCAGTAGGTGACCAAAATACCAAGACAAACTGCTGTGTAAAAATTGAAAATCCCTTGGTAAATATGAAGAGCATTTTTTCAGCCTGTATTGTTTGTCAGATCGTGTGAAACAAGTTGCAGTTCATAATTAAACAGTATAAGCTGCCAAACAGTTGACAGAGGCAGATACAAAAGGGACTATAATTTTCTAAATGCTCTGAGTCATGCAGTCACCTTTCACATTTCTTCATGAATAGATTTACCTTCTTTTGATAAGTTTCCTGTAGTTTTTCTCAGAAATAAGCACATTGGGCTTTGTTTCATCATTAATCACAAATACGTCTTAAAAACAAACTAAACAATGAGTCATTCCTTCACTTGAGGAATACCATCTGTCTAAAACAATTTTTAAAGAAGAAAAAAGTCAGAAGTTATTGTTTGTTGGGATTGTGATTTTTCCATAAACACTGTGACAAACACAAGGTTATGAAATCACTTTTGTTTTGTTTTAGTTTGTTCTGCATGAGAATCTTCCTGAGTGAAAACCAGTTTTATGCTGATGCACTGTGGTCACATGACTTTGACATTTATCAAAAGTTTATGTGATGTATTTCTGTTCTGTGAAAACCAGTCTTATACTCACCTGATCCAGTTTAGGAATCCTGTAGTCTGCAGAAGAAGGCTATAAAAACAGACCAGTGATGACGTCTGGTGTCCTCAACTTCTTAGCAACTGTCTTTTTCTAAGTTGTGTATAAGCTTGGGGAGATATTTACTCGGCATTCAAGATTCATTCTCGGTGTTGGTACACATGCACGCATTTGCACGCACAAACTGTTCAAGGCCTGATATGGACACACACAAACATACTTCACTGACCTCGTTGGCTCTCTCTTGTGTCACAGACTTTTTGGGTGTGAAGAGAAGGAGTTGTAGGGTAGCGCCTTGGCCTGGCTGCAGCCCATCCTCCTAATCATAACATCCAAAGGTCGCAATCCTTGTGCCCCCCCCAGATCATCACGTGCTGGTCCTGTGTGAATCTGTTGTTTTGTTGGGCTTCCAGCAGAGACTTTTTTTTTCACAAATACCAACTTGTAGTGTATGAGTACAGGTTGGTATTTGTCTTTTTTTCTCACCTCGAACCCCTGTTGTTCCCCTTCTCATCTGCGAAAACGGGGAGCATTCACTGCGAATCGTCAGTTACAACTGTACCTGTACCCCCATGTTTATGTCTGTGTTTATGTGATCTTGGTTGG
>JAQQZY010000007.1:18619716-18650541 GCA_030068375.1 Ostorhinchus rueppellii | reverse complement strand
GAAATCGTGATCAAAATTCGATGAATTGCACAGCCCTACTGAGTACCACGTTGCTTTGTTACTACATGAGTTTCTGTTAAATCTGATGTTGGATAAGAGAAAAAAAAGAATAATGTCTTAAGCAACTAAAGGTAAGTGAAGTGCACTTGACTCAAAACACATTTGCAAAGGAAGCATCAGTGTCATATTTCCAAAAAGACATGTTGTTGCGGCACTGGATCATTACTACGCAATGTTCCTCACATATTAAATGCCCTGGAGACAGACAGGAAATCACTGGACAAGTAGCATAATGAGACATAAAAAGAAAAGTGAATTTATTACATAATAAGCATAACGACAATAGAAAATACTCACTAATTTCAAAGATTCATGTTCACTTGGTAGATTAGAGACAAAAATAGAACAGTGCCTTCATGATGCGTTGCCTTTCGGTGAAAGGTATGCATACGTCTTGTCTGAACATGCAGCGGCACATTTAACCGGAGCCCTGAAGAAAGAAACACTCAGATAGAATTCCAATTTCTTGTTGTTTTTTTTTTTTATAGCCGAGCTTCTCAATGTTCACACTCAAATGGTACAATGTTGTGAATAACAGCCACAGACTTTCTCTAAAATAAAATTCATCTCGCAAGTTTATTGTCTTTCTGTAAAAATCTCCTTCGTTGGCAGCTCTTCTCTGAAGCCACCCAGCAGGACCTGCTATTCTCCACACTGCAGCCATGACAGAGAGAGAAAGACAGCACAGGGCTTGTACCAGGAATATTCAATGTGATTTAAGTATGATAGGAGCCTACGTATGAGTAACAGAAATGTGTTGGCTTACAGTGTATTTGTGCTTTGATTAGGGCTAACATTTGTTTTTTCTCATTGTTGGTTAAACATAAGAATGCCACCTTAATATGTGTGTCCTTGTGGAGATTGCCCTTCACATGTTATCTAGAAGGACCGCGTGTATTAGGAATGCTGCAACAAAGAAGCATTTTTACAGCTTGAGATATGAAAAATTGTTATAAAATAGACTATGTTCATTTTGCCACCTGTTTCATTCAGCTCCAGACTGCACATGAAGTCAGTCTGGACATGATCCATGATAAATTTGACAGCTTTTGGTTTGTTTTTTGGCTGGTAAATCCTTCTCACATGGACCTTCTATTCGTAGCTGACGAGAAATATCACACATCTTAATTTTTTCTGTGACCCCTTGTTCTTTTCTTTCGAAGGTTAATTTGGTTTTGATATCAAATCCTTCATAGATGATGTAAAAAAAAAAAAATTGTATGAAAGAGAAAGACTTGAGTGTGGTGATAGATTTGTGCGGTTTCCAGTTATTTGTAGAGGCGGAGTTATAAATGGGAATATAAACTACAGCAACAATTGCCTCCATTTTCTGATGACAGCAGTGAGTGATTTAAGAATCTACACAACCATTTTTTACAGTAATATGATCCTTCTTAGCTCCCTCACACACAACGGTTAATCCTGTGGTTTACACATCTTTTATACCTGAATATAATGCACATGGGTAAACACAGCACACAGAGGAAGCACCAAACACTGTTAAGCGTGTGTTCATCCCCTTGGGGTAGGGTAATGGCAGGCAGAGGCATGCTGGGATATGAACCTGAACATCTGTCCAGGTTCTCTCTCCAAGGTCAGGGCATCCACTCAAAGCTTGCACACTTTCCCATGGGAAAACAAACTGACTCTAGCCAAACTGCCAGTAGCACACTACAAACAGACACCCTTGTGTGAGTAGGCCTCTCTTCTGTCCACACAGACCGGAACTGACTGCTGCTCATTAGTCAGATGGACGCCACTTGGTTACATCCTCTGAACGCAATTCAACTTCTAAAACTAACACGATCTGAAATAATAAGAATGTGAGGTTATCATGCTCTCTACATGTGCAGATGCAAGTATTCAGCTATTACAGCTTTCAACTTTGAGTGGAAATAAAGTGCAAAGAGACATGGTTACAAAACGTCCTGAGAGAAATCACTTATTCTGCTTTATCAGAGGCTGCCAAATACTTAATATGCAAAGAGTGTCAGATTACTGATGCTGTTCACCACTGAAAAGTGAGGATTAAAGCCAAAGTTAAACAAATAAGAAAGCTGCGTCTATTGACTTCTCTGGTAAGACTATGAAATATTTGTAGAGCACCCAAGTTGTGTTTGAACTTTTTATCATTCATTTATCCACCAACATCAACTCCAGTATCTGTGAGTGATGGTAATGAAGCTGGTGTGAGGTGTGTGATCTTTCCTCACACACTTGTAAGTGTCACTTCCCTTTATCACACATTTTACTCAACGTATTGAAATGGAGATGTTATTTATTACAGCATTCAACACTGCTGGATTAGTCACAGCCTAAATAAAACATGGGAGATGTGGAAAAAGACGTACTCTCATACTTCTTTTGATGACTATCAGCATTATATAACTTGCACTATTGATAACAGCATGAGTATCAAATTACAGCAGTTACTGTATCTGAAAATCCATTATGCAACCATCTCCAATCTAGGTAGCCTTTCCTCTGATAAAGAAAGCTTATCACTAAGACAGAATATTATGAAAATGCAGTAAAAGCAGCAATATAGACATAGCCTATCAACTCTGTCTTATCTATTTCCCTTTCAAAGGCAGTGAATAGATTGTATTTATGGAATAAGCTTAGAGAGTAATGCCACATTTCAGGAAAACAATACACAGAATCTTTATCATATTGTATGTATGATACATGATCTAATGACATTGAGCTCAAAATACATTTATGGGCTGGGTAGTATGTCAGAAATGAAATACAAGAGTCAAGCGGTCACTCTGTTTATGGAAACACCAGGATCAGTGAGACAGTGAAATTACGACAGGCAGACATCTTTAAAATCTCCATAAGGCAGTAGTAACTAATAAATAAAAAGTAATTATGAGTCATTACTACATTTTAATCTGCCTCTCCATGATTTCTCCACAGACCCTGGTTCTGTTGTGTCTACAATGGAAAAATCTACTTAAGCTGAATCTCTTTCCTTTGCTATTAACTTTATAGACAGATTATCTCTGTCAATTTGGAATTCACATTGGCTTTTTCCTCTATTTTGGTCATTTCTCATATTGTATGAATTAAAAAACTACATTGTGTCCGAGATGCACCACAATCTTGGAGCGTAAAATGTAAATCCCTAAGGGTTTGGGTTCTGTGACAAATCAGTGGCCTGCAATGAACTGCAAATGACAAAGAGTAGCACCATATGGTATGTGGAGGAAACTATCAATCTGAGATCCAGCATCCTCTGGTAATGACTGAGCACCAATCAGAATGACTGACTAATGGACAGACTCATCATCATTTTATGGACGTGTTATTTATTTAGAATGGATGTAGCATAAATATGCACATTTCTGAAGTAATTCACAAACGCAGGATGATTCCACAGCCACCTCCTACAAAATGTGGTCCATCAGCTGACCTGAGTGTTTAAACAGTGCAGAATAGGACAATATGACCTCCCAGTAACACAACACATAAGACTAAAGCATAGTCATCATGCAACATAGGAAACCAAAAGCAGAGTGTGTTCTTCCTCTCTGACAGATTATATGGGCATATGCACCCAGGCAAGCAAGGGGGGGTGAGGCTGCAAGCAGTCTACCCTGCATCTTTTGTTTGCCAGTGTCGAAAATGTAAAAAATCAAAGCCTGGGTGTGTATCAGACAGTCTCTAAAAATGATATGCGGTGTGTTAGAATTAAAACCTGGCGACTGTGTTCATTCGTATTCTGCTCCAGCTGTCCGGTGCCAAATCAACTGCAGGTCGGCGTGCAAACCACTGCGCAGCGCCTGACTTGGGTGCGCCTGCCGTCTCATTCATGTGTCTCAAGGGGGGCTACTGAAACCTATTGAGGTCGACCAAAACAAGCACACAACAGCAGCCGAACCCACTGAGCAGCAAACTGGTGTAATGTGAGTGAAATCAGTGGAAGTGTGCATTTACAAAAGCCACCTCTGTAGACAGTATTTCCCCTTAAATACTGTCATCTACACGTGAACACGTCCCTGAACTGGTAATCAGACAAAATCCGTGCACAATGCGGCCGTGGTGCATTCATATTTTACGCATAGGCACCATCCATGGGTACATTTACGCAAAAATCGGCTCTCGTGGATTCCGTGCGTGTCCGCCAACCCACCTGCTTGTGTAGTATCGGTCAGATCGTAGCTCATCCCCGGGTACTCCCTCAGCTTCCTGCCGCTCAGGTTCAGTATCCCCGAGCACACGGCATCCTCCAAAGCCCGGTCCAGGCTGCGCGTCGTGTGGTGCTGTTGCTGGTGCTGGTACTGGCTGTTGCCCGGGCTCCAGTGAGGTCCGCTAGAGTAGTGATGGCTTTGTAGAGCCGTGACAGCTCCCACACCTCCCTGACTAGACGCCATTTTCGTAAAAAAGAAATTTACTCTTACAATAATAAGAGCGCACAGCGGCAGCCTCTCCGCCCATGCGCATAGGGCTCATTCCCGGGACGGACGCTAGGGGATGGGCTTCTGAGGTGATGCTGCTGTTTGGTGGCAGGCCTAATTGTGATAAGCAGGGTATGGTGGCCATTTTAGGCTTTTACACCTGCTTACCACACTCCCATTAGGGGCCCCAGTGCAGGACACATATGTAAGTAGGGGCCCCTCATGAAAGCCCCCTGAGACTGCCATACATTTGACCCCCAGAGGCATCACTGTTGTCAGAGATGATGAAACAATACAAACACAATGAATTATACAACAAAGGTGGCATCAAATCCTTGAATTTGTCACCAAAATATAATCTTTATGATCTTTTGTGAGACTCATATTAAATGTTCACCCACTGAAGCAATGACATAAACAGGGATTTTGTCCAGTTTGCATGTTCAGGCACACCTATAAAGCTCTTTTTGAGGTTGTCAAGACTTGTTTTTGGCTTAGGGTTCTATGTTTAGATTGGACATATGCATTCAGTTGTAATGGTTAAGATTAGATAATAAATACAATATTGCCATGAGTGTCCTCATAATGCACCTGAGCCTATGAGCAGAGATGCCAGCAGGGATTAGAAAAAAATATCACTTTAATGACCATAATATCAATGCTATAAACCATGTAAACCCCAAAAATATGACACTGTGCAGGCATGGGTTAATATTCTGCTTCTAATAGATTTGATTATTTCATGCAAGACCATTTTAATAATATTTTATAAATGTATATATTTTTTACTAGTGCTGTCAAATGATTAAAATATTTTAATCAGATTAATCATAGGGTTGCTGTGGATTGATTTTGATTATTCACGACTAAAGAGCATTTATCTTTAAACTATATTAGTGACGTTTCATTTTGCATGAGGAAACAGACTCAAGACAGAAGGGCATACATATGCACTTAACGTGTTTGTTGCAAGCTGAGCGACCCCCAACTAATGTATGCTTTGTGTTAATGTGGTATTTGAAGCTGGAAGTGCTTTGATGAAAAGAAAGTCCATCCTGCAGAGTGTGGATAATACTTTATGTTGATCAACTGTTCTGTCTTGAGTTTTGTTTTTTGTTTTGTTTTTTTTTTTTTTTTAAATTTCCCATCCAGAGGGCCAGTCTGCTGTTGGCTCTGCTGCCTGTCGTTACTGGATCGACTGCCCATTTGTTCATGCGTGATGTTAACTCTACATGGACAAACTGACCAAATGTGTTGGCAGAGACGTTCAGAGTCATTCTGTGCTGCAGATGGGTTAATTGTGTTAACATTTTTAATCAGATTAATCATGATGATGGATTCATCTGTTAATTAGTTAATTTTGACAGCGCTAATTTTCTTATAATTACATTACACAAATGCAAATACTGAGTACTATCTAATAAAAATGGACTATTGTTTTTCTATTTTCTAGTGCTCCTTTCAGTCATGACTCCATACTATCAACCCATTTTTCCCCACATGTCCCACCATAGAAATACTTAAATGGACCACATACCCTTTTGGTGAACCCAACCAACACATCATCTTGGACTCTTACTTAATCTGAGTTCATGAAGTCAGTCCAATAAATATCTGCACCTCTTACACCCACCTTAACCAAAATATCACCCATATGTGCCTCTAAGGCTGCCCGAGAGCCTCTTTAGTTACACCCATGGTATTTATGGCAGTCAGCTCACTTACAAACTCTGACCATGAACAAAATGCTTCTAAGTATCACAAATTTAGCTTGGTTTATTATTTTCCCTTGAACTATCCAGGGCAAAATCAAGTGTGTTTTTATGATTGCTGGTATTAATGCAGAATGAAGTTATTGTTTTTTCACTTTCATCTTTTAATAAGTTCTCTCTTATAAAATACCTGCAGCTGTTGATCACACATGAGCCTTTCAGGAGTGAATTTATCATTTGCCCTGTTGTTCATTTCCTTATGTTGTCATGATTTCATTGCTGTTTACTCACTTGTGGCCATTGTTGCTCATTGACTCTTGATTGTTTAGAACAGTTTCCATTGTCTTTGTTGTACTACAGTGTAACTTAACTGGGCCCACCTTCGATCAGCTTTGTATAAACTGTCCACAGTTGAGTTATACAGGCAGGCTGAATGCACCGGGTAAACCAGTGGCATTTTTACCAAGTTAGAGCCCCTAATAAAGAATTTGTCAAAGATAGTAGATTACAAGATACCGCATTTGGTCAAAATGTGAATTGAGAGAATAGGTTTCTTCAGGTATAAATTTACATATAACTTAACATATAACTTCTGTTTTTCTGTTTTTATTTTTCTGTCCAGCACTTTGTGTTGCATTTATTGTATGAAAAGGGCTTTATAAATAAAGTTTGATTGATATGCATGTGTCTGTGTGTTTGTGTAATCAAACTTCATTGTATACAGTGAAAACATTAGTTAAGCTGTACTTCTGTCACTTATTTTCCTATATATCTTATTAAAGTATGTCAGATTTGTCCTATGTCTTGTTGGTGTTCCGGTCTGTCTCCACTGCAGTGAATAAAACTCACCTCAGTCAGACACAATATGGACTCTTACAGATGTGTTCAACATTACATTAATACTTCTGATTAAAGCATCTCTGTTAGGGTTTGGGCCTGATATATGACTCCACTTTACCAAGCCCACCGGCTCATTTTTGACATGAGAAAATGTTTCTGAGTTGCCTTAAGATAACACACACTGTGGCCTGCATGTCTGCAGCTATTATCATGTGAACTAAATACAAAAGTAGAATCCAGGCAGTGCATTTTTGTCATTGTGTCCACATATACAGGTCAAATACTAATGTTAGAGTGGACACAATGCAACCATCAGAGAGCAGTGGGTAACGTGCAGGCTACAGTCTGTGTCTTTAACATCGGTGTCCCCAGGCTGAGAGAGGACAGGGACAGACCGAGCACCAGCCGCCGTCCTCTGTTCTCAACTCCAGGCGGATCGGATGTCTTGTCTCTTCCTAGCATGTTGTGATAGAAATCAGTTGTCGTCGCAACCAAAATGGTGAATCAGTAGCGTAACCAGCATTGTAAGTGACAGACTAATGTATCAGATGTGTCATTTCAGAGAGCTTTAAGAAATCGCTGTGTGGTCAGTCGGTGCAATGTGGCGTAAAAGAAGAAAATGTGAGATATGTTTGCATGAGTGTTAGCTAATAGTAACGAATTGGAAGCAGCTGCTGTCGAGTCGGCGTCTGCAGATGTTTCAGGGGTTTTTTTGCGTTAGATTACAATTATTTGAGAAGTAAGCTATCACATATATTTAACGTTAGTTCTGCGGTTACATAGTTTTAACATGCAATTTTCTCGACGTCCAGTGTTAGCTTGTTAGCTTAGCTAATTATTCACGTTAGCTAACGTTAGCAAAGTGTAGTGATGGCTAATGTTAGCTCATGGCCTTTTTATATACAATTAATGCTTCTTAAGATGCCAGAAACTACTGTATTTGCCGTTTAAAACATCTGGGTTCAAATGTTAAGCTGTTATGACTATGTTTCTCTGCCTGGATGCTGCTAGCTTATAAATATTGCTAACATCCCAAGTTTCCATCCTGAGCACTGGGATTACTTTGTTTTGTTACTTTGCACCTCAGCTTTGAGCAATATGCTTTTGCATTGTGTTGCAATATTAGAGTAACTGTATTAGGTTTGCATATTTAAGAGAAAGGATCTTCTCTGATCATATTGCATAATACAACTATAGGAAACCTTAGCATGTTTTGTTAGATCAAACCATGAACGATATTCATTGGCCTGGTATTTTCGCCTTTAGCATTGCATATGTCTGATACTCGTCTAAAACGACTTCTTTTTCCCAGTGAGTGATATATGTAAGAGCACACAACATCCAATCGGGTTCCCTTATTTAGGTACAGATTTAGGAGTACTGTTCCTTTCACAGCTAACAAGTTACTCAAAAAACTGTTGTTGAAAAGAACCTTTTCAACTGTCCTCAGGTTTAGCATGGCAGAGAGAAAAGGAAAACCTGCTACTGCAATCAAAACATTAACAAAGAAGGAGCAAGAGGAGATCAAAAAGAAGGTAAAATGGGGTGTGGGGTGTTAGAAGATTAGTGATTGCAATGACCATCTATTAAAAAATCCATATACTGAATGAAGTTCCCTTTAGTGAAGCAAATTTGTTCAGTACAACAATACAGCCAGACCACCATTCTGCTGTTATGATGCTGGACAAGACAAGTTTAAAAAAAAAAAAAATTATATATATACTATAAAAATAGCAGCTACATGGATTTATGACAAATTGTGGAAAGGAACAGTTAGAGAAAGTAAAACAAGTACTGTACATGTTAATGTTTCTGTTCTCTCCTAGGAGGAAGAAAAAGCAGCAGAGGTTTTTGAAGAATTCTTGGCATCATTTGAGACGAGTCAAAAAAGTGGAGTGAAAACTTTTGTTCGTGGTGGTATCGTGAATGCAACCAAAGGTCAGCAATGGCCATGAAATAATGGCCTTCAGTGTATCTCTTTGAAAGATGGTGTAGCAGGTATTTTTCCATTTTTGCTCAGAATGTCTGGACAGTTATCTACTCCAATGATGGACTCTTTTAACTAATTGAAATGATCAATTTCAGAGTTTCAGATTGACTGAGCAGTGAAATTGTTAAACCTCTAAAACTTCCACTGTTATAAAATACTTCTACTCTTATAACAGGGAGTCAGTAGTGCATTGTCACTTTAATTTAGAGAACTAAGCAGTATGTCACTATTGTATTAAACTTAATTACAAACTGTAGGAATGAGAAGAAAACCATACTTTTCAAATCCAGGGTCACTCAGTCTACTGGAATATCCCACAATACACAGGAAGTTGCCAAAATAGGGCCTTCTAGAATACAAAGCAGCTATGTTTGGAGTTTGTTCAGATATTGATATTCAGTACCTTTTGCAGAGGAGGAAGCAGAAGAAGTGAAGAAAAATAAGCTCTATCGACCGGCTTCGAAGTTTGTCCCTTTGTCTCAGAATGTGCCATCCGCTGAAAGCAAAAAACCTGTAAGTGTGATCTTTGTGCTTTTGGGTGATGAAATAGTTACGAAATTAAAATGAAGAAAAATGTCAACATCACATGTATGTTGAGTCAGTAGTAAGCATAACAAAAACACTGCCTTTCCTCACAGATATTCAAAAGAAAGACAGAAGAAAAGAAGAAGAGTAATCTTGAACTATTTAAAGAAGAACTTAAACTGTAAGTTTTAATGTAACTTTGTCATTTATAATGTTTCAATGAACACCATTTTGATACAGCTGGTTTTATGTTTGTGCTGGGAAAAAATGTAGAATACAAGAAGAGCGTGAGGAGAGGCATAAAAGGAAGAATGACCCTGGTGGAGGAGTAGGAGGAGGAGTAGTACGACATGGAGATCTGGACGTACCATTATCAGGGCGATCAAGTAAGTTCAACTATAGTACATGAAACCACAATATTTACAACTTTTCTCATATGTACTATTGCACATTTTAATTTAATGATCATTGCAGATATAATTGTCCTAGAAAGTGATAAACTGTCAAAGATGGTCTTCAGTAGGACTTGAGAGTATCAGTGGATATTTCCTGCCATGCTGTATTGTAACTGTTATCATCAGGAAAATGCTGTTATGCAAATCATAACCATACGATTTTCATAGGGTAATTATACTACTTGATCAAAAGGTGCTGTGTTAACTGTAAAAATCTCAAGTTTCTGATTTGTACAGAGGATTTATGTTAAGGACAACTGCTTATCACAACAATGAATCGGCTGGAAGAGAATCATGAATGAAGATACATTTAAAGATAATTCTGTTTGTTTGGAAATTAATGAAACTATATGTACTATTAATACTTAAAAATACCTAAAATTATTACTGGAATATTTACAATGAAAAGTTTTCATACTGATATCAAAGATTTCAGCGTATTGTATTGAGATGTTCTGTGAATTTATTCAGTCACAGGTCGGTGGGTCACTGTGTCATTGTCTGTAACCACCAGTGGGAGTAGTGAGTCACTCTGTCAGTCTCACATATGATGAGGATGACTTGAGTATGAGAAGTAGGTCGAAGTGATTTTCAGACTCTTAGAAAGCGAGAACATGACTAAAAAAATAGAAGCATTGTCATTGTTTTTCCCTGCTGGACAAATCCTTAAAGCAAAAGAATGAAGCTTAATTAAAAGTTGAAATGTTGTGATGTGAGTTTGATTTTGAAGCTATCAGAGTATTCAGTAATGCTGTTATTTTTCTATTATTTGTTGATCCACGGTTAAGACTAAACTGTTATAGCTGAGACCCTGTTTGAATACTTCAAAACGGAAACTTTAGTGCAGCTACTGACACCACAAACCATACAAAAAGTGTTTTTGTGGTTATAGTATACACAGCCACAGTATAACCGTTATACTGTGGCTGTGTAGCAAAACTAACAGCATTATCATGTAAACTAACAGCTGAGGCAGTCCATAATGGGAAGATTGCAAGACTGAGGTGTTACTTTGACTGCCTGTCTTGGTGTTTATTTGAAGTAAACTCAGTGTTACAGTAATACATTTATGCGTGAACAGTGACTTTCAGTCTGTATTTAGTGTGTTTGATATTGTCTGTGTATTCTGGAGGCTTAATGTGAATCTGTTGGTGGTTTTAGGGGCTGAGGGTGTATTCTGGTATGACTTCATCCTGCTGGTCATAATTTGGGACATTAATCTCATATATAACACCTTTAATCAAAATGAAATTGTATGGACCGGGTGATACAATAATTGTACATTTACAGTAACATTCGTGTTTGTGCTGAAGGCAAATATACATAAACAATATATGTGCACATCTAGTAGCACTGATTTACTTTGTTATTGTAACCTAACTTCTTTTCTCTTTCTACAGCATTATATGATGACTTAACTGTGCCAACGACCACTAACCTCTACATTAGCTGCATTAGCCCAAAGGTAAAATGGCACACTCCCTTTAATTGGTTTAGCACAGCATACAGGTGACAATACATATCTCTTGTTGTGCATTTTGGTTCTTCAGATGAATGAGGAGATGCTGTGCAAAGAGTTTGGTAAGTATGGTCCTCTGGCCAGTGTGAAGATCATGTGGCCCAGAACAGACGAGGAGCGCTGCAGGACGTCCAACAGAGCCTTTGTGGCATTTATGACACGGAAAGACGCAGAGAGAGCCTTGGCTGCACTCGATGGTAGAGCTGACTCAGAAAAATATGCCACATTTACAGGCCACTGGAGTGTCTGTTGTGTGTTAGCGTTTATACTGTATGTGATTGTGTTGGGGCTTGTTTTGTAGGTAAACTCATTATGGGCTTTGAAATGAAACTCGGATGGGGTAAACCAGCTCGGATTCCACCTCAGCCTCTCTTTACGCCGGTGGGGGTTAGGGCGACACCGCCTCCCCCCTCTGGTCTGCCCTTCAATGCACAGCCAAGGGATCGCTTCCGCAATGACTTCACTAAGCCGCTGGGAATCTCTAAAGGGGACTTTGACAAGGTAACATGATCTCAACTCTCTGGGGTGTCTACACGTGTCTGTTTTGTTTATGCCCATTTACTATGGCTCTCATATTTTAGTGACAAGAAAAGGATGTTACACTGGACTGCTTATGTTGGTGAACTATAGCAGGAAAAGGGAAATTACAGCCTGTTCTTATACCTGTATTATGAGTTGCTTACAACAGTTTTAAGGAAAGTATCCAATAAAATAAATCATTACTTTGTCATTTTATCTAACCACATTGCAATAATCTTCAGCAGGCTCTGAGAATGAGATTGTATCAAAGATTAGTTTAATTTCCCAGAACCATCTGTCATTGTAAAAACCTGGCATGTTTGTTCATTCATTTCATTGACCAGCTTGTATGTGTGGTGTCATTTTATGTGATGCAGGGAAAAAATTTCCAAGTAGTAGGCTATTTTCAGTGATAATTATAATGTCTTAATTCTTCTACATAAATTAGCTTAGAAACTGTGCAGAATTTGTAATTTGTTAAATAATTCACTGCAGTGACATAGCTGTGTCCCCCTTCCCCCATTTCACTGACTCTGAATGCCATCATCGTTTTCTATGCTGTATGTATCCTGCAGTGTTTCATCTGTACAAGTACTCACATTTTAATATTGTCACTATTTGATTTGACTTCACAAACAGACTCTGTCCGAAGCCGTAGTCAAAGTGGTTATCCCAACAGAAAGGTACACACACTCTTTTTACTACAATTGAGCAGCTGTTGTAACACGTGTTGTTGGACAGAAGCTGTAGTGTACTGTTGTTGTATCTGCAGAGGTTGTTTTAGATGAGAAGAAGAAAAAAAATAGTATGTAACATGGAACCCAAACTGTAAAAGTGGAGGGTTTTGTTGTTAAAAGTCCACTTGTTCTCAGATAGAAAATGCATAGCTGGATATAAGCATTGTTTTTTGTTTTTGATTTTTATGTCTTTCCACCTCTACCTGACTCTTAACACTTCCTTGTTTCTTTTATCATAGGCTTTTGTAACTATGAAGTGAGATAATAGATTTTGTTGGCGACAGTGGATAATGTTTTAGCCCCTATTATTTTCCATGGGTTGGCTGAGACACTGCAGACCGATACAGCTAGAAGGCAGATTTATTTAACAATAACTCAGGCCAGATGACGTCACAGGTAGTGTTGTTAGTGCCACAAATCCAACTACAGAAGGTACCGCCAAAGACTAGAGGAGTTAAATAAAAGTAGCTGCAGTGGTAGACCTGACACATAATCAGCAACACTGCATGGAATTACTGTTCACTGATGCTCTAGTTCAAAGACTATGAAGGCCGAAAGCCCCAATCTACAGTCCTGAGACACAACAGCAGTTCCAGACCTTTATATGGGACATTACTGAGCCGCCAAATTCAACTCATAAATTCTCTAGTTTTGGTCTGTTTACTAAAAATCAATGAGATGTACTTGTTTTTCTTCTTAACAAGTGTATAAGTACAAGTTAAAGTATGCATTACACAAAATTTAGTCAGAACTATGTGTGTCCTTTTTGATTATTTTTGAAAAGTTTCTGTGATTTCATAAAATACACACATACAAATATGTTGAAACAACCTTTCAAAATGTACAAATGCTGCTGTAAGTGCACAAACTTTGGATTGGGGCTGTCTGCTCTTAAACTGAAGTTTGCATTGCCTTGTTACAATATGATATCTTTGATCCTTACACTGTCCTAGCGACCCAGGAATCTGAATATAAGCTGATGCAGGGTTTTGCACACTGAAATGTCTCCTAATTATGTCGCAGCATTTTCAAGAACCCCTCTGTTCTGCAGTTTTCATGGGTCACTAGTTCAGTACAAAGAGGTTTTTGAGATCTTATACTGTAACTGAAAGACAGAGGGAGGAGTGTTTTTTTTTTTTTTTTTTTTTTAAACTCACACCTGGTCTGATACACTCTGTTTCCCCACAGGAATCTCTTATACCTTATTCACAGGATGATAGAGTTTGTGGTGCGTGAAGGGCCCATGTTTGAAGCCATAATAATGAACAAGGAGAAAAACAACCCAGAATACAGGTAAGATGTTTTATGCAAATGATTATGTGTTGGTTATGTGAGTGGCCTTGTGGAACCCTGATGTTTTTATTTTATCATTTGTCAGGTTTCTGTTTGACAATAAGAGCCAAGATCACGTGTACTATCGCTGGAAACTGTACTCCATCCTCCACGTAAGCAGACGTTTTTCTGAGTTACAATTTAAGGAATTTGTTTATGGAGCACTATGGGGTTGTAAATCATTGTCTAATGTGTGTAATTATTGTGAGGGGAAGTACTGGAAGGACGGAGGAAACCCATCCACACAGATGGTTCACTATGTGTTCACATGGATTTCAGTATTGTAGTGTCATACCTGAAGTTTAGGAACAGGGAACAGCCCTTATTTTGAGAAGCCCGATTATGCTAGGTGGGGTATTCTGAAAGAAAGCAGGTTACTGCTGCAGGTATGCATCTTATGTTGGTTTCTGACCTTTGCTGACAATTTATACAGGTGCTGCTTCAGTTCAGTGACATAACCAAAACACAATGGGAGCAGCATAAGCATCTCACATCCAGAGCAGTCAACAGATATAGTCCATACACTCTATGGACAGAAGTATTCACACATGTTGAATTCAGGTGTTTCTTTTCTAACAGGTCTGTGCTACAAAACAATGACAAATGTCTTAATATAATTTTATATTGTGATAGATATTGCATTTCATTGGTTGGTTTTGTTTAAATTGTTATCTTTGCTTCCTAAATGCCTCCAAGATGGTTTTTACATAATTTCTCACAACACTGATTTTTTTTTTTTTTTCATCCACGACTATGATTTTTAAATGTTCTTCCTCTAAATTTCTTAAATATTTTTCATGCTCTGACTGTAAATTATAATTTTCTACCACAATTAACCATCTTCCTGTACTGTCTTCACAACTCACTTAGGCTGAATTTGATGATTTGAGATATAAATATCAATATTTCCTTAAAGTGTAGTGGGACATTTTTCTTCCTAAATGAGTCATTTAAAAAAAAAAAAAAAAAAAAATCAGTGTGAGAAATTAACTAAAAACCATTTGAGGCATTTTGGAAGCAAAGATAACAATTTTTAAAAACTAATTAATGCAATGATATTTGTCACAATATAAAACTATATTATGATATTTGTCGTTATTGTTTTGTAGTCAAGACCCCTGATACAAAACACCTGAATTCAACATGTCCCAACACTTTTGGCCATATAGTGTAGATGAGGCAAGTGATTGGAATGCTGATATGTTCAAGTCTATAGTAAACAGGTTACACGACACTGGTTTCCCAACACATAGTGAAGCCACTTAGGTCATGATGGGAAACACTGTGTTGTAAACATGAACTGGTGCCTGTGCAAACAGTAACCAGGATAGTCGTGTTTCCAAACTACACTGGGACATGAATAAGCAGATTTTAGTTTTCCATGTAAACACCATAAGATGAACACCAGAATGAGCATCTTAACCAGGATACCATTTCCCATGTAAACACAGTCATGGAGTTGAAGTATCTCTGTGTGAGTGTCTCTGTTCCTGATTTTTAATCCCATTACAGGGAGAGTCCCCAAATGACTGGAAGACCACAGATTTCCGTATGTTTCGGGGAGGTTCACTGTGGAGACCCCCTGTCCTACACGACTACTCACACAGAGGGGAAGACAAACCAGAGGTGGAGGAGGGCATTACACCTGAGGAGGAGGTGAAGAAAGGGCAGCTGAAAACAGAGTAAGTATCTTAAACTGTCGTAGTGCAACAGCCCCAATATGGCCACAAAATTAAATATCACCTCTGTTCCTGTGTTATAGATAGTTTGATTTTAATAGATTTTAGAAATATATTCACTAAAGACCAAACATTATTCAAAAATACTTTAACTTGAAACTATAATGCAGTGTACAGGGTGTCCATTTAAAGTGCCTTTACTGTTTAACAAATGTATTACAAAAGCAAATGAATGGATAAATCTGTGAAAATTATTACAAAATGAAATTTAAATAAATGTTTTAAAATGTAAAACTTTGTGGACACCCTGTATATTTAGTTTCTATTGAGTAAGGCATTGTTTGGATCATTCAACAACAAATGTTATTTTAACTTTTAATGAATTTGGTTTAATGTATTGCCGTACTTCACAATAACTGAATGAACTTGAGTCCATTGCTTTGTCTTTTCAGACACAAACAGAGGTTGGAGACACTGCTTAAAGAACTCACTCCACGGAGAGATGACATTGCCAACGCGATGCTGTTTTGTCTAGAGCGAGCAGAGGCAGCGGAGGAAGTAGTAGGACTTATTACTGAGTCTTTGGCTTTGTTTCAGACGCCTCTTCAGAAGAAGGTTAGTGTTCTTTCTTGACATCTTAATGTGAAACATTACATTGTTTGTCTGTACAGTGTAGGTGATTTTATTTTGCGTTTGTTCTTTCAGATTGCCAGATTGTATCTTGTGTCAGACCTGTTGCACAACTCCTGTGCCAAAGTAGCCGGTGCATCGTATTATCGTAAATAGTAAGACACTTGCCCTCATGTTGTCTTTGACCCCTCTATCAAAGTCTCCTCATCTTCTGTCTGAAAACATTAACATCTTGTCTTTCTGTCTTTTCAGTTTTGAAGCAAAGTTAACCCAGATATTTGGTGACCTCAATGTGGCGTACAAAAACATACAAGCTAGGCTACAGGCGGAACAGTTTAAGGTAAAGGAGTCTGTCATTGACTCACACAATGACATTTACTGAAAGCAGCAATAAAAGCACGTATTGAATTTTCATTCAAAAACCGAAGGTCGCTCCCTTTTGCCTTCGCCCCGATCCCCATGTGCTCATCCTGTGTGTAACTGTTGTCTTTTTTTTGGGCTTCTGCTAGAGGCTTTTTTTCCCCCCACAAAGTCCAACACGTAGAGTCCGACTACAGGTTGGAATTTGTCTTTTTTTTTCTCACCTCGAACCCTGATGTTTTTCCTTTTCCCATCTGCGAAAACGGGGCGCATTCAACTGTGACTCGTCAGTTACAACTGTACCTGTATCCCCATGTATGTCATGTGTTTATGTGATCTTGGTTGGTTGTAATCTGGAATATAATTTCATTGCTCTGAAATATGTGCAATGACAAAGTTCTATTCTATTCTATTTTCCATCTCTACAGCAAAAGGTCATGAGTTGCTTTAGAGCATGGGAGGAGTGGGCCATATACCCTGAGCCTTATCTAATCCATCTTCAGAATATTTTCCTGGGCTTTGCCAAAGTAGGAGAGGAGATGATGGAAACAGCAGAGGTGAACTGAATATCTGCTCATCGCAGACAATAACTGCATTTGTAAAATGAATAACTGTATACATGTTTGAAAAAAACCAAAACCTTTGCACACAAACACATGGAGTTCTGCTCTGGTCTCACAGGAGGCGTCCTCTGATCTCGATGGGGCACCTTTGGACAGAGCTGTGGACGACTTGGATGGCTGCCCGATGGGCTGGGACCCTCTGGATGGAGTCCCTGTGGATGACATCGATGGTGTTCCCTTAGGAGCTGCCATGGACGACATTGATGGGATGCCATGTGAGTCTGATATTTAAAAACAGTCAGATTTCAACCTGAAGCATAATTTGTCTCACTTGTCAACAGTTATCTGGGGAACAAAAAAAATAACTTCAAGGTTTAGTGGGAATTATTTGATGTGTAGTTGTACGAGGTACTTGCCTATAGTTTGTATATGGTCACATTTTGGAGAAGCACTCTGGACACACCTGGACACAAGTCAATTAATGTACCATTGGAGACGACAACAACAGCAGCAGAAATATTAGCCACTTAGTCTCACCTGGGGAAAAAAAATGTTACTTTTGAGTCATTTTCCCATGACTAAAATAGTGATATTATTGTGCAGTTGCTGGTCTCCTCCTACTTTTATCAGTTTGTTGTGCTATTGTGTGACTTCGGTGTTTAGTTTGTTCAAATTCAAACTAATAAATAAACCGATCAAAGTTGCAGGAAATCCAGCATCTCCCATATTCTACAAGATAAAATTGATGTTTTTGTCACTACAGTCTGGTGGCTTTGAACGCTAACGCTAGAAAATCTTTTAGTTGTCCATCAGATGGCACAGTTAACAGAGAAAGTGCTTTTCAGTGTCTAACGTACATTGCTTTGCTTCTGTGGTAGTACTGCTGCATATTTCAACAGTGGGGATGTGCTGACGACAATCTACTTGAGCAAAATGGTCCATCTAAAAAAAAAAAAAAAATTATTCTGATAGTTTCTATTGTCCTGATTCAGCAGTTCTTTTTTTTTCCCCTCAGTGGAAGACAACAGTGCTCTTCTCTCCAGAGTGCCTTTGTCTAAATGGGAACAGACGAGTGATACGGGAACATTTTCTCCAGGTAACCCAGGTCACCATGTCCTCTCTATCACCCTCTAACGTGCCTCTTGTGATCCTACTCATCGTTCTGTTCCTTCCACAGCCAAGCCTGAGTCTAAATGGGACACTGTGGAGGAGCAGGACAGTGAAGATGAAGTGAATGTAAGGTAAGGCCGCTGCATTTAGTTCAGTGTGTCAACTGTCATCAGCTGTTAAAGGCTTACGCAGTGTAAACGGAAAGTCATCATTTTCCACTACCACCTGGCAATAGAGTAAACCACGAGGAGGGAGGAGAGGACTCAGAGAGTGGAAGTAGTGACGACTCCAGCTCTTCATCTTCCAAATATGACAGTGCAGACTTCCAGACCTCCCTCAAGCGTTTTCAAATGTCTGAGAGCAAAAGGAAAAGGTTGAGAGAGCTAGAGGCAAGTGCACATTTTCCTCATGTAAATGTAAAGCTGGATGAATTAGTCATTCCTCAAACCAAACCTATATTATCCTGCTGAATCTAAAACTGCTATTTTGGAATGGGCTTTTTGTCTTGATCTGAATGTTATTTCAGTTAAAAAAAAAAAAAAAATACAAAAATCAAGGTCCCCACTCTTTAAGAAATCACGTTCTGTTAAGTAGATATGCAAGGTTCGTGTCATATCATACTTGTAATTGGTGCAGTCCGTGGCTCTACGCAGAAGCTAATATTTACATTTGAACTATATTAAATTGTTCAGTTTTCCCACTTGAGTTGTAATATACATGTGCTTCTCTGTGAAATGTTCAGAGCACTTCCACAGCAGAATCAACTCATTTATAACCTACGATTTTGACATCAATATGATCCTGATCATAATTTATCCCTTAAGATTCAAATGTTGACTTTGGGGAGCTCTGAATGACCAGCAGTTCATTCTCAGCATTTCCCGTTACATACTTGTCCTCATTTTACTTTGTTCTGGAATAATTGGTCCTCTGATCATTCCAGGATTTATTTATTCATCGCTGTATCGACACATCAGTAAATATTATAGTACATGTGTAATGGCACCAAGCGGCTTGTATCATCTTCAGCCTCCCCATTAGGATTGTGGGTAACACTATCTCTGACGCAGGTAAAGGTGATGAAAGTTCAGGATGAACTGGAATCTGGCAAGAGACAGCGGAAGTCTGGAATGAGTATACATCAACAGGTGGAGCACTACAGGAACAAGCTGCTTCAGAGGGTGTGTTCTGCATATTGCACACGTTCTATTGAGTAAATGCAGATTAATTTTTGAACCTGTCAACCTGCACCACCTATAGACCAGGAAAATCATAGTCATAGCAGTTTGGATTTTACACATTAACGTTTCTTGCCGTGTCCAACAGGAATTTGAAAAAGATGGAGAAAATAAGAGAGCCACATCAAGAGAAAAGTCAAAGGATGAGAGAAAAAGAGGCGACAACAGCAGAAAACGAGGGCGGAGTAGAGAGTCTGCTGAGCAGGCCCGAAAATCTGGGAGCACTTCTCCTTCAAAGCAAGTGGCATTTACTTATTTGTTATCCTTGTCACAAATACAACCTCTTACCATGTGCTCCACCTTTTCTGCAGGACGAGGTCCCCAAAATGGTCCAAACATTCTCACTCACCATCCCCCGATCGGAAGGCACACAAGTCCAGGTCGCGGTCACCACATCGCTCCCACAAGAAGAACAAGAAGAGCAAACACTGACTCTCGGCTCTAGACCCACCTTCAACTGTGCTGCATCTGCCTGCTGGTGTCCAATGGTTGAAAAACACTCTTTTGCAACACAGTGCTTTTCAAAAAGGGACTGACAGCTGCTCCATTCCCTTGTTCCCAAGCAAGATTCAGCACTCTTTTGTATAATGAAGTTTGAACACTGTTACTAATTATATATATTTTTGTTTTAATGTTTGTTTTTAAAAGGATAATCAGAAATGTTGCTGCAAAGCTCTGGCACTAAATAAAGTCACTGATGTGATGGATGTGTAGCCTTCTCTCGTTTGTGACTGAACATGAATGAAGTGATTGTTGTGCTGATTAGATTTAGTTAATGTTGAGCCATTTTTTTAGTTTGTGTGGACTTTTATTGAGGAAATTAATAGAGCATCATTTGGTTTTGTTTACAAAAGCAGTAAGTATGCAATGTTACACAGTAAATTTACAGTTTTATATAATGAAATGTGCTTTCATTGAAGAAAGAAATGTATCAAAAGTAATGAAGAGCCAGTACTGGTTCAAAAAAAAAATACCCAGCCCTAATCATTAGTATCCGTATACAGATTTCCTGTACCGTAGGTTCATTAGCTTAAGTGTTTGATATATTTTGGACAGCTTGAGAATTTTAAGAACTTTAAAAAGCTATCTAGATTTTGTAGGCACAAATAACAGGTAAATGACAAATCAAACCACCTATTTTCAACAACTGTTAGATCATTTACACACAAGACACATTTAGATTTGTGACGCACAATTAGGACAGTGTCTCGCAATTTGTGGGAGTTACCTTTGAAATGTGGGACTAGAACAAACTAGTAAGGTGCCCATACTATTATAATTTACCTCCAAACTAAACTTGCTCCTGACCATACTGTCTTAAATGTACATTTCTAAACATTCAGGATCTGTTTAGACCACACAGTTGGCTGCTTTTAATCCCAAACAGTTCACAGTTGCTTGGTATTAAAGATAAAAAAAACAGAAATATGACAGGGAGTCCCATGTCTTTGCACAGTCCATAGTTCATCCATTCCCTCTTTCTTTTAAGGGTCCCTGTTTTCCTGAAAAAGCTACAGACAGCTCTTGGTTTCAGAGCAATAACCGTTAGGTAGTTGGATGCGTTCAGAACACTTCTGACAGGCTGTTCTTCACCTTCAGGACCGGTCAGCCTCAGACAGGTCTGAACACAAGGGGCCGATGACCTCTGAAGCGCTCAGTACTTTTTAACATTGATGAAGACTTTGATGGCTCCAGTGAAGTCAGCAGAGAGAAGGACTTCTGTGTGATCCGTTTTCAGGGCTCCTGTAAGCGACAACACTGTTAAAATGACTGAAAAATCCTCCAAATCTGTCCATGTGATTCAACAAGACACTCTGAAACTTTACGTACCTGAGGGGATAGTTTCAGAATCTGTGGAGTCCAGACTCTTGCACTCTGCTTCAGGTTTCTCTGCCCCAGTCTCCTGTGGAACAATGAGGCCTGGGTGGGGCGCAAAAATGGCGGAGGTGACCACTGCATTGTGAGCTGAAAAAGAAGTAGACCTTTAGTAACAGTACAGAAAAAAAGGGAAAACACTAATTTACTCAATGTGAAAGCTGTTTTTTAGTCAGTAAATAGCACAGGTACCTTTAATGCCTTCCCAGAAGTCATTGCGGTCCCGTCTTACAGATGTGAATTTGCTCAGGTCGTGGTATGTGCTCCAGATGTAGACATATTTATCCTCTGAGCCACTCACAATGAAGGAGTAGTCATGGCTGCAGGAAAACAGTTCAGTCATGAATTGGCTTTGGCTTTTATGTATCGAAACATAAAGAGGACACAGTCACAGTCATATCCTTTTTACTATGACTGAAAATGTTGGTCCTGTCCCTGACTGGGACAGAACCACTAAGAACAAGCAGATTTAAGATTATGATTAACTGTAATACATATGATTATGATTAATGATCACTTATACCTCAAACAGAGGTATGAGTGATGAAAATATGGTGTTTCTATTTTACAGGTGAATAAAAACTTTTTTCTATCCATTATACAAGGTAAAGAACAGGGCTAGTTTCTTATAATTACATAATTTCTTGTTACATCCTCACCTGAAGCTTGCCTTTATCTGACTGCTACTGTTGACGTAGCCTTTATATTTCATCGACAGAGACAGATCCCTCAGATCATAAAGGCGAATGCGGGAATCATTTGAGGTCACCAAAATCTAAAGGGAAACAGTTCCAGAGTGTTGTCATTGACATCTAAAAATAGAATTACTTCATTCAATATTGTATCTACTTATTTCATTACCTTATTCTCTCCAGGCAGAGGTTCAATTCCAGTGATTTTGCGTCCGACTTTGTTCCTGCCTCTGGTGGACCTCACATGAATTTGGGTGTGGTATTTCAGTCGCTGTGGAAAATTAATATATAGTACAGTTTATCTTTTTTTATCTATATGCAAGCACAATCTTTATCTGATTCATTACCCCGCCCCCTGAAGGGGAGGAAAGGAGGATTGTTTTTGGTTCAGTGTCTTTGTTTATTAATACTCTCGGAGCAATACTATTGGTTGAATTCATATCAAATTAGGTTTGTAGATTACCAGTGACCAAGAATAGACGTGACTACATTTTGGGAAAAGTAGGCCAAAGTTCAATTTTTTTTAGGAATTTGTAAAATCTTTTTTTTTCTCCATTTACTTGCAATGGGCAAAATTCGAAACGTCTACAAAAACATACATTTTGTTTTAATTTACTTCAAACTTGGCACATATAAAGAGGCAATTGATATGCTGACATCAGCACACACACAGCCATGATGACATCAGCTGGATCCATGCCAAAATAAACTAAAATAAGTGTGAGGGTCGGGGTTTGTTGTGCCTGGCACCACTTGTTTTGACTGCATTCATTTTAATTCATTTAATTAATCTATGTAGCAAGGTTAAAAAGAACTTGACAAAAACTCCTTCTCAGGTGCTACTCTAGCACAAAGAAGTACTACCACTTAATACCTCTGTGTCATAGAAGATGCATCTGCCGTCATAGGTGCCGATCACAGCATATTTCCCATTTTGACAGAAATTAGCAGCAGTGATGAGCCGTGTTTGCCCATCCACCTCATTCCACAGCGCCACCTTCTTGTCAGGAATGTTCCATAACCGTAGCTTGCCGTCAAGAGATCCACTTAAGAAGTATCTGTCATCCTGCATAATAAAAAACCTTTACTATAATGCAGTCACTGAGCCAAAAATAAATAGATATATTCACACTGAAGATGTAATGCAAGGTGACTGGGCTTACTCTGGGATGGAAAGCAATGGCTGTGACAAAATCGATGTGTTGAAAGCAGCACAGACACTCTCTCCTGGATATGTGCCACAGTCTGACTGTTTTGTCCATGGAAGAGGAGAGCAGGAAAAAATTCTACAATGACAGACAATAATTGAATTAGTAAAAAGACAGATAAAACCAGATCTTAAAATAAGTGATGACATGGGAAGATAAATCTAACCTTTGACCAGGACAAGTCTAAAAGATCAGCTGTATGACCTTTGTATTTACAAAAGGGGACTTGACGGAAAGGGGCATTCCTATCTTCTGTGTCTGGATCTTCTGGAACACAACTTGCCTAAAATAACAGAATGATAGGGCTTATTTGATCCAAGGGATCCAGAGAGTGTAAAATGTTCTACACATCATCAGAACAAAAATTAGTAATCCAGTTGTGTTGTTTGTGGTAACATCTGAAGAGATACTTACCCCTGGATCTGTGTCAGATTTAGAAGAGCATAAACTTTCCTGAGAGGGAGAAGGTGAAACTCGACCTGGTAGGAACAAAACGATACGAGTCTTAGTAATGAAGCCAGACTTAAGTATTAACTTTAAATAAATTGTTGTATAATGTGGTGTCCTCAATCTGTCACTACATATGCTTTTTTTTCCCTAACTAATGATTACAGATGTAAATGAGAGATTTCTGCTATAATCTGGCATGTTTATATCTTGTATTAATCTAATTCAGATGTTCACCTTGTGCACTATCCTTACTAAATAAATAAATGAAATGCTCATGTGGTTACCTTCAGTGTTGTACTTTAATCTCATGTTATTGAAGTAATCAAAGGCAGTTTTTAAGACCCAGATACGAACTACATTATCCTGGCCTGCAGTTGCTAGCAGCCTCCCACAATGAGAGAACTTCATGGTCCAAACAGCCCCCTGAAGACAACACAATGACAACACTCAACAAATATGTAAACATTCAAGAACTTTTTTCCAATGTAAGAGCAAAAATAATTTTCTTACCATGTGCTCTCCACTCAGGTCTTGCACAACCTTGATCTGATCAAAGTCAAAGGGCCCCTTGAAGCTGTGTGCTGCCTTGAATTTAGCAGGTCTGGTGTACGGCATGCCCTCATCGTCACTAGATGACGGGTCATCCTGATCTGTATGGAACACTGACACAACCACAAACAAAACAACTGAGGCTGTGTTCTTTAACAGCTCTAGATCTCAGGGTTAGATAGACCCAGAGGAGGTTTTAAAAAGTCATCAGGATGTCTACAAGTATAAGGCACTTAGATTGAATGTTTTTCAAGCTCATTTTAACCAAATTTAGGGCTGAATTTTCAACCAACTATCTTATATCCTGAAAAGCATGGATTATCTAACTGTAATTATGTACTTGAGTAATTTGATCAATACTTTGCCAAGAGGTACAGTCCTTAACAAATTTATTAGACCACCACCACCACCCAGTATAACGTGTTTGCTACTGCTGCCATAATTTAACAGTATTTCTGTTTACCAAAATATCTTTTTATGTTTCTGTAATGGTTAATCCACCAGTATATGCAAGATATTTTTTATCAAAACCATATCCTTAATACTAAAATATAATTATTGTTGTTATTCATAAATGCAGCTGCAAATACTATTTTTTTAATGAAGTTGCACAATTACAAAAAACAATGGCAGCAAGAATGCAAGCTGTTATCTGCACCAAAGGTGGTCACACAAAATATTGACATTTTTGGTCATTTGTTAACAAGGTCTATTTTGTTATTCCAATTGGTCATTTTCTTAATGAATAACAATGAAATTGTTCATTTGAAACAAGTTTTTGGTGTACTATGAAGTTATTTATGTTTTCTTATTTTCATGACATATTTGTTAAGCACTGTAAGTCCAAGTATCAAGAGAAAAGACAGTATCACACAGTAGAAGATTTAAAGCTTTATAACATCAAAAGCATTGATTTAGAGGCACAAAAGCTTGATGGTATTTAAAAGAGGGATAGTTGGGTTCAAACTGGTTGGGACAAGTAAGACTTTGTTAAGTCAAACTGAAGACAATCTGATGACTTCTGAGGCTTTTTATCGACACAATTTGGCGATTTAACTACTTTTCTTATATAAGCCAATAAATGAACGTCAGTGTGAAGCATCTTCATGGAATCTTAGCTTCTGTACAAATATGTGAAATTCTTTTACCTTCATCACGCACACTTTTCACTTTGTTCACTGCCTTCTCTCCGTATTCCTCTGCCAGATGCTTGGCTTTCTTCACAGACTTTCCCAGGAATTTTTTAAACTGGGTCCTAGTGAGTAATATGGTTGGAAGGTGGATGACTATATTACACCCAATGATGTCATTGTAGTAACAACACAATACATATAAAGCCACCAATCCTTACGTTTTCTGTTTCAGTTTTCCCCCATCTGTGTCTGCTAGTGGAGCCTGAGTTTTGTCATCGTCATCTGACTGTGCTGCATCGTTCCTAAGGAAGAAAAACATAACTACTACAGTATACAGACTTATATATAACCACTTCCTCTAGAAAAAATAGCCACACTATTATAACTTCAACACCAAGAATTTCACCCAACAGATTAAACATATTTTCTACTAACGTAATGTATTCCTTGGTTCTCCTCATGATGTGCAGGGTGAGAGGGTTAATCCCAGCAGGGAGTTTCTCTTCTGCCTGGATTAGAGGAATCTCCTCCCCAGTGTCCAGATTCTTGATCATCACACTGGCCAGGATTTCCTGTTTTTAAGATAGTATGCAAGTAAGCATTTTGTTCAGAAGATTGGTGAACGGAATGTGCAAAGGTTGGGTTATGGGTTGAAGTCAAACAGATTACAGCCAATGTCAACAAGCACACGGGGGCTCTTACTTCATCTGTCAGTTCTCTTCCAGAGTTGGAACGTGGACGTTGAGGACCTGGGGTTTGTGCTCCACTCTGAGATGAGGCCTGCTCATCCTCATTCTCCTAAAACAAAACAAAAAAAAAAAGAAAAACAAACAATGACACAAGTCAAGTTTATCATACGCTGGTGATGTAATTATTAGATCAGGTATGCATTGGCACCAAAAAGGGCTTGGCCTGCACTTACTTGTGCTGTCACCACCTTGTCCCCACTAGTGGCACTAGCCAGATCCAGGGAATGCTGCAGCTCTTTGGTTAGACTCCTCACAGTGCTGCTAGGAGACACTAGTCCAGACGGTTCCAGCATATCAGCACTGACTGGGCTGACTGCAGACACTGACGATACAGTGCAAACAAAATACAATGCTTAGTCACACAAGCATACACCTTGTGCTTGTACAAAACATAATGAAATCTGCCCTGTGCATGGCTGAACCTTAAAGTGGATGAATATCTGTGAAAATGTGCACTAACCATCTGTTTTACCAAGCTATAAAAAGTATTAACCTCACTGTGTGTTCAATAAAGTCACATCTAATTATATTTCTCTTATGTACAAAAAAAAAAACAAAAAAAACCTTAGTAATCAGAAATACTGACCAAATCTATTTGCTACTTGCCTATTAATCACTCACAATTTCAACTGATCACTACAAGTAAACCAAAGACAAATATGTGGGTTATGGTCTGAAAATTATATGTTGTGGTTACAAATCCAGCAATATTTAACACTTTACAACTTAAGCTCAAACCATATTACAACATACAAAAATGTTGTACAACATGCAATTAGTGTCGCTCTACCTTCAAGTCCACTTGGCCTCAGAGACTCCTGGGACTTCCTGGAAGGTAAACTCTGCCAAGATGGTGGTGGTGGCCTTGGTGGGGGACCTCCACTGGGTGGGGGTGGTCGTGAGGGAGGAGGCTTCTTGGTGCTGGCTACGATGTCTGGTTCCACTGTGAATTGCCGTGGTGGTTTTGTTGGCCCAGAGGGATCAGAGTCCAACTGCCTGTCTGTGAGTGGAACCTGGTCTAAGATGTCTGCAGGTCTCTGTTCCCCTTCTGCAACCCCAAGAGCTCCATCAGGCTGTCTTAACGTGCTGGTGATATCTGGGGGCTGAACATGCTCTTGTGACCCTACCAAAGGCCCAAGGAAATCTGAGGGTTCAGGTGCAGACACAGAGCATGCTCCATTTGTTGCTGCACTTTCCTGTTGTTCCTCTTGTCTCCCGACAGACTGAGGTTCGACAGCTGGCTCTGCTAGCGCCACAGGAACTTCCTGAGCATTATTCTCTTCCGTTGGCTCCGGGTCTGCTTTTACGTCAACATTAAGCTGATCCAACAGCTGAGCCACCTCACCAACACTTCCCTTTTGACTCTCCTCAATGATACTATCAATGATCTATGAAGAAAAGATGAAACTGTTTAATATAAGAGAACTGTCATAAAAGTTCCCATCGTACAACCAAAACATGTCAGTATTTTTTGAGAGCAGTTTGACATAAAGAATTAAGATTCAAATTAACCTGGATGCTATAGCGAAGAATACACTGCAGGATATTTCTACAAGGCATAACAGCATAAAAGTTTTGCTAAATTTAAATTCTTATGACATTTTCTTCATGCATCAACAACTCATGACAACATCACTATGATCTACTTTTATTATACATAATGTAAATAACAAAATATGAAGAAAACACTTTGATCCTACCATTTTATCAGCCAGCTATACAGAAACCAATGAGAGAATAAACCTACCTGTAGGGAATCATCTTGTTGAGTGGCGGCTGTAGCCAGTCCACAGGGCACATCTTGTACAGCATTTACTGATCTCTGTAGCTATTTAAAAAAAAAAAAAAAAGAGAGAGAGAACATTAACCTCAATGGCAAAGTCAAATTGCAAATTTGATCAAAATCAAGACATGGTAATCCCAATCATATGAATAAATCTAAACTTAAAAAATTCAAGTTAAAGAACAATACTGAAAGTTAACCAAAAATACCAAAACTTAACCAAATATTAAGTATTTTCAAAAGTTTTTCAGTCAGCTGAGTTTTGAAGTGAAGTTTGACTCCAACCTGTAAAGTAACTGTACATTGTGAATGAAGTCATGCACAGGGGTTTGATGCAGTTTTCTTTTTCTGCTAAGTCAATGTTTTTAGTCACCTTTGCTTATTGTTGGGTATGAGGTGAACACAGATCTTTTTAGCACATTTCACTGCCGACACAAATTCAACTACAGTTAAAGTTAAAACAGTTCTTATTTGGATATTTATCAAGTAAAATTTGCCAGTTGCAATCATTGGCGTGAGAACAGCAGGCAGAGCAACAAGGACAGATGACTCATTTCCATTTCATTTGCATTTTCCTAACTGTCGGCAGACAGACATTTAAATGCATTTCTAGAGCTCTTGAGTCAAATAAAAGTCATTATGGCAAACACTAGAATATTTGCAACAGTTGTTGTGATTAGGTGCTACTTCAAACACAGTAACTATAAGCACTGCCATAAACTTTAAAATGCTAAGAATGAAACTGTAAAGCACTTTACATACAATATAACTCCAATAGATTAAAAAAAATAAATAAATCTCTATATGGCTTGCAAACAAATTACAAACAACTACCTAGATATCTACCAAACATTCATCAAATCAAATTCTCTTTTTGGTCCTTAGTTAACAGAGTATCAGTGACTCTTAGAACACTGACACAGATATGGCTTTGTTTCAACAGAAACTGGGTTTAGACAAACATACCTGAGGTGAAGGAATGACAAACTTTGCAGGTGACCTAAAAACAACACAAAGGGAACAGTTCAAATAATGTATTTAAAGTCTGTGTCTAAGATACAGTTATAATTTATCCCCAACTGAATCCTTCAGTGTGCAACATTTATATGACTGAAGAACAGAAATAATTTTGAAACTAAAATTAACAGTTTTTCAGATCTGTTATTAAACTAAACCGAGGATGGAACAAAGAACTGTCTTGTTTTATTGGTGTAAAAATGTGCTGTAAATATAACGTGCAAGACTGGATCAGGCCAAAATCTCTTTTGTGTGATAGAGGTTATTAAAGTTGGGTAAAAAAAATAATTCATTTGAACATGCTGTACCTGTCAAAGTAAGTGATTATCACAGATACACATGATATTTACAGAGGCGTTCAAGTGTGTATATCTGCACAAGGCACCAACCACTTGACACTGTAAAAATCAAGCATTAAAAAAAATCAGGTCGATGTGTTACTGATTAAATCACATTAGGCTTGACTTTTTTTTTTTTTTTTTTTAAATCACCATTAATTTGACAGCATTGGAGTTGTACTGACACTTACTGTGCCTTCGATCCAAACAACCAACTCCCATATTTACAAGAGACATGCTTGGGTGAAAGAGCGCAGGTTTTAATGGGTAATTATCGATCTAGGTGGATTCTACCTTTAATAAACTGTTCTATTGTCCCAGCACTTTAGTAGTTAGTTGTATCATGTGACTTATGTGTGACTTAACCGTGTACTTTCACCACAGCAAAACAGAACCGACTACCTTACTGCTCATTTTGCTAGTAGAGTCAATATTAACTTGGTAAGAAACTTGTAAAACAAGCAGTGTACCTGATACCGGTTTGATCTTACGTAAAATAAATGAACAAAAATGTGAAATTGTGTTTGCTTACACTTTGGGTGAGGGGGTAAAATTCACGTCCTCTGGAGCATCATAGAATTCCTCTGTGTCACTTGTGTCAGACGCCATGCTAACCCGAATTTAGCTCACCAGCTAGTCCAAGTTAGTCGCCAGGCAGCTATCTAAAAGCCTAACCTGCGAATGGTTGAAGCGTTACATACATGCGCTTGGCTATCTAATTTCTCCCTTTCTTGTATTAATTTTATGATCACAAAGGTCTCGGCCCCGGCTTCGTCAAACAACCACTTTCCAGTGTAAACGTCACGCCATAACGTTACTGTTTCGTTAGCCTCCTGCTAAGCTAACAGCCGATAACCGGTCGTATAACTGACACCTACAGCTAACTAGCTCTGTATAGTCTTTCAGTCCTTTCTCGGTTTACGCAAAATGGTTTCTCACATAAGCGGACAACAAAAAAGCGCGTTTTACGATGCCACACACTTGAACAGCTGTCAAGCTAACGGAGTAAATGGTTCGCGTCATAAACAAACCACAAAAAAAAAAAAAAAAAAACACATCTAAGGGAGGTGAGTCAAAGGGCGGGGCGCAGGCTCCATCTTCTTCTACGCTAAGATTTTGGCAGATGACAGTAATGTTGATACATTAGTGCCAACTACTGGATGTGGTTAGAACCACATCCAAAAAACCATCTTCACTCGGTGAAATTGAATATTTCACTAACATAATATTAATGGTGTTTTTTGTGTTGTTGAATATTTTCAGCAAATGAGGAAGTGCATAAAATTATATTATATTATATTATATTATATTATATTATATTATATTATATTATATTATATTATATTATATTATATTATA
>JAQQZY010000007.1:18578283-18612705 GCA_030068375.1 Ostorhinchus rueppellii | reverse complement strand
CAAAGTGAATTAATGTACTTAATGCTGCCCCCCAATTACTTTCCGCATACTGTGCATTCACTTCGATGATGAATGACTGCGCAATCTGTAGCGCAAAGGGCTTGTCTTGCTCATTTCGTATGGGGAACTATTTTTCGGTGCGGAGAAACGCAACCGACGCACACCAAGGACCGTCAGCGTAACCCAGCAACCCAGCACTGCTACGCTGGGTTGCTGGAGACGTGGGGGCTCCCACTGAATTTGGCCTGGGGGTGGACTATTCCTTTAAGATGATAAGTATGAATGGTGGTCAGTGGTGAGAGATGCATTATTTTTCAGTCCTGTTGAAATTGTAGTTTATGCATGATGTTTCTCAAATTTGAAATAAAATTTTAACAATTAACAAAAAAAACCCCTCATTACCTGTTAATTTTTTCCACATCGTTCTTTAAGAGGGAGGTGTACAAGTATTACAACAGGTGGAAAACATTTACAAGTCTGGTCATGTTGAAGCTGCAGAGACATCTTCAGAGATCGTGGAGAGAGGTGGTTATGATGAAATAACCTTGGCATCTTTAAAAACTATCTTTTAAACAGTCATACTGTTCATCAAATGTGTAAATATGGTGTAATTAAAATGGGATCAAAAAGTGACCTCCTTGCAAAATTTTATTTACATCATGAGGTTCCTTGGGACACAACCAGAACAGGTGTGACTTTGCCTCTATAGAAAGAAATTCTAATTGTGATCCCCAAAGAGAAATGGATGGAAGGATGAAATCATTTTTATTTTCAGCTGCAGTAGCCTACTGGTTTGTTGCTTTGGGATAGACTCTTTTTATGAACATGTTTTATATGGGCCTCTGTGTGTATTTTTGTTGTTGCTTGTCAGGGAGGGTCATTTATGTTGTGGTTGTTGGTGTGTGTGTGTGTGTGTGTGTGTGTGTGTGTGTTGGTTTTTTTTTTAGTTATGTTTGTTAGTTGTACAATTAAATTTCTTGTGATTGAAGTCCACCTGACTGCACCTGTGGTTGATGTTTCTATGCATGTAACACGTGAGTCACAAGCAAGGCGATACACAGCCGGTGTAGACAACTGGATTGACTAAAATAGAAGTCTGTCTGTTGTGACACATGAGTGACAAATGTGGCTGAAACACTTTCTGTGTAGATACAGTGTGCTTTAATTATCACAAGTTGCTCGATGAGTTTTCTTTTTTGTAACTCATAGCTTATATGACTTTCATTTTTAAAAATTTTTTTTTTATATCAAATTAATAACATACAAAGTTGTGAACTGTAATCCAACAACACTAATTGATTACATAAAGTGGAACAGGATGATAGGCATGACCGCTTCTGTTTTTAGTGAGATAACAGTCCTCTTCCTTTTCTGGTTCCCACATTAGATGCAGTGTGGCACCCGCTCATCTGCTGAAGATGCCTCCTTTTCCTTAATCCCTCCATCCTCCCATACAGATATGTTTTTTTTGAAGACTGAAAATTCATTGCAACAAATATCATTTAAAAAAAAAAAAAAGCATGTTATTGAAAGCATACAATTCAAACGGAAAATTATGAAAGCAAAGGCAAATAAGACATTTGTAGAAAACTATACAAAATAAAACTGAAATGAGACCATTTGCACATCCATTGGAGGTAATGCCACTGATTATCTGACTGCTATTTCATATAGCGCATAAAAAGATTTGCCACTATCCATTCTACTGGACATGCATTAGAAATGCAAGCCCCTGAACAAAAAAAAAACTTGTACAAGGACCAACTGCATAATGTACCTGTCTGATGATAAAAGTTTGTTCTAAGACAAGATGTGGATGTGTTTTGGTAGTTTGGTCAGCACTGATCACAAATTAGCTTTTGTGAAATAGCATTTTCCAGCATTTGCAGAGTCTGTTTACATGTCTTTGTTAATGTTCACTGAGGTAACTTTGTCTAGCTCCACCCCTAATTGCTGAGGATTAATGTCTGTTTATGTTGCTGTCTTTGTGAAGTTAGCTGAAGTACAAAATCTCACATAGTATCACTGTGTGGACATAAGTATTCTCCTTTAGATATTCAAATGTAAGGAATTGGCGTACCGCACAATATAGCAGTGGTTTCAAAATCACAAGGATTTCTCTACCATAAAAGCACAGTTTTACGAGTGATGCTTCTGTTTTTATCTGTTACATTCAACCTGCTTAATTAATTTCTTCAGAATAATACATGATAGGAGATCAGTGATTTGGCATGCCTTAACTTCAACTTTTCTTGTGTATCTCATTATACCACTACCACTGGCTAAAACTGAACTCACTGTTAACACAAATTCACAAAACAGACTCTAGAGGATTGAAAATGTGTTACACTTGAATTTAATTTTTAAAATGTAATAGTCTTTTTTTTATATCTGGCTGCCATTCCTTTCTGTCTCATATCTATTTTAATAGTATGCCCTGTACTGTAATCACAACTCCTTTAACAAGGTGGCACTGTTGCTTAGCTACTGGGCTATTCATGAACCCTGAAAGGGTGATGGGAAGGGAGGGCTTCTTCCCCCTCCTACCACGAGACAGCCGTGAATGCAGCAGGGCAAGTAGTCGTGGTGGATACAATCTATTGGCTTCTCAGTGCTGCCGCTAAAGTCACAACCCTGTCTGTAGCCTGCACTGCCTCTACCAGTGTATTTCTGGAGCTGCTGCTGCCGCTGCTGCTCTCCCTCCCCCTTAAATGGTGTGGGCAGAGTGGGATGGAAGACTGCATTGGAAACCTTTTCATGGAAATGGTCTTTGCTGTTGGTATTGCTTTAGCACCATTCTGGTGACAACAACATGCCGTTGAAATGGAAAAGCGGTTCTCCTGTCAGCTGGAAATTCCCAGTGCCAGTTCTTAAGACATCCAGGTCCTCACCCCTTTCGCCTGCTTACATGTGAGTACGAGGATTCACATTATGCCATTGTGACAATGTGTTCGGAGACAGATTTGTTGGCTCTTTTAGTTTCAGGCTGCATGTGCATATTTTGACACCAGTATTTTTTGTTGCAGCCCTAATTAGACAGAATGTGATGTGAGTGCTGTAGTGTGTGAGAGATTTGCCTTGTCCAGCATGCATTTTATAGCTTGCTGGCAGAATGCTTTGCTCCCTGGGTAGAGGGACTCATTTTGCCGCTAGTCTGGACATGGCAAGCACCACATCCTCGACTCTTGCCCTCTCCCTGTGGCTATGTTTATTTGGGAGCAGGGACTCAGCAGCTTGGGAGGAGCCTGCCTTTGTCAGGATGTCTGGCGTGCCCTGGTTTAGAAGCTATTGTCATCTGCTACTGTTCAGGAGGGGGGAAGGGTAGAATGGAAATGCTTCACACAGCCTCTCACCATCCTCTCTCTTTTTGCCCTTTCATGTGCGCTGCTGAAATGGACAAGTGTCATGTTTGACTTTTGAATGGTAACATAGATTTGGTATACAGAGGAAGAGGAAAAAATAAAATCATGGTTGTGTAGCTTTTCACATGTGCTTCAGAGCTTAATTTTGCTAGTTTGCAAAATTATTTACTATTAAAAATTCCTTCATCACAAAAGAAAAATGTCCTCTATTTTGGATATTTTTCCTCTTTAATTATAGACAGCGAAATATGTGATATCCACAGCATCACCAGTCCATAAGTCGTCACATATCTGCAGCTTGTACATTCTGACAGAGGTCTTGGCCTAATGGCATCACTTTGTAAGCTCATTACAAAATGACATGATCACTGCTTGACTATTGACAGTATTGGCTTAGTAATTATGTGTTGTTTCACACATTTACACCTGGAAGCTGGATAGAACAACCAGTATTATCTCAAATCAATGGTACTCATACCTACGATATTAGCAAGTGATTACTTTATCTCTAAGGATATTTTCATTTGTAGACAACCTTTTATCGCCGTATCTTTGTAGCGGTTTTTTTTTTTCTGAAATAAACCCTTTGACACTGTAAGTGCATCAGGCAAGATAAAAGATACTAGATACCGGAGTACTTCGTTTCTTTTCTTTTTTTTTTTCCCAGTGCATAACATTCAAAAGGCACTTTTCATACCAGCAAGGCACCATAGTGTTTGGAAGACTGCAACAACTTTTCAAACGAAAGCACAAGGACACAAGTGCATCATGTGTACTTGAGTAGCTGCACACAAAACGCTTGCGTGTCCTTAGAGGAGATGGTGTGATCACTGGCAAGTGAAGCATTTTTAAGCTTTGAGGCTCCACCTTACTCTGCCCAGTTTGACTCAGCCCTACCAGACCACTTACTATTTTGAAACATGTATATTGTGAGCTGTGTGTTTAGGCAGGCTGATATTGGGCCCCCAATTATAGGTTACTCTGTGGTCAGGGAAAAGTCACTCTTTATAGGCCCTCTGAGTGAAGCTTCTGTCCCTTTGCTTTGGAGACATCTCTAACTTTGTATACCAGTAGGTTATTCTGGAGGAAGGATGGAGGACACAGCACAGTAAGAGCATATGGGGGTGCAGATGATATAGTATATAAATTAGCTGTTGTAACACGTGTTTTGAAACCACCCTAATCTATATATAGACTGGTGAATTGCCTTTGGTGGCGATTTCATGCTTTGAAGAAATGCTCTACCAGGATAGCTCATGAAATAATCTTCTGTTCAGTGAGAAGTCATTGGGCTTTTTGTGTAATTCCACAAAATGTCCTTCAAATGAATGTCAGCCCTCTATCCAGCGCATGGATCCAGGCTTCCTACAGTGGTTCAGAGCTAAGCACTTAATATGTGTGACTGCTGTCTTCAGTAATCACCTCATGGAGGCGTTATGGTGAGCTAGCTGTCTAAACTGCAGCATCGCCTGTTCGATTCCAGCCAGGGACCTTTAGCTCATGTCATCCCCCTTCCCCTTTCCCCATTATTCTTGTCACTATCTGTCAACTATCAAATAATAAGAATGAGAGGGACTCTTCAGAGAAACTAAGAAAAAAAATCCCCACCTCTTTTTTTTTTTTTTTTTTTTACAGTTTTTGACCTTCATGTTTTGCTTCAGCACATTAGATCCTAAATGGTACATCAGCTGCTGTCCTTGTTTTTGATTTATTACTTTTTATTTTGAAAGTAGTTGTCGGTTAACAGTAGTCCATCAGTGTTTTCTGCTCAAATCTACCTTGTCCAAAATCTTAAAATCTTTTGGTTTTGAATTTTTGTATGAGGCATATTGAGTATTTTATCAGTTTGTGGTCAGATTTGGCTCCACGAGTTCTACAGCTGTCGATTAAATGAGAGCTTTGAAAGTCAGTTATTGTTCAGAAATTTACATGCTTCATTTTTTCCCATGTGAATGTCAACTCCTGCTTTTGCTTGAATCCCTTGTACTTGCTTTAAAGCAAATGGAGCATTTTATTTATTAAACAATTCCTCTGGCCTACAATAATTGAAATGCACTAATTTGATAGCTGACGTCAAACAGAATAGGAATCATGTTTTTTGAGGATTTTCATTTTACTTTTGCTTTCAAAGGCCACTTGCATTGTCACAAAGACATTTTTGCATGGTTAAAAATACATACACAGTGGAGTTATTCACAAGTGTCACCAGATATCACATTTTGTTTCATGTGTGAATTGGACTCAGTCAGGGATGGTTGTCAGCAGAGATGTTAAATCTACAGTATTGTTCATATTCTGCACGTGTGTCTGCATTCCAATGTGCAGCCAGCGTTGGATCACAAAGTAATACATCAGTGTATAGACAATAGCACGTGTTTGGAAGACTAGCACAAGTGTCTGTATAAATGTTTTCAACATCAGTTTGGGTTTTGATCATTTTTGGTATTTGTCTTATTCTTTACCTGTGTGGCTGCCTTATTTTGATACAAAATGCAGACAATATATTTGAGTACCTTTTTCTCTCGAAGCCTGAAATGACCAGATATTGACTACTTTTGTGATATGAAACAACACACCAGTAGTAATGATTTTCCCAAAGAATTTCAGTTGAGCTGACTGGTTTGCCCAAAATAATAAAATGTTAAAAGCTCCCCATCTGAGTATCACATCTGGCGCAATTCACTGGCCACTGTTAGGGCTCTTATACACAGATGTGTTCATGTTCCTGAGCTCATGTGCACAAAATCCATCGGTCAAAGGTAAATCCCCTACAACACGTGCAATCAGCTGCTGGAAAATGTGTAAACTGTGGAGATCTGTGGCAGAGCTTTTAATTTACCTTTCCTTTAGAATTGTACATGAAGTTCCTGCTGACTTTTGGTCATTTTCTACAGAATGTAAAAGCCTCCGAGGGATAATTTGTTTTCATTTAGGGGCCAGAAGGAAGGCAAGGGCAGTCTGCTCAGCAGAGCATCAAGCAGTTGCAGTCAGGTGAAACTGACATGTTTGTGCTCATCACACATTATGTATTCAAAGAGCATCTGAGTTGAAGAGTCAGTAAATGTCATCATGTCTGGCAAAACAAAAAAACAGAAAACTTAATATATGTGAGAACTGATTGATCAGATCAGAATCTCCATGCCTCTGCCTTGATGTCAGAACACAAAAAATGTAGCCTATTTTTTTACTAACCTAATAACATTGCAGCCCGATTTTATTAAACCTATAGATGGAGATGATGCAGTTGTTGACAATAATTATTTTTTTTTACTGTTTATGGTGACTAAAGCTGCAATCTACAATAGTTCTTTGAGCAAAAAATTCCAATATTACCTTTCAGCATACTGTCATCCAAGTGGAGGAAACATGACTTCTCCACACTTTTCCTGACTCTGTTTTAGAACTATACCAAATATACCCCCTGATAAGGAGCTGTTCAGGTGTTTTCAAACACATTTGATACTATGCAGTTGACAGCCGTAATTACCGCTCATTTTTGCCTTCGCCACAGGGTATTGTCATCAGTTTGTCGTCTATCTGTCCGTAATCTGTTGATTATCTTTTCAGTTAGTCGCTTGAGAATTAAAAAAAAAAAAAAAAAAAAAAAATACGGTGAAAGAAACACTAATTGGTGTTAATAATCCAGTAATGGAAAGTAATGAAACCAGCACGATATGGGTTACATCTACTGTATGCATAAAAGTTTAACCTTATTGCTTTAAAACAAAAAATAAAGTAATTAACCAATTGATTTTAGTAGTTGGCAGATAATAGTTGACACAAATAATTGTTGCAACTTTAAAGTTAATGCACTACTTAGGTTGGTATAACAAAAGTGCCTAATTTTCTACAGCAGTTCCCAAATTTCAAATGGAACTGATCTGACTGCACCATGTTGAACCAGACCCAGTATTTCAGGCCCCTTAGTCAATACTGTTTGGTGTGTTTTACTGTATTACTTTAATTTTGAAAAGAGTGTCCATGCTGTTGTTAATTTACAGTGGAATTTGCTGCGGATAATAGAAGGTGTACCTCTAAGACAGTCGAGGGAATTGGAAACATAAATAAAGTCCAATAGTGCTGACCTGTATGATTGTGCAAAGATCCGCAATTAATCGTGTGTCCTTTTTTTATAGAGAGCTCCAGAGTTGAACCCCTTTGTATGCAAAGCTATGCCTCTCCACTCATTTGAATCAAGGCTAAATTACACTGACACTTTATTCCCCATAGCTTTGACACCTCTCGCCTTTGTGTTCAGGATCAGGATTCAGTCCTCGGGTGCACGTCCCCTGCTTAGCCTACATATGCTGAGTAATTCCACAGATCTGCTGTGACAATATGGTATGCCCTCTTTTGTTGCTATTTATTTAAAATGACACAACTTTGTAAAAGATATATATATATAAACTAAATATTTTCTCATTCATTCACCTGAGTTATGTCCTTTTTGTACACATCCTTTAGATTTAGTTAGTATTTTCGAGCTTACATGTTGACAGATTGTCTGCCTTGCCCACTCACAAACATGTCATAAAGCTTGTTTGGCTTAACTGCCCGTGGTGTGGGTTGAAATTGTTCTTTGAAACTCGGTTTAGGTACACGCAAACCCTCCAGCAATTTGAGGAAAAGGCCTCGACCTTAAAGTGCTATTTAATTATAAAGTGAAATTAGAGATGTTAAGACAGCTAAGACAAACATAATCATTGTAGATACTTTACCAATTAGCTTTGAAGCCTATTAGCTGTGATTACCGCTCATCTGCACATCACAGGTTCGTTTGGACCAAGTAAGCTACGGTTGCTTTGAAATGTCAGGGGGCCTAATTCTCGATGGGCCCTTCACAGATTAGTCGAGTCAAGAGAGGAGTCTGTGATGAAGAGCAACACAGTCAAGTACCATCATCAGCCAATGTGAAGCTTTCTGCAGTCGGCCAGCATACTTATGTATGATTGTTTTTAGATTTCTTTTTTCTTCAACTCGATTGGCTTGTATTTCTTGCACTTTCTCTTTTTCATCTGGATCTCACAAATACATGCTTTAATAAACATTGCTATTTTAATCTGACATTAATCTTTTTATTGCAGACCCTGAAGAGAGAACAGTTTTCAGATTTTTTTTTTTTTTTTTTTTTATTCCACAGCTGAATTACACTGACAGTTTCAATCATATTCCTTTTTCATAATCAAAAGTCTGTGTGCAATTTACCACATTTTAAAGAGTGACTGTTTAGTCTCTAAATAGTGCAACTATTCATTCAGTTGGTTAAGCCAGAGCATTAATTATGGAAGTGCCAATTTTCATCATAATAGGCAGAGCAAACAGCATTTGTCAGACACATGGGACACAGATGTTTGAATTAGTGGGACAAATCATTACTTCCTTTTCACTGGAACTTCATGAATGGATGAAAAAGGAGAGTGTATCGCCATCAAATAGGCTATGGCTCGTTATTCAGTGGTTAAAACTGCCTCTGTTCATTGTGGCAATCTGTATATTCCCATTTTACCAGAGTCATTGTTGAATTTTGAATGCACTGTTAGGAAAAGAGATGTAGGAGAAGGATGTCTGTGAAAGGGGAAACAGACCGGATCCTATTATTATAATACAAGGGATTCAACTTACTGAAGATGCTACAGTAACTCGGAGCAGTACAGGTTTTTTAAGATTTTCTGTTCCGTGGCAGATGATGTCGAACATGTTGTTACTTTATTGAATATACTGTTTCTCAGTGAGGAAAAGTCGTCATGTTTGGTGTCTGTTTTTGCTCCTCACCACCTCTCTTTTGCCTTTATGCTTCTGTGCAAGTGTTTTGGATTTTGCTATTTTAGTCTATGTAGTGTATGTTGTGAGAATATCAGTCAGACTGTAGGAGTATTATGAACTCACTCTGTGGCAGAGGTGGCACCCCCCCACCACCACCCCATATACTGTATAATGTTGATGTTGCTCTTCTCTTGTTGCTCTGCCAATTCCACTGCTGCCTCATTGTCTGTCTTTTTGCTCTCAGGCTCTTCCTGTGTTCCTGTTAAAGCAGTATGTCACCTTAGTCCACCCTTACTGTAAGCAGCTAGAAACCTTTAATGAAACTTTAAATGCCTGAGTAATGCAGTCTGCACAAAAAAAAAAAATACTGTGAATATGGGCTGTGTTAAATTTTCATTAGCACTACACACACTATATTTGGGATTTCTAGCTTTTTTTTCCCCCCCCCGATTGCTTCCTGTCTCCTGTGAGAAGGAAGTCGTTTGGAAGCTGCCTCGAAGAACTGACACCACAAAGGGTTTGTCTGACAAAGACTAAGTGAGCCATTGACAATGCACAGGCACACCATTTGTTGTTTACAAGATAGGATTTCACATTAAGAATTTGAATAGTGAATGTATTTCTGGAAAACTTTCACGGCCACAGTTGCATTGATTTATTTGCTTGGAAATGAATGTAGAACTTGTCATGGCGCCACACGAGTTCTTAGGTGTTTTTTTTTTTTTTTGTTTTCTTTGCAAACTGACATGGATGTTTGACATCTTTAGTACCGAAAATAGATGAGATTAATAAAGTTTCTATCAATGCACAGCTAAACATGACGAGACAGCAAAGCTATACTCATTAATCTTTTAAGACCCTTCCACTGTCAACGCAGGGAAAAAGCCAAGTTGACTTCAGCTTCCTGAACTGTCACTGGTGGAAAGATGTTTTTAAGCTTTCCAGTGACATAAAGGGCCCGAATCGGCTGCCACCTCTCGTTCCTTTAGTTACTTCTTTTTCAGTCCTCCTCCTCGTCTCCTTTTTAATTTTTCTCCTTTTTTTTTTTTTTTTTCTTTTTTTTTCATCTTCAGCACTCTGCTTCTCCTTCTGCTCAAACCCTAATTTAGAGAATATGGAGGTAACTTTGCACCTCCATGCAAAGTGCCAAGAATGAATACCGCCGCTTGTTGCTGACATTTGAGGAGCTTATTTTGGGAAGAAATCATTCTGATAGAAGACACCGAGTGAACTGTAATGCATATATTTGTTCTTCAAACTAAGTCTGTCGGAACAAACCATATCACACCATAACTATCCGTGCATAGTGTAAGAGAATGATGAAGCTTGTAAAACTGAATTAGTGCAGGAAATTCATCAGCCAGCTGCTATGTAATTAAGGATCTTGAATAATACCACATTTTAAATCTAATACTGAGGATCTAATGTGTAGTGTATAATCCTACGGTCAAGATTGGCCTGTTAATTAAATCCAAATATAAAACGGTTCAGTATTATTTGTCTATAATTTATCATCGTTATATTCAGCCAGAGCTCAGCATTTTGTTGTGAAGCTGCTTTACTGAGAGTGTGTCGATGGCATTAAACGTATGGGGGAAAAGTATCACTAAAAGCTCAAAGCAGGGATCCTTGTATGAGTCATAATGTATTGTTTCATACAATGTTTTGGATTCATGCATAATCGGTGTCAATGTAGCTTTGTTTTCATGTTTCCTCTTGTTTTTGATGCCACACATTGTCACGTTTTTATGTTGACATGCATTACTCTCATTTATAAGCATTGGGTTAAACACAAACTTGATAAATGTCAAATAATCTTTAAAATATGAACATGAAAGCACATTCTCAGGTAGTATTTTGTTATGTTGCTTTGTGACAGGATGATTCCCCTGAAATTTGTGAATAGCTAAATTCATCTTTTTGTGCTTAATGTCAATCTATACATTTCCAATATATCAATAGCTAATACACTTTTTTTTTTTTTTTTTTAATTAATAATACACATAAAGTAGGTGACAGTGGCATGGATTTGACATACTAACACTTCATGAATTATTCACTGATGCTAAATGAATTTTGCATTAGCTGGTGCTAAAGCTGCATTGATTCTTTTAATCATAATTATCTTCAGTCACTCACTTACGTGGGATGCTGTAGCTGTTGTCTTCTTTGTTTCGTTCCGGCAGCCACCAACACTCCTTTGTGGTTTGGACAACCCACTCTCTCCTCGCTGCCTGTCCGACTTACCACCTGATGGGGTAAATGTACCAGTACATTGCCTGTGCTCTGTGTCAGTGTGATTGTGACCACTGTTCAAGCCATGACAGTTTCTCAGCGTTTAGTGGTGATTGTGTTTACAAATTCCTATCAAAGTTGTCCATGATCATCTCCCTGCAAAATGTACCATATTGCCCAGCCCATCCTTGTATATTATTATTATTATTATTATTATTGCAAATAAATCTGTATTATTAGTATTGTTTCTAAGTCAGTTGCATACTGTTAGCATGTATCGCCTACATTACAGGTCCGTGCCTACCTTTCCTTGTTCCATGTGGTAGCAGAAACCTTTGTGCTTTTATGTTCTGTTTCGTCTGTGTTGTTGCTGTATCCTCATTGGTCCTCTTCCTCATTCCATAGTTCTTGTATGGCATGTGAAAGGAATGATAATTGGATTCAACCTGACCTGCTCTTAATATTTATCCATCATATACTCCTAATGTCTTTATTAGACAGTTAGGTCTTGTAATAACGGCTGTAGTCAGCTGAATTCGCGTGTGTTTGAGTGCAGGGATTTGAGACTTCGTGAAGTGACACACAGTCTTTGATCAGTCGGTCTTTGTCAGCTTTTAGGTTGACTTGAAGTACCCAAGCCCTTAAGTGAAATGTCATTTAAAAAGAAAAAGGAAAGTTTTTTTTTTTATCTCACACAAACAGCACAGTAAGAGGTTGCAACCTTTTCTTTAAGACTAAAGATGTCAAATTGTATTACTTAGTCTCTCTCGCGCGCTGAAATGCACTGACTTTAAAATCAGATTTTTATGCTGCAAAAGCGCGACTGACATGACTATACTGCTAAGTTGACAAAGTTTTTGCACCTCCATGTGACCTTGGATAATTATGACTCACAGCTTTGCAAATACATTTTACTGTTTCTGTCATGATGTTTTATTTTCAATCTCCTTTTCCACAGCTCACTGCTTAGACTCCTTTTTCCTGCTTATTCCTTTTGGGTTAATCCAGTAAATAAAATGAGTCATTAAGAGTAACTAAAAAGGAACACGGGAATAAAGAATAAATGTTAGTATTTAGGTAGGATGACTCATTAAACCGTTTAATATAGTCAGGCACATTTTATTAATTTACCTCATAGCCTCATTCTGAACTCTTAGTGGAAAATCTGCCTTGATTTATTGGTCTTATATTAACTTCCATTTAACATCAGATTTCTCACTGATTTGGAACTTCTCACATTCCAATCACATCACTCTCCATAAGACTTAATGCAGTTGGAATAAATAATAAATAAAATGGAGTATGATTAAATAAAACAGAATTACCTAAATATGCTAAAGTCAATTTGCTTACCACAACAAAATCAAGTGTTCACCCACAGACTGACTTAGACTCAATTCATTACATAAAAAATCCACCCAAAAACCATTAGTCTTCTACATCTGACATGCACTGCCTGCTCATTGGACCTGTTTAAAGGCACAAATTTACTGCTATGCTGAGCCAGACATTTTTGTAAAAGAATATTTTATCAAAATGGGGCCAGTCTTCATCTGAAAATGAATGCCTTTTAAGTCTCAGATGCCACATTCACAGACTATTTTGTCATCTCTGTGTATTGCAAGGAGAAATAGTTGTAATATTTTAAGCCTAGTTTTCATTCAATGGGCTATGTGAAATGCTGATTTTTATAGGCCAGTGTGTTTCAGTGCTACTTTATCACTGTATCTCATCTTACTTAAATCAGAACAGGTTCCTGCACAGAAGGAATCATCTCTTAGTTTAATTAGCTCTTACATTTATTTTGTTAGAGTACCTGCCTGAATGTACGTCAGCAAGGCTTTTTTTTTTTTTTTTTTTTTTTTAGAAACACTGCAGAGAAAGAGATTAATTGTTTCACATTGCTCTTCTTCTTCTAGATGGATAGATGGATGGGTGAAAGCAGCAGACTCACTGTGACAAGAGGCACACTGGAGTGAGACAGCCAACTCGGCGCAGAGCATTACATATTGTTTACTTGCGTTGTAACCTTTAGAGACGGAATCACTGTATAACAGATGACAAATGCTTGGCTGATTTTGCTCATCCACAGACTGTTATAATTTTTACCCAAATGAGCTTCGTTCTCTAATGTCAGTTTTGTCAGCACTAAATGTACCCATATCCCGAGAGTATCCTCCCCACGGGGTTCTGAGTCACACTTACCATCTTTCTATGTTCACTCTCTGTGGAGCAGTTAACAGGCTTTACACCATATTACATTAAAAGCTGAAGCCCAAGTTTGACTTTCTTTTTTTAATTTTTTTTTTTTTTTTTATCCTCAATACATTTTTGTTGCATTGTCTTAAAGCACAGGATTATCATATGGTCCACACTAATTATGTAAAACCATGAAAAGTCACAGAAAACAGAGCAGATATTTTTAGCATAAGGCTGTTAATGACAGAGTTGCAAGAAAATCTCTTAAGTAATCATCATCTGTGTTTCATCTGGTGTACCAAGCACTGACAAATGTCTGTACATATTTAAGAGTTTTCACATTTACTCTTCCTCAAAATCAGCCCTGTCAGTGTTGCGGAGCCCATCAGAGTTCATTAATGTATTTTCAAATCTGAGAAATATCAGCCACAAACACTATTTTTGGGGTTTATATTATGCACATGCTGTCACTGTTGAGTCAAAACACTGCGTGAATGTGCTCTGCAAATTTTATTGAATATTATATCTTATAGTTGACAGTTTGACCTGAAAGAAGTTCAAAGTATTAATCGTGCATCATCTGAAACCATGTAACTGTACAAAATTGTTAGGATGTGTATGTCTCTCTTTTGAAATAATTAGTGGGCCACTGTGACAAAACAGCTGAATGTTAACTTGTCATTGTGGTTTTTATTGATTAGATTAGGTAGAATTAAGATGGATAGATAGAAATATCTGTATATGGTCTGTGTTACATGTCCAGTCCAACTTGTTGTCCTGCCACCGCCCGAGGTACTTGTAGCGGTCTACAACCTCAACCTCAACTCCTTTGATCATAACTGGTCTTGGATGAGATCTTGACTTCCCATAGACCAGACCAGCTCCTTAGTTTTTGGGGTGTTGAGCTGTAGATGCTTCCTTTGGAGTCGTTCACCAGCCTCCTGCACTTCTCTCTGAGACACCCCATGATGGTTGTGTCATTTGTGAACTTCTGTATGTGGCATAGCTCTGAGTTGTAACAGAAGTCTGAGGTTTATAGTGTGTAGAGGAGAGGGATCAGCACCGTTCCCTGTGGTGCTCCTGACCACAGTGTCACTCGTGTGCAAATATGACGTAGCAGTCTGGTGTATTAATTGCCACCTTTGTGTTTTTATGTATTAAGAAATGAGCTGGATTTTAAATGACAAAAATCAGATTTTTCTGTTTGTAGAATAAGAAACTGGTATCAGAGTTTTTACTTTGGCTTTCAGTTAAAACTATCCAGAAGTTTTTGATTTGAAGTGGCACCAGATTAGTTGGAGCTCAGTGGAAATGGTCATTGCAGGGCTGTGGATTTCAGTCTCGGAGTACGGGATGTTACTGTACATCACCTTTCTCAGATCTCACTGCTAGAGTAGCACACCTGTTTGAGATAATGCAGTGCATACAGTATGAAATGGCTTGTAGATTATCCAGCTATGCAACAAAGGAATTTAGAGGGACTGGAAATGAAGTGATACCCATACAACTCCACAGATTAAAAAAAAATGTATTTATTTAATAGATGTTTTCTCAGTTTGTTTCTCTGTACTTATTGTGCTTACAGATATAATGTGCTGTTTGACTGTTGCTTTACTGAATGTTAGCTAAGGGTATTTCACAATTTAAATCACTTATTTCTCAGTGATCATGTGACAAATAAATCATTCATTTCTTATGCGTGGTGTGAAAGGCATTGTGCAGTTCATGTTGTGTAAGCCATGCTGGGCTTCTCATTCCAAGATTCACGTATCACAGATTAGAAATTGCTTGGATTGATTGTCGTGTGTGTGTGTGTGTGTGTGTGTGTGTGTGTTTTTTTTGTTTTGTTTTTTTTTAATTTTTTTTTTTTTGTGTGTGTATTGTGAAGAACCCTGGGCTTTTTCGTAGCACACAACATCAGATGTGGAGGCCGTGCTGAGTGACCTCTGTAGAGGAGGTGTTGAGATTGTTGCTCAAAGACACTGTGGGCAAGGTGGAGTTTACCTTATACAATCCCAGCCAAGATGCTTCCTGCTGGTTTCAGATTTGCAACCTTTAGGTGACAATTTGTGTAACAATTGGGCTACCTCTACCCCATATGTCCTTTAAGTAGTGTCACTTTGAAAACTTCTTTGTCCTACTTCTGGGGTGCTAAAATTAGATGCATACACATGTTTTTGCTACCCTTTAAAAGTGAAAACGCCTTTCCTTGGCCCCCCCCCCCCCCTTACCAGATCCCTCGTGGAGGACGACGACGCTCACATGAAAGTTGCTCTGGGGTATGGTGATATGGGCATCTCTGCCCATCTACAGGCATCAAAAACTGGAAACACGCGCTTTTTCACAAGCAACACGCACAGCTCAGTGGTTCTTCAGGTGAGAATATACTCACATATCTAGAGACCATTAAGTGGATGTATAAATATTGTAAGAAGCGTATTTGCTGTATGATCAAGTCACAACTGGTTTAAAGTCTCATTTACATATTGTCAGTATAGAAGTAGCAATGACATGACAGTATTAAATAAAGTATTAGTCTTTCGCTATGGCGCTGATGCTAATGTTTGCTGTACTCGTCTTGATTTATATAATTCTGGGCATATTAACTATATTTTTTTTCAGGTTGCAGGTCAATGAATCTGTGATTAAGATTGTATCCTCACCGTCAATGTTTTAAAATGAAGCAAATCTCTACATGAGTTAATCAATGCTTAACAGAGGACTAAAAACTGGAAAATATATCTTTATTGAACTCTTTTCATACAAATCACCCCCCCCTACGCTCCTCAAAATCAAAACTATGCTAAAAACCCTATTGCAGCAAACATTATAGGACACATTTATTAACCAATATCATTCCGTAAACGATTAGCCAGATGCTTTTGGGATCATCCAGATGCTTTGGGGATTTCATTTGCAACATGAAATACTGATATGGTGCTGACTAAGAATCTGTCAGAATTCAGAGCAGTCTTTTAGCTCAAAGATTCTGAAGCGGCCTACTTTTTCATTTAAAAAAACTATTAATATTTGAAGCAGTTATACCACAGTCGGAAAGCATATTATCACATTGACATTTTACATAAACTACCATCTTCTTGATGTGGATCCACCCTTAAAATGTCAACACTTTAATAGCTTTGCATACAAAAGATCATTAAAACAGATTTTATGAATCTGTGAAGGGAAGTCACTGCTTTTTCCTTCACAGTACAGCTTCAAGGAAAAGCAGCTATCCACAAATAGAATACATAAATTAGTGATGTATCCTATACTGTAAGTGCATAACAATGCAGGGTTCACCGTTACAAATAAATGTGTTACAAGAAGTACAAGAGTTAGTTTTATGTACATAGCAGGATAATAGAGAAAAAGAAAAATCAATCCCTCATTTACACTCTGGGGCTGCTTTAACATGCCACCACTGATTTGCATAAAGTTTACATCAGCTCAACCTACAGTTGTGGGTGCTGGCATTGGACTGTTTGCTGCTGCAGCAGCAATGTCTGCCAATGTCACCAGCTCGCATTGGAAATAAATATGGGTGTTGGCTGCTCTTTCTCTTCATTAATCTTCTGTGCATCAAAGTACAGTAATGAATGATAATGATTTTTCTAGGCCATCTGATCTTATCTTTTACCCTGAAGCCACAGTTAGCTGGTAGATCCAGTTGTCCATTATACTGGTCTGCGTAGAAGAGCCCTCTGTAATTTTAAAATAATAGTTGTAGAAGCCGACGTCTGTATTCAAAGCCATTAGTAGAACTAGTCGTGTCCAGCTGAATAAACAGAACAGACCTATTAAGATACATTTGTCCGTTTTATTAGCAAAATAAAGTCTGAGATGCACAAGATGTAAGAGCCATTGAGATTTAGGATGAGAATCTCTCATATCATATTCAATCTGCCAGTAATTAAAAAATGACCAGACTTGTAAGATACGAGTCTCTGAAGACTCACTACAGCTGACCACATTGTAAAAGTAAATTATCCCACATTTCAAACCACCAATAACCTTATTGATCAAATAATGAGGATAGCATTCTTTGTTTTAATTATAAGCCTGTCCTCTGAGGGAACTAAAACCATTAAGGGTGCAGTTAAGATGTAGCTTTTAGTATATTGTTCTAAACCAGTGGCAGTTATGTGCAAGAGGAGCATAGTGCAGTCAGTAAGATGGGTCAACAAGACAATAGGGACATTCCATATCCTTTTGGGTTCATGAATTTATCTCTGACAAAGTGACATTTATTTTGGTCTTTACTGAGTATTAGAATTATCTACTGAGTTCAAAGGAGGAATCTGGTTTTTTTTTTTTTTTGGTTTTTTTTGCTCGTTTCCCTGACAAGAATTGGAGTTGTCATGTTATCCTGGGTACCATTCTAGACTGAACTGAGGTCGAGAATAAATCAAGTATATATTACAGTCCAGCTTCTCTCAGCACAGCTCGTTGCTCACATGCATCTTCTGCTGTTTCCCTCTTTCCCTCAGGGATTTGACCAGCTGAGGATAGAAGGTTTGCTATGTGACGTCACGCTGGTGGCTGGAGATGGCGATGAAGCTTTTCCTGTACACCGAGCCATGATGGCCTCCTCATCAGACTATTTCAAAGCCATGTTCACAGGTGGGTCTACAAATCCACCGAACATCTCAACAGGATCCCCACTATACTTAAATAAAAAAAAAAAAGTATGCTGATCTAGTCTTTTATGAAATAGCAGAGTCTACTCCTTCTTGGTGTGACGCATTAATTAGATCGCTTTGCATCGTCTTGCTCCCTACATTGTATTATCAAGTAATGTTTTTTTTATTCATGAAAATTCTCATGCTTTAACACAGTCCCAGTTATGTCACAGTCATTTTGCCTCATGAGAACTCACTCAGACTGACCTTGTGCCTGCAAGCCTCCTGTATTGTGTGCATTTCCATAATTCATAAACGTTTCCATGTTGTAGAACCTGCTTGAACTGGTCGGTCTTATGGCCATGTGTTCACAGTCGTTCATATTTGTATTGAAAGGAAATATGAGAAATGTTCACCTACTTGTCTATTGCGCATAAGAATCTTGATTAAGTGTGTACAATTAAGAATATTTTCAGTTCTAGTGCATACAGAAATGTAGTAATTGTCAGAAGCACTGACCAGAATATCTCAGGATGCAAAACAGGACTCAAACTTACACAGCAGTTGCAATTTATTTTATTCATTTTAGCAGGTTTTTTTTTAAGTAGTTAAACCTGTGTAAATCTTTATACTCAGCGTCTTTCTGTGAGTGACCTTGCAGCTATGATTGAGCTCGTGTATAAAATTTTCCTGACTAAAATTAAGATTCAATTTGCCTCCATTAGAGATTTGATCAGTCATTAAGGGTCAGTCATTTAAAGCACTTGATGCAGTATTTAATGGAAAACTGTATCTTCAACTTATACTACACATTGCCTTCCTATTTCATAGCCAGTTGCATGGAAAGGTTAAAGTGTGCGATGAAGATGATTTTTGTTGGGAGAACGGAAGAAAAGCTTGTTGGAGCAGGAGAAAAGGGCATTTCTGTACTAAGAGCAAAAGAAAAGAGGGTTGTGCGAGCTTAGCTGCTGAGCAAAGGTTTCTAGCCAAGCTGAGACCTTCAATCCTCTCTGTGACATTAGTCCCCTGACACTGAATATATTTCATTGACATTTGTGCGTAGTGCTATATACATCAAAAAGACAGAATGCATTTTTTGGGGGGGGTTATAAGCCTAATTGAGTTTGTTCACTTATGCAAGGTTTACTCTCCAAGTTCCTCAGAAATCAGAAGGATGTAGCTGTTCACAGGGCCGTTCAGCCAAATGAGATTATTTATGCATTTGCACCATATTTAAAAATCCACTTCCCCTTTTTCCCAACTCTCTCCTAATGCAGGTGGAATGAAAGAGCAGGATTTAATGTGTATCAAGCTCCATGGAGTTAACAGAATAGGCCTAAAGAAGATCATCGACTTCATCTACACAGCTAAGTTGTCACTTAACATGGAGAATCTGCAAGACACACTGGAGGCAGCCAGTTTCCTACAAATTCTACCGGTGCTGGATTTCTGCAAAGTCTTTCTTATATCTGGGGTAAGGATGCAGACACGCAGCAGTTCAATTAGATCATGTAAAATAAGTCTTTTTACTTGCATCTTGGTGTCAGCATTATGAAAAATAGAGGCCCTTCCTGTCATGAATAATATATTGCACTGTTATTTAAATGTTGTGTTTTTGTCCATTGTCTTGTGGTCAAAATTAGCTATATATAATCAGTTAAAGACCACAGTAAGGCAACATATTAAAGAAAGCAGAGGGTAAGATACAATGGACCAGACAGGGGTCAGTGGGCTGTGCTTGGCTGCAGATTCACATATCATTGATTCTTAATCTTTTGACTAAGACAGTGGCTTCAGGCTAAGGGCATTTCTTACAAGGCTGGAAAAGTACTGAGTAACCTTGCTAAATAAAATCCAGTACGCTCTGAAATGAGAAACAGCCAAAAGAAAAAAAATCATTTGCTGATTCCATTTATTGATATAATTGAACTCGGATTTGATAGTTTCAGGTTTTACGGATTCCATGGAAGGAGGTGTTTAAATAGACCTTGACAAAACAACAGAGTGTTAAGTAATGGTTTGGGTTTTTTTTTTTTTTTTCATATAAAAGTACTCATAAAAAGGTAATTACTCACATCAATAATGCTCACTGAATTTGATTAAAAGTAAGGGTATGCATTTTTTGTTGTTTTTTTTCTTTTTCTAATATATTCAAGTGAAGTGTGATAGAAGTGTGAATGCATAGAAGACCATAAAATGTCAGTAATTACGACTCTCAAAACCTCATCTCTTGGGGTACTAAATGTAAACTGAACTATTTAATGGTGTGTTACAAGTGTAGGCTTTATGGTAATTTATTCTTAACTGCTCCATCCCTCACTGCTAAATGATTTTAATATGAGCAATTGTTCCCTCCATATTAGTCGGGAAGATCCAGTTAATCTTATCCTAAGATGGTGTTAGCATTTCAAGCCTCTAAATTGATCTTCCTTTCAGGTATCTCTTGACAACTGTGTAGAAGTGGGGCGCATTGCCAACACGTATAACCTCACAGAGGTGGACAAGTATGTCAACAACTTCATCTTGAAGAACTTCCCCTCACTATTGGGCACAGGAGAGTTTGTCAAGCTACCTTTTGAACGTTTGGCGTTTGTATTGTCAAGTAACAGCTTAAAACATTGCAGCGAGTTGGACCTGTTCAAGGCTGCTTGCCGCTGGCTACGCTACGAAGAAGGTCGTATGGACTATGCCGCAAAACTCATGAAGAACATCCGTTTTCCACTCATGAACCCCCAGGAGCTCATCAATCATGTTCAGACAGTAGACTTTATGCGCACAGACAACACCTGTGTCAACCTTCTACTAGAAGCTAGCAACTACCAAATGATGCCCTACATGCAGCCAGTTATGCAGTCAGAACGGACAGCAATCCGCTCAGACAGCGCCCACCTGGTCACACTGGGTGGTGTTTTGCGCCAACAACTTGTTGTGAGCAAAGAATTGCGTCTGTTTGATGAAAAAGCTCACGAGTGGAAGGCGCTGGCACCCATGGATGCACCTCGCTACCAACACGGCATAGCAGTCATTGGCAACTTTCTCTATGTTGTGGGTGGCCAAAGTAACTACGACACCAAAGGCAAGACAGCAGTGGACACTGTGTTCCGGTACGACCCTCGCTACAACAAGTGGATCCAGGTGGCCTGCCTTAATGAGAAACGTACCTTCTTCCACCTCAGTGCACTCAAGGGACACCTCTATGCTGTCGGTGGAAGGAATGCTGCCGGGGAGCTTGGTAAGTTTATTTCTCTGCTTGTTTGTTTTTCCGATTTCCTTTAAAGCAACAAGAAAAACCCTTTATTAATATTGCATGAGATAATTCGCTTAAATACCAAGTAACAGTGGGAGGAAGAATCTGCTGTTTTTAATAAGGCTGTAAGCATGCTGACATTGATAATCAAGTGTTGTGCCCACACATAATTTATTGTTTCAGCATGCCTTGTGCATAATCTGTGTGTAATTCAATAAATCTAGAGGATTGGAACATTATCGTAAACATCTTTACAGTTTAATTTAATGCAGTATGGGATCCAGTGCAGTGTTTGCGTTAAAAATTTTGTTAACAAAACTGGTGAATCATCAGTGTTGCAATGATTTCATGTGAAGAGGTGTTTCATTATGTTGTGGAGGTGTTTCTGATACTTTGCCCCCTCCCCCCTTTAGTTTGTGGTTTGTTTTTTTTTGTTGTTTTTTTTTTACCAGGCGATACAAAAAAGACACAACCTAAACCTCAAAAATGACTTGAGAAGGGCTTTTCTTTACAGTCTCAATATATCACATTGAAAGATTAGTTTTTATTCCTATATCAGAGAAAACTAAGAGAGTAGTTGGCTCTTAGACGCATGGAGCTGGCATATGAGCTGCAGTGGCAAAGGGATTATGTGAAATGGTGTCTATTTTTTTAATTATCAAATGTTTAATTAGTTTCAGTGCTTTATGAAGGGGTTGCATTAGTCTCCTCTTATCCAGTGCCATCAAAGCAGTCATCCAAATCTTGCCATTGTATTATTTTGCTACCTCTACAAATGTCTACAGAACATATGTAAACCAAAACTACATTTCTTATCACCTTCTCTACATATTTAGTATGTTCTAGTGTTTTAACTCTGTGACTGTTGGCCTTTCCTCAAAACATGGAGCTTGGGGGACTTTGGGGGAACATCACAAATCCATGACTTATCACTGTAGTTATTTCACATGTCAATTCTCTTTAGATTTCAGGTTTAAGTTATTCTTGTGGTTAGGATTAATGGGTAATGGTTTAGTTTAAATAAGACTCACTGAATTGTTTTTTTTTTTGTTTTTTTTTTCCAATTCACTTCTTTATGAACTTTTATATTAAACCAAACCTTGATGTTTTGCCAACCCTTACTATGTGTTGCCTGTGCCTAAACCTAACTATAAAAACTCTTACGTTGCATATGAAGATAATTTGAAAAGGTTAAATTAGTACAACATACAACATGTGCAAATGATTTTAAGAAATGGTTGTCAAATGATGCGGTTATAGGCATTTGGGATTTTTTTTTTTTTTTTTTTTTTTTCTTCCAGAGGCGTACATTGATGACTTGGTTGTCAATAATCTAATGTAGTCATAGTTCCACTTAATTTTAGCCTAAGATCAGTACTTGGGTAAAAAATAAAACAACTTAAGTGAATTTGTATACGTTCATGAGTCAGTTCATGGTAGTAAGTTTCTTTGTTGATGCTGAGTAACGCATCTGGAATCTGAGCATGTGTAACTGTGGCCCACAGAGCGGTGCCACCCAATACTTAAATTCAGCTCTATAACAGCAGCGGACAGAGAGCAGCCATGGTGCAAGCTGTCTTCTTTTCTGGGTTATAATTAGACCAAAGAACATGGCCCCAATTCACTGCCTGTCTACACAACTGCCTTTTTCTGCTTTATGTTCCACTGCCCTGTCACTGCATGTGGTTTCGCCTTGATGTTTTTCTAGAGGTGCCCAGCCCCTGCATTATATTTGTTTACTCTGTGGAGGTCATACGGGTGGGGTTTTATTGTTGTCTCAAATACCAAGATTAAACAAAAATAGCTCAGCAGCGTCAATGAAAGTTTCCTCCTGTAAATACCTACAATCATACATACCACTTTGGATTTTTTTAATACCCCACCAACACTTTTTATGATTTAGAGTAATATAATAAAAATGTATTTAGCATAAAGGAAGACCGTTTATGTTTTGGGTTTAAGTTTTTGCTTCCTCCCATATGCTACTTCTACACTTGCGGCATGTTTAAGTTGGGGTGAAAAATATATTTGTACTGCTCCGTAGAACCACTGTCTGCTGTTAGATGGTGTAAAACTTGCCACTGTGCATCCTCAAGGTCACATTGATATTATTTAGTGAGCAAGCAGAGAAAAGTACTTGCTCATTTTCCTGTCGGAGATATTCCCACCTGGCCCAGACTCCTTTTTTTAATAAATATTATCATCTTTCCTGTTAAATAAGTTCATCAAATCCTTCATAAGGCACATGATTTTATGCACAAGGAGTTCAGCTGAGACCTCTTACTTGGCACTAATCGGTTCACCAACTATTTTTTTTTTTTTACCAGTAGTTGCATCATTCCCTGGAAACAGGATATTTTGTTGCAATGCCTATATCTTGTCACTTCCTCTGACCCCAGACTTGTACATCTATTGACAACTGAAATGGCAAGTGGATATGGATTAGTTAGTTTACGAAACAAAAACATATCTACAAATGTTCTGCTCAGCCTGATGAAATGCATATTTTATGGTTTTGGTTGATGAAAATACTGTAAAACAAATCATCAGAAAACAACTGGAAAATGTGTCAATAATTCAAGTAATCATTAGTCACAGCCCCTTCAGACATGAGGTGTTAAGATTATGCCTCACTAATCTGTTATACACAGATTATACTTCACTCAAATGGGAACAGGGCAAAAACGATAAGATAACTCATCTGCGACCAAGATACTTTGGTAAAATATAATATGTATGACCGTCAGGTTTGGTATTGAGGGTAAAAAAGAAAACGCAGCCATATTTTAATGTTACATTGGAGCTCTAATGTTCTTTCACATCAAGTCAAAGTTCTCTTGACGCTTCAGTCTGCACTTCCTTTTCCCAGGCAGACAGTCTGCCCACAAGTTGTGGACCCTGGCTGCTTGTTAAGGGGTCACCTATCCACCAATTACTCACTATGAGCATCACTCATGTGAATCCCAATGTCTCTACTCTGACTCCTCTGGATTTTCTGAAGCCATCCACAGGGGCTGTAAGATAAAGGATCTTACAATCTCCACATTTCCTGTTCAGTCGGTGCATCTAGTGCCTGGTGGGGTAGTGGGGATGTGTACTCTGTATTTAAATCCGTGTGTTAGCTCCCACGCTGAGACCCTCCAAGGCCTCATTTGCTGCTGTTTGTCCTCCTTAGCTGTGTCTCGACCTACTTTCTACTAATACTGTTTTTTTTTTAACTCTCTCTCTCTCTCTCATCTTTTTCTTTAAGCTACTGTGGAGTGCTACAACCCAAGGACAAACGAATGGACGTATGTTGCCAAAATGAATGAGCCACATTATGGCCATGCTGGGACTGTGTATGGTGGTTATATGTATATTTCAGGTAAGTGTTTGGAGAAAACTTAAGTTCATTTATATTTGCTCCCATGTATAAAACCAAATGTTGTGAGGGCCTCTGATAACAGGTAACAGGTTTAATAACAGATTATATGTCTTGTAAAGAGAATAAGAATACACTTCAATCTATTGCAGATTCCTGTGAAGTACATTTTTCTTCTAACAGACGATTATAACTGACTTTTCCGTCATTACCTTCTTATACCTCTCTACCATTCTGCACTGTATGTGTCATGTACCATGAGTCACTCAGATGCTCTTTTGTTCTATTAAAAAAAGAAAAATGTGAAGATTACGTTATTAATGATTCATATTTCAACAGGTTGAGCTATTTAGGGACATCATCACCAACACTGATATTATGCCCGTGTTTTGCATTTTCTGAAGATGTTACAGTGTAGAAATGTCTCAATGGCACTGAAACATGATCCAACTTTGGTTTTCCACACCAGGAACTCACCAACATGTCATCAGGAGTGTCCCATAACCTCACTTTTTTTTCTTTTTCTTCCTTGCTTTTTTCCAAGAAAATAAAATATAGGAGTGTTTAGTCACAGTTCTTGGCAGCATAGTGGAAAATAAAGCTCCCTCCTGGAAATGTTTAATGATTATAAAAATAGCTTCACAATCCAAATGTTACTTTGAAATGAAATTACTAATGTGTGCTACATACCAAGTCAATTGTAGACACATAGTTGAATTCAGTGTATGTGATATTGGACTGTTTTTTTTTTTTTTATAACAGGGGTCAGGGTAGTATCAGTAGTAACAAATGTCATGATATAGTTTTTATATTGGGGTACATATCATTACATTGGTTAGTTTTATTTGAATTGTTATCTTCGCTTCCAAAATGATGATTTTAACTTAATTTCTCGCTACATAGATTTTTTTTTTTTTTTTTTTTTTTTGTAACGTGTCCCAATACTTTTGTCCATATCGTGTATCACAAATTTCTCGAGGCTTTTCATCTGTGCAGTGCACCACACCCTCTGCCCTTCATTCCTTTCTGCTCCACACCCCAAAAAAAAGATTAAAACAGCCTCAAATAGTCAAATAAATTCAAGAACACCAGAGGAGGGACCTTACTTCCAGGAGACAAAGACATGCAAGAGTTGTAGTTGCACACATTTGATACAGCGAGGAAGGTAAGCTTATTTACATAGTGTATTTTATTACATACCCAAAGTCGAATCATTGTGGTTTACATGTAGTCTATTTTAGGGATGATACACTGACACATGCATGCACAATTCAAGTGCACCGGTAGAGAAGCTGCAAGTGAATGGAAAATTTTGGAATGATATCGAGATGCATCAGTTATTGACTGTTTAAAATGTAAAAAAATTCATGAAAGTCAAATCATTCCGTAGAATATAATTTTACTTGCATTTAAAAGTATGAATATTTATTTGGGGAAAGACTTCCTTTTCTGAAGGCCACGTTAATGTGCGCCACAGATTGGAGGAAGTAATGAACATAAGAACTTTTCCTTTCAAAATAAATTGAATTTACCAACATATTTTAAAAAGCATTTCTTTAGTTTCATCTCTATTGGTATATGTGTTCCGTATCTTGATATTACTTTAAAAAATCTGAATCCCAAATATTTATATGGTAAAGAAAAAAATTTGAAGGGGGCGTCCTAACTTTTTCACATGACTGTATGTGAGCAGCGTGTTCTGAAATTGCACTAAAGCCAGTTTGCGAAAAGTCACGGTTTTGTTTGAAAAAGTAAATGATCAAGCTCATTGAAATGCACTGCATATTCTTTTACCAAAACGAATGTGTTGAATCACAATGTGTTTAATCGCTCTATATATAGTTATTTGGGTGTGTATCATATTGCGAGATGCCATGCGTATCTTTATTTATATGTGCACGCGCACACACACACAAATGATGTATATGTTCAATTAAAGCCAAATGTAGGATGTTCTGAATCAGTACCTGTAACAGTAAGCCTTTGGTCTATTGTGTCAGACACTCAATAAGCCTCCCTTTCATTCTTTTTAAATAGTCTTCGCATATCTGCAGTCGTTCATGTGCACTGAAAAGGCAGGTGAAGGTAGTTTTTACTCTTTTGTGGGTTCGGCGCTCTGGGCGGAGGGTGGACACTGAGATCACGCCTCTGGCTAGTCAGTACTTGCTCTGTAGGTGTCACCTCAGTGCTTGTTCACTTCATAGGATTGAAAACAAATCCTGCGTTATGGAGATGAGCCCTAGTTTCTCAGTGTGACTAATCCAGAGCAATGTTACAAAGAAAGGGGAGGGGGAAAATGGAAAAAGAGGGGAACACGGAGCGAAGTGGAGGACTGAAGCCTGTGTAGGAGGTGAAACACAGTAGAGCCTGTGTTAATCCCTCCTGGCCTTGAGTACCGTCACCGTTCACAAATGTAAAGCACGAGACCTGAACATAAACAGTGTTCATAAACATGACAAATGGCGCAGTTTATCTTGCACATGCACAATCAGAGCAGGTGGATTTCTTTCAGTGTTTTTGCATCACAAACAACAAAAAGAAAAGCCATTGACTAAAACATATACAATAACCACAGAAGTTACATCGGAATGCATGTACACTTCAAATGCAACGATCGAATATGTCTAGAGATCGTCATTTATTATGCTAGTTTTAGGAGAACAATCAGTGGTGCAGGCTTGTGACGGCCCACTGACTAAATCAATAGGTTTTATAATGATTTTTGGTATTTTCTGTCCGTTTAGCCTTTGCTGAATTAACATACATCTACATTGTTGCATTAAAGCAAATCGGTATGGAATATTAAAAATGCCCTCTGGATATAAATGAGCTTATTTATCATGTTTACCTGGTTTTATTAGATTCTGATTGGGATCACTGACGCCCTTAAATGCAAAAATTTCATCACACTTCTCAGCAGGCATTAATCTTTTCACTCAGGGCTGTGTGCATTTGAGCCACTGCACCGTACATGCAAACAGTGAATTTATATCATAATCCACACATCTCATTACTAAGACTAGTCTTTGTCTGTGTGAATGTATGTTAGTTTAATTTACCTTTTATGAAGCACTTGTTTGTTGCAGTGTAGCATACATGATTGCGCGTGTTTGTCGTTTGTGCTGAAACGTGTAAAGGAGCAGCAATTGTCCCAGTGTACGTTAGTGTAAAAGTCAGTGCAGGTTACCGCTTCTGTAATTTCTTATTCGTTTTAATTACCTGTAATTTCCTGGAAACAGGCTGTAAAGCAGTAACTAATTTCATGCATAATCACAGTGATTGTTTATATAAGCACAAACAATCTATTCAAACATTTTTTTAAAAACTTGCTAACATGGCATTTTGGTGAGGAAATGAACTGGGAAGTGCTGTATGTTTGCAAGCACACAAATGTGAAGCAAAGATGAAAAGCACACTTTAATTTTTTTCAAATAAATAAACACGACTGGGGATTAACAAAGTAGTCACAGGCTGTACAAATCTGCAGGTCACCAGCTGTTTTGCAGTCATTTTTGCCTCAGGGTTTACTCTGCAGTACTCGGTACTTATTGCAAACCCTTTTTGATATTCTAATGGATTCCTTTGTTGTTAGCTTCATGTTTCACTCATTCACTTGCAGCCTTTGTAAGTGACCCTACTGTAGCAGCTGGCCGAGCTGTAGCCAATATGTCATAGGCTTTGCACCTGCAGAAAAATGATTATTTGGGTAAAAGCAAGTCGAGCATTTTAAATGGGAGTGTGGGTTTACAACACAAACAACACACTCGAGCATTATTTAATTTATCCACGTTATACTGTTCAAGGTGCATCTGTTGGATAAAAATATAAATCAGGTTGCCAAGTATTGGTATTATATATTTCAGAACTTTTATTTTCAGTGCTTAACAAATTAGAGTACCTCCCATTGTGAGGTTTATGCCACATGCCTTAAATTAAAAGCATTCATAATTCCAAAATATTTTTTATGTTTCTGCAATTGTTAATACACCAGTATGGGGAAGCCTTTTCACCACAATGATATTTTTTAATGGTAAAATATGGTTATTATTATTATTATTGGGCATGGTGATGCAGTGGATAGCACTCGTGCCTCACAGCAAGAAGATCCTGGGTTCAATTCCAACACGAGTCAATAGGGGTGGGACCTTTCTCTGTGGAGTTTGCATGGTCTCCCTGTTGTGTCTGTGTGGGTTTTCTCTGGGTACGACGGCTTCCTCCCACCTTCCAAAGACATGCACTGATAGGTTAACTGGTTAATCTAAATTGCCCATCAGTATGAGTGATTGGTTGTTTGTCTTTATGTCAGCTGTGCATTGAACTGGTGACACATCCAGGGCGTACCCCACCTTTACCCATAAGTAGCTGGGACAGCCCCCCGCGACCCTAGTGAGGATCAAGCGGAATGAATGAATGAAAGAATTATTATTGTAATCCATGAATTTTAAAAATTACTGTTTTACAAAAAATGGAACTAAAAAGTGAATTTGGTCTGAAATTCCTTGTTTCTGTTCAAATTGGTAAAACGTCAAGAGCACACTGAAAAGTGAAAGAGTCCACATTAAAGCGTGCCATGTTACTGGATGGTCTCTGAGACTAATAGGGATACATTTGTTAAGCACTGTAGCCTATATACACATGCTTATTCCTAAATTCCACAGCAAAGTCTTTATTAAACTGCAGTACCTTGATGCAAAAGATGCAGGTAACTGAGCATTAGAAATTAGGGAAGCACTGTTGCACCGAGGCCCCACTGTAGCGTCCACAGTCTCAGGGGTTACAGTCGTGCTGTGCAAGGTGACCCATGGCGAAGTGCAGTTCTGTGTCCATCTGTCACTGCAGATCAGGTCACTTTCTGCGGCTGTGCTGCTGTGCTGTCTGAAGGCATCCTGTCAGCTGGATGAACCTGACAAATGCACTCAGCCCACAGACCGTCACAGCTCAAGTGGTGTGGCAGAGTTCAGACATGACTACTGAACCAGTGCCGAGCCACGCTGCCTGTGGTCTGCAACGTCTCACAGATTAAGGTCTGTGTGCAGACTCTGTGGTGGTCCTGTAATTAAGACACATTTTATAGTTCCAGCTGAATCCTTGCAGTACAGATTTTGTGTATTTTTTTTTTTTTTTTTCACTTACTCAGGCCTTAAAACGTGGACTGTGCCACAGTGTTATTGTATTTTCTTGTAAAGCTGCAAGATTTCATGTTCCTGACAGTACAGATGGAAGGAAACGTCAGAAGGATATAAAATAAACCTTTGTAAGAGACTGAATCAAGTGTTTTTTTTGTTTTTTGTTTTTTTTGGTTTTTTTTATGTTCAGAAGAAAAAGTGGGTCAGTGAATGTATTACATATTAATGGAGACAATAAACAAAAAGCGGTTTAGTTTTGAGATTAATCTGAGAAGAAGTCAGAACACAATTGTGCATGTGTTGTAATTCCTACTATAGGAAAAATAACTGTTGTTCCTTTGCAGCGTGTTGAGCAGTGAGCATCCTTAAGGGACTTTACTGTATATGGTTTTAGTTGGAGGATGAGCTCAGATCATTAGAAGTTGATACAGGAGCTCAGGTCTGGACACTTAATCATTACCGAGTATTTCTGGAATATGCTGAAGCACCGTTTTTTCTGCCTCACCTGTGTCTTTTCTCCATCTTCTGGTTGGGTCCTGCATGTGCCAGCATTAAGTCAACCAACCAAGCGGGTCACTGGTTTTACAAGCCCTGCTATGTTACATGTGCTTGACTGAACAGCGAATGTGTTTATGCGGTTAAACATGAGCATAAAAGTCTGACGAGGCGAACAGTCGCCCAGTCAAGGAAGGACAAAAGCATTCAGCCGATCCCTCTGAGATGGGCTCAGCTTGGCAAATCGCTGCAAGCTCTTAGTGTCTCATGTAATGGCTGTGATTAGACGATAGGACACCAGGATACTGATCAGACATCATTGTATCAGAGAAAGGCCAAATCCTTTGAATTGGATCAAAATAGCAGGAGGGCCTCTTGAGAGGAATTATAAGAACTGTGCATCAACTCCAGCACTGTTCTCTTGTTAGTGTTTTAATAGCAGACCTGTCCCGCAGACTACTTGGATAAAGGAAATGGATAGTCGGGCTATCTTTGGATTTGATCAGTTAAGGAGGTGCAGCATCACAGATCTGAGTCATGGCAGCTGAATAGACAGCTTAGACCTTGACAATAAAGCAAGCACACGATCACTGGGCAGCAGCAAAAGAGGGATTCTGCCTCTATTCGGCGTGCTGTGCAATTCTTCACTGCATTTGCTCCTAGTCACTCTGCCTGGAGGGGAGGAGGGGGGCTGGCTTCAACCCAAATGCATGCTGGGATTGTGTTCCTCTTTATTTTAAGCCTTCCCTGTAGACATGTCCTGTTTTTTTTTTTTTTTTTCCCTCCCCACTTTCCCTCAGCTTTTTGTGTCCTGGTGTCTACAGTCTGTTTGTGCGTATGTGCATGAACGCTTTGTAATGGTGCTCCTCTTTGTACTAACAGCTCATCATCAGCATTATTTCACTCTGTACCAAAGAGACTGAATGAAAATTGATGTCACTGTGGTTTGTTTATATACAAAAAGACAAAAGAAAATGGTTCGTCTTTTATGTTGCTTTAGTATAGGGTTGGGCAGTATGTTTAATGTTCATTTTGATCCTTTTACTTTATAATATTGATTATGTCCAGTCCAGCTGTTGAATCTTGACTTTCTATGGCCTAGTAAATGAAAACCAGGGTTGACGTGTATGAATCACTCATCAGTCTGATTGACAAGTATACAAAGCTGGTTTTCAAGCCTAATTATAATGTTCTTTCATATTTTTTCTCTGCAGGGGGAATCACTCACGACACTTTTCAGAAGGAGCTGATGTGCTTTGACCCAGATGCAGATAAATGGACTCAGAAAGCACCCATGACCACGGTGCGCGGCCTCCACTGCATGTGCACCGTGGGCGACCGCCTTTATGTGATCGGTGGAAATCACTTCCGGGGCACTAGCGACTACGACGACGTGCTGAGCTGTGAATACTACTCCCCCGCCCTTGATTTGTGGACTCCTATCGCTGCCATGCTGCGAGGTCAGAGCGACGTGGGCGTGGCTGTGTTTGAGAATAAGATATATGTGGTGGGCGGCTACTCATGGAACAATCGGTGCATGGTGGAAATAGTACAGAAGTATGACCCTGAGAAAGACGAATGGCACAAAGTGTTTGACTTACCGGAGTCGCTTGGCGGGATCAGAGCCTGCACACTCACAGTTTTCCCTCCTGAGGATATCTCGGGTTCGCCCTCCAGAGAGTCGCCCCTTTCAGCACCTTGATGAGTAACGGGGGGGAGCCTGTTTTGCTCACACCCCCACATGCCCCTGCTCCTCAGCTCCCTCTACAAACACACCTTATAGACATTGTTTGCACTTCCTCTTCGGACTACATCTGTACTGCATCCCTAAGTATCCTCGAGTCCATCTCCCCTAAAGCTGTGCAGAACCCCCTCCCTAACTCCCAACTACATACCGATACGGTTTGGCAACCTAATTACATGATAATGTTGCATACTCGGTATATTCGGTATACTCGGTATATTTTGGCAGGAAACACCTTGACTTGAAAAGTGACTTTGCAAATCAACTTTTCTACCTGATGTCCACCAAGTTTTCTTATGTCTCGTTCCTTTTAGGTATTCTACCTTGAGATGTTGACTACCACACTGACTTTCTCTCCAGTCTATGCCAGGTTAGATGCAGGTGACCCCGAGAGCAGGAGTGTAGGGACAGATTAGCATCAAATCACAAGTGGTTTTTAACTCAGGGCTTGGCCCAGGCCCCATCGACGTCTCTTACAGTTTCAGTCATTTCCTGCTATTGCTATGAAACTGTTAACAAAATGGTGTTTTCTAAATTTAATAAACATGATTTTGAAAGTATTGTAATGTTGTCATTACTGACTTCAGCAGAGTTGCACCATTCTTCAAAACCACAAGAGAAGGACGTTGTAGTAGTTGGCTTTGACACTGTTAGCGTGGTTTATTTATATTTATGTTGTGTAGTTCATTCACTGGCTGATTCAGTGTGTAAAGCTGAGGTGAATGACACTGGCATTCGGTAATGTTGACTAGAGTGAAACCCTCCGGCTCAGGTACAGCATGTGCAGTGATTAATCTATATAGGCCTAATCCCAATTCACCGCTTAGCCCTAACCCTTCCCCCTACCCTTTGAAACAGCTGCAAATTAAAAAAAAAAAAAAGCTGCTATAAAATAGGACGACCCTTCGTGGCCTGTTACGTCATCAGCGGTCATCAATGCTGCTATAAACAGATACAAAAACTTTTTCTCAAAGTATTCACCATGCCGTCAGCAGCTGTGACCGTCTCTGTTCCATGTCATCTTTTTACGGCTATCAACTACAAACCACAAAAATGTGATCTATAACACACTGAAACAGCATTAAATAGTCGATGAAATGATTAAGTTGTTTACAAAGAAAGTGCTTACATTTGTGTGTTTCTTTCATCACGTTTCTGCTGTGTTTACTTCTGTCTTACCAATGACCCAAACAGAATTATGTGAAACCCCTCCTACCCCTTCATTCGTAGAGTGGTCCTGGAAAATCTCCATTTCGAGGACTATACAACCTTTCGTCTTAGCTCCTCCCCTTCGTCCAAATGAGAATCTGGACAACACTACCCCTTCACATGAACATGCAAAATGGAGGAGTAGTGGTAAGGGTTGGCGCTAAGGGGTGAATTGGGATTCAGCCATAATCAGCCCTTAGGGAGTACGTTTGATTTGTAAACTTTGCAATAATGAATGAGTTGAAGAAACGGTGAAGTCTCAGTCTTATCAGACCCTGTTGAGAACTATATTGAATGTTAAGATTTAAAAGGTTTACATTTAGGTGATTAATAGAGAAGTTGTTCAGGTGTCATTAGCCGATGGTGATACAGATTTTTACTTTCTTTATTATTCTTTGTGAACTTGGGAAATGGATCTTTCTGCTTTTTTAAAAGGGAAAAAAAAAAGTTGTACAGTTGCAATGCTTGATAGTTTTGTTTCTTAAGAGCATTGCTGAGCCAAAAATCCATAGATACCTTTCATCACATTGTATTTCAAGGGTTCAAAGAGGATTCAAGACTTACGGTATGCATCCACTCTTTTCCTGTGTTTTCAGGTTGTTGAAAATCAGTTCAATCGCACAGACTTTGCTTATCGCAGGTGTAGAGGTAGGAGGGTTTTATGCATGATTGACAGCTGAAATTACAAATCACTGATCAGATCTTCTCAGCTCTGACCTGAATGTGATTCTGCAGGTCACTTCCATGTTTCAACACCGATGCTTGGAAAACTGGCTTCACTCTTCCATGACATGAAATGATGTCAGGTTCATCTATCATATCTGTATTCAGTCGTTTCATGTTGACTGAGAGGAGAGAGAGAGAGTTGTAGGAGGAAGATGTGAGTTTTCAATTTTTGGTGGTGTTTGTCTTTTGTGGTGACACGGTGGTGCAGTGGTTAGCACTCGTTCCCCACAGCAAGATGGTCCCATGTTCAGTTCCAGGGTGGGACCTTTCTGTGTGGAGTTTGCATGTTCTCCCCGTGTCTGTGTGGGTTTTCTCCGGGTACTCCGGTTTCCT
>JAQQZY010000007.1:18553211-18563240 GCA_030068375.1 Ostorhinchus rueppellii | reverse complement strand
ACAAACAAACAAACAAACAAACAAACAAACAAACAAACAAACAAACAAACAAACAAACAAACAAACTCACAAACCCTTTCAAAAATATAAGCTCCTTGGCAGAGGTAATAAACTAAACAAAACAATTTGTTGCTTAAATTCTGAGACACTGTCCACTTGTATCTGAATCATTTACTTCCATCTTAAATCATCTGCTGTCTCCTAAACATAAACTCAACATTGTCACAGCCGTGAAGCTGCTGATGTTCAGTCTCTGGACTTCTGTCTGTTCAGTTTGCATGTCCTCCTACTTTTTCATGCAACTTTTCTTCCACTGCACAAAGAAGATTCGGTGATAGACTGGCAGCCTGTCCACAGTGTCTGCATACCTTCAACCAAATGCATGCTGGGATATGCTTCAGTACCCCCTTGACAATGAAGAAGAAAAAGCAGGTAAAGAATATCAATGTGCAGAAGTACAGGCTGAACGAAGCAGCTCGGGGTTTAAATAGCGGGATTTTCCTCCGAGACGTGAAAGAACATGTGATTTTATGAAGTGCATAAAGACGAGTGAAAACTGGAACAGTTCAGTTGCTTTGGGAGGACAGCTTAACCTCTCAGGGTTAAATACCGCTCTGCTGTGGTGTCCCTCTAGGTTTTCTACACACTTTATGTGTCAGCTGATGCTCCTGAACTGCAAGTGAAGACTCAGTTAAAAATCCAGGTGTCAAACATCCATTTCTCAACTAAAAGATTCATAAAAAGGAAATGACCATTCACACCTTTACCCGTGATGCTCTGCAGAAGTGTTCGGTTTTGTTAGGTTTATGTGCTGAGGTGGGTCACACAGATACTGGTACTGAAAAGATACAGCAGTTATACAACATAAAAACTATGGAAACGGAGATATAATATTATTGAGGAGATTTAAAGCACTTTTAGTGTTAGTTAGATTATATTTCTTAAGAAGTCAATAGTTCTGTTCAATACAAAGAATTTATTTCACAAGTAATGGTAATCAAAAATAAGATTTAATAAACATATTAAAAAGAATTTACATATCAGACCTATTAAATCTCAGGCAACATTTAGTCAGATTTATTTAGCATTTCACTCATTTTTCAAGAAATGTCTCCAGTAATGGTAAGAAATGGTAATTTGGTGACCCACTGATTCATTGATTGAGTCATTCATTCTCTTTTGAATCACATCTTATTAAAAAAATTAAATTTGATGGAAATTCATGGTGAATGTCATTAACTCTTTATCGGGCAAGTGACTATTTTTGGTAAGTTCCGTATACATGACAAGACAGTGACAGCAGTTCCAGTGAGGACAGTGAAGCAACAACCGCAGGTCCAATGTGGTCTCCATGGTCTGTAAGGTCCACCTGTGCATGAACAGTGAGTGGACCTGCTTTTTTCAGTATCAGGACGTAATGGTACTAATGTAACGAATGATGTTCAAAGGGTGGATGTGGATGTGGACAGGGGTCTGGATCAGCACGCATGTTGATCTAATGTTCTACAACATACGTCCCTTTCACATTACATGTATATTTATTACCTCTGCCAAGGAGGTTATGTTTTTGCTGGTGTTTATCTGTTAAATTAATTTGAAATGTTCAGATTAGCGACTCGTCCAGGGTGTACCCCGCCTACGCCCTTAAGTAGCTGGGATAGGCTCCATGCGACCCCCGTGACCCTAGTGAGGATAAAGTGGGTATAGAAAATGAATGAATGAATGAATGAATGTTCAGATTAGATTTGGATGAAATTTTCAGGAATTGTTAGAAATGTGACAAGGAACAAGTGATTATATTTTGGTAGCAATCCGGATCACCGTCTGGATCCAGAAATTTTTTTAAAGGTTTCTTTCTCATTGGGAGATAGGGCATGAGGTCACCTGTACATTCAGTGCCATCTAGTGGAGGAAAGTACAAACACTGTCTTGGTGGAGGTCTGTGCTCTCCGAGTGCTTTTCTACTTACCTGTTTTTTCCAGCGTTTGTCTGTTTGTTTGTTTGTTTGTTTGTTTGCTTGTTTGTTTGTTTGTTTATCTGTCTTTTAGCAAGATAACTCAAAAAGTTATGGATGGATTTTCATGAAATTTTCACAGATTGTCAGAAATGGGGTATCCTACAGATGATTAGACTTTGGCGGTGCTCCGTACATTCAGCGCCATCTAGTGGATGAAAGTACAAACACTGTCTTGGCGGAGGTCTGCGCTCTCTGAGTGCTTTTCTAGTTCTTGTATGTTTTACTTCTTGAAACCAAATATGGTAAACTCATTGATCTTGATTTTCTATGTGACATAAAAACATACAAAAATTTGAAAAATTTCACAAAAATAACATGTTTTGTCTTGCAACAACACACTGAGGCTGAAAATTTAAATTTCAGTGTGTTTCTATGACTGACCTGTAAAGGGTTAAAATAATTCATATATTGACTTCTTTTTTTTTATTAAAATCAATATTTTGTTAGATATATCCTTATACAACTGTTTAAAATGACTTTGATCTGCTGAATTTCATATTTGTCATGAAGCGACTCTTACTCATTTTTATCCACTTTTAACTTTATTATTTACTCAGTGATCAGGTTAGGCCTTCAACAGACTCACACAGCTGTGTCCTAAGACTTACACCACCATCACTTTACCCATGATCACATCTGACAATGATACACAAAGGCTTTGTGTATGTTTTTCCATCTGTGAAGGAACATGATTGCTTGACACTGACAGTGACACAGGCCTGGCTTGTTTCTTTTTTTTTTTTTTCTAAGGGAAATGACCTAAATCTCCTTCTGATGGTTCTATTCTGTGGTTTATGGAGCATGATGATGACTTTTGAGATATTTCATTCTTTTTATGGATATTTTAATGGCCAATTACAAAAAAAATAAAACCTTATAAATATGCAAAGTGTTTTAATATTTTTGGCCACCACTGTACACATATGAGGGGAACTGAAAAAGTGGCTGTAATATAGAAAACTGTGGCTGTAAGATGACTGGAGATGGATTTTAGACAAATCTAATTTTTCACATTTAGTCATCTGACATACGTAATCGCAAACAAGTTAATATTGTTTTATTTCCACTGGGGATCTGTATTAATATTGAAATATAAAGAAAACAGCTTAAAGAATTAAACTTAAAGAGCAATAATCCTGGCAGATTCAACTCAGTGGAGGTCTGTACTGAGATTTATTCATATAGATTAGATCTCTGGGTTATTTCTGTTAAATCTAAATATTTTGCATCTGAATGAGAGGAGTGTGACTCAAACAAGCAGGTGAAACACTACCCTCAGGTATTTGGTTTGTTTTTTGCTCTTAAATTGGACTGTGAGTGATATTAGAAAAAAGGCAGCATCTTCATTATTTTCTAGTTATTCATTGAATTCCAAAGAAAGTCTCCCCAGAGATGTTTAATTTGTTCAACAAGTCTTTCATTTAGAGCACAAAGAGTCTGCAGAGCAAACGGAAACAGATAAAAGGAAAAAAAGACAAACACACTGGATGAGAACATCTGCTCTTTTGGTTGTGTAGATATAATGAGCGGATTTTGTTTTATTGTACAGGAAAGATCACAGATTGGGCATGAATATAAACCCATAGATCCATTGGGCAGATTTGACTTCACAGTGACAGTATTTTACTTTTAGAGCCTCGACACTGGCACAAGTAAAAGAGAATGTCATGATTTCTGACCTGTGAAGTCACGTGACGTCTGAAGGAGCAGATGTGTGTTTGTGCTTGTGTTTGTGTTTGTGTGTGCCGATGCCCAAAGTGATTGATAACTCTCCTCTCAGTTTCAGCCTCCTCAGCTCTGTCCTGCATAATGCCAGGTTGCCATGGTTACCCGAGCTCCTCATACAAGGAAAGGGAAAAGAAAAAAAATAAAGGGAAAGACTTTAGCCTCCCTTATGAAATGCTCTCACTGAGGAATCCTGGAGAGTTGAGAGGAGAGCGGTGACCTGCCTGTCGAGCTCAGAATTTTTTTTTTTTTTTTTTTTTTATGATGGAAGGTAAACCTCAAGCACCTACTTCAAACAAAAACTCAGACGTTCTCTATGGTTGAGCTGATTACAACTGCAAACATTTTAATCCCTTTAAGGAGCAACTCATTTCCATTTCCACTCCATTAGCACCTAGTGCATGCCAAAGGTGGCTTTGATTTCTTTGCAATAATGACCTCTAGTGGCTCCTGTGAAAACAAAGACCAACAGCTCTGATTCCCATTGAACCTGCTCTGAGTGATGTCTGGATGATGAAACATGTCACACTCTTGTTTTTCATCAGCGTTGATGCCTGAAAGAAGAAATGCTATCGAACATATGCCCCGTTATATTTACATAAACCCTGATCATCCTGCCAGTGACATCGGGGTTACACTTACACACGTGCACGTTAATCTTTTTATTTACTGAGTTGTGGTTTGAGCCAAGACAGGCAGAGAGTCTTAGATGTAAGTGGAGTAAACACGATGAGATGCCTGAAGGAGGATCGGTTTCTACAACCGCCCACTTAGACCCCGGGTTTTTCTGTGGCACAGGCCTGCACGGCCCAAACCCCCCCTGAAGAAAAGCCGTTTTTAATGTTTAACTACACCCGTCTCATGCCTTTATTCCCTTTCTTCATCTTTGTAACTATTGTGCTGTCTATAATACTCATATAAATGTATAAAAAGGACGTCTTTCTACATTTAAATAAAACCATTACACGTTCAGATTTATTACTGAGTGAACAAGACAAGAAGTCTACTTTCAATAATGGACACTGATGGATGACTGACCTACTTTAACATTTTATGCCCTGTAAAAGCTGACCCCAGCGGGCACAGAAGGCAGCTATTAGTGCCCCTGCTGGTGGAATACTAATAATAAAAAATAACACTCATTTTCCCAGCGCCAAATGCAAATTAATTTTTCATGAATAATTAAATGCGTGAAAATGAATGGCAGTTAAATAGGTACCAGTATAGTGTTATGAGATGAGCATAATATTACAACCTACAATTACTTTTGTTGCAGCAAAGCCTCTTTAAGCTGCCGTAGAAATACACCCAGAAACGCAAAATAGCTTTTATCTAGGAATAAATAATCCTTCTGTACTCAATGTCACGTTCACTGCAGAGAGAAGACAAAACGAACTAAGCAGTTCCTGAGAAGTGATTTCACACTTTTTGGAAACTCAAAACATGCGGAGGCAGAGGGTCAATGGAAGTAAATGAATATATTTTTTCTTAACTCATGCCACATGGTATCACGATTGTTCCTCCTTTGTCCATCAATACAAAGCAGAAAAGTGAAATATTACTAATTTACTCAAGTGCAGGTTTGAAGTAATTGCATCTATTTATGTGGCACTTCTAAAAAAAAAAGAAAAAAATACATGAATAATAAATAAAAATGCTGCACTTTACAAAGTGTTTCAACAGACAGAAGCTCAGACAGTATGATCAGAAGGCAATGTAATACAAAAAAAAAAGAAAGAAAAAGAAAATAGAACTGTTTAAGGCCAAACAAAAATGACAGCGATTAGGTATAAAGTTAGAAAAAGTAAAAAAAAAAATAGAAAAATTAAAATAAAGGGTGGAGATGTTAAACCAGGATGTGAGCAAAGCAAAAAAGAGACTAAAGTAAAATAAAGTAATAAATAAATAAATAACTGAAAATGAGAATGAGAATGAAAAAAATTACATCCAGTGAAACTAATAAAGTTGCAATAAAAAGACTATAAAAACATTTATAACACTCCAACACCACCATATATTAGACGGAAATCACAGTCATCAAAATCTCACTTCATGGTTGCAGCTAATATTTTCCTTTTCGAACTTAGAATTAATGTTGTCATTTTTATGCATTTTACTGATTAAAATGTACAACTGAAATCACTCTGCAGCAACAAGAAAATGCTTCTTACATTACGGAATTAAAATTTTATTCATAGCATCGTGTGCTACAGTTGTATTTTTTATTTGGCCGGTGGGTAAATATGAATGTAATATAAGTGCAAGCAGCATTTTATTGTTGCTTTGTTAATGTTGCATATAGAGGCTGTTTTTAAATTAAACATAAGATACTTTACTGAGATACTTTAGTACAATCGGTGGAAGTATGTGATCTATTTTACTGCATCTAATTAAACATACATGCCCAGATAGTATGTAACATAATAAATATGATCAATTCAACTATAATCTGAAAAGTGCTACCTTTATTTACAATCACAATATAATGTACCATGCACCTACTGAAAACAGCAGCAATAATGTAAACGCAAAGTTCTATTTTTATCTTATGTGCTGTGTGTGTACTTACTATTTTACTGTAGTTAGTATTTTACCGTTAGCTGCAAATACAAAAATACATTTTACTGAGCTTTACATTATATATAACAGTATATATTATCTTGTCTTATTTTATCTTATCTTATCGTCTCTTATCTTATCTTGTCTTCTCTTATCTTATCTTATCGTCTCTTATCTTATCTTGTCTTCTCTTATCTTATCTTGTCTTATTTTATCTTATCTTATCCTGTCTTATCTTATCTTTTCTTATCTTGTCTTGTCTTATCTTTTCTTATCTTGTCTTATCTTTTCTTATCTTGTCTTATCTTATCTTATCTTATCTTATCTTTTCTTATCTTATCTTATCTTATCTTATCTTATCTTATCTTATCTTGTCTTGTCTTGTCTTATCTTATCTTATCTTATCTTGTCTTACCACAATAAATAATATTTGAGTAATTTATTATTTTATTTTATTTTTTCCAGCTCCTTTACTTACAAAGGGGTAAAAACAGCTTAATCACATATATCACTAAATGGGGGGGGATCAAGGTATCAAAAATCAGCAGCTTTTTCGTGTTTATGTTTTTTCAGTGACAGAAAATCTAATCATATCTTATCTTATAAAAACAAATAATATTTGAGTAATTTATTACTTTATTGAGTATCAAATTAATAATATTTAAGCATTTTATTATTTTATTGATTATCACATATACTATCACATATGCTGTTGAATTGGGGGATTGAGGCACCTGAAATCAGCAGTGTTTTAGTGTTTGTTGTTTCAGTGACAGAAAATCTAATCGTATGTTATCTTATCTTACAAAAATAAATAATATTTGAGTAATTTATGACTTTATTGAGTATCAAAAATAATAATATTTGAGTATTTTATTATTTTACTGATTATTTTTTTTAATTCAGCTTCTTTATTTACAAAGGGGGGGGGGGGGGGTCTCTATCACATATGCTGTTGAATTGGGGGATTGAGGCAGCTGAAATCAGCAGCTTTTTGAGTGTTTATGTTGTATCAATGACAGAAAACACTACAAGCACAATGTATAAAATGATGCATAAGTGTGGTTAAAGTGTGCTCTTCTTTCTCCTGTGTATTCAGACCTTGTATCATAGGTTTTCATGTGACCAGCAGAGGGCAACAAGATGACTGTTCCTCCTCTGAAGCAGCTGGAGATCAATAAACACAGGCCTGGTAACTGGGATTTGCTTTCTATTCCCAATTCGATGCATATTCTTTAGAATAATACTAAATAAAAAAACACTATAAATGTTCACCTGATGTGTCTCCTCACAGATAAATATAACAAAGATACTGGACAAATGTTAATACTGTCTCTGAAATGTTCATATCCACACTGAACCTGATCCTATTTGAATCAAACTCAGAATGTCAGACACCATATCTGTGTTTCAGAAAGTATCACAGCAGCTTTTTTCTTGCTGTCTGATCACCGCAAAAGATGATTTTCATATTCTGGAAAAAGAAGCAATTTCCATCATTTAAGGCTCAAGAAATGATCTAAGACCTTGAAAACAACATATTTTCACCTCTTACCTGTGAAATAATGCTTGTATGTACCTGTTATGTAATCTACATTATTATTTTATAACTCAGCCTTCAAAGTGACTTCATCAGGTATCGGCTTGGACCTCCTTTTGGTTGCAGAAGCGCCTTTATTCTTCGGATCAATGAGATGCTAGAAATGATCTTCAGGGGTTTTTGTCCATATTACTGTTAAATGTGTTGGCCATTCATCTGTGATGTGAATATCCTCTTCCATCATATTTCACAGATGTTCTAATGGACTGAGATCTAGAGAGCCCATTTGAGTACAATGAATTCAAGAAAGCAGTTTGAGCTTCGTAACTTGGCCCGTTATTCTGGTGTCAAAAGTATCCACATTCATTATATAAGTAGAAGTATTGATACTAGGGTTTGCAAAGACTTCTGCAGAAGTTAAGTATTAACTCAAGCTTTTTAATCAAGTAAAAGTGTGAAAGTACTGGTTTCAAAAGTACTTAAAGTATAAAAGTTAATGTAAAGGGAAAAAATGCCATGAGGACAAAAGCTTAGGTGGTGCCACAGGGGAGGGGCCTATAGTGCACTACCCCACCCCCAAAACATTTTCCTAAAGGCTGTAATGACTATAATGTTATATTGAAATGTTAATGTTGAAACATTTGGGATGCACTAGGCTACCTGTTTCATCTGCATATATGCCTATTGAAAATGAACACATTTTAGTCCAATACAAATGTGTTATATAACCATATATGTGCACTTTTGAGCATTAGCAGGTGTATCATGGAGTGGAAGATATGATGACTAGTTGAATATAAGTATTGGAATGGTGCAAAAGGTCAGGTGTGATGGGTCCCGTACAAACCAATCAGGTGTTGGAATGGTATATGTTTATACTTCTGATCCAACCACAATCAAATTCACTCTGTCTGAATGGTGCGATTTATCTGGATAAGTTTTTTTTTTTTTTTTTTTGTTATTTGAATGATGACAAGCCGGAATGAAAAGAAGTCAAAATGAAATGGGAGCAACAAGGCTGTTTTTAAAATGTAAGTAGTAAAAAGTGCAGATAATTGTGTCAAAATGTAAGAAGTAGAAGTAAAGTATAGATAAGCAAAATTTCTACTTAAGTGAGGTAGCAAAGGATTTGTACGTCCTCACTTGGCACCTCTGCCTGTTCAAGGTTGCCTAAGCCTAAATCTAAGGGCTCACTCACACTGGGGCCTGGATCCGGACCTAGGTCCACTTGGCCACAGATTCTGGACTTTGTGCCTAGTCTGAGTGCAAAAACGGCCCGGATAAAGAGAAGGAGTTCGTAGGGCAGCATCTGGCTGGATGCAGACCCTCCTCCTACTCATAACAACCGAAGGTCGCGTCCTTTTGCCTTCCCGGATCATCATGTGCTGGTCCTGTGTGTAACTGTTGTTTTGTTGGGCTTCCTGCCAGAGGCTTTTTTTTTCTCACAAATACCAACTCGTAGTATATGACTACAGGTTGGTATCTGTCTTTTTTTCTCACCTCGAACCCTGTTGTTTCCTTTCTCACATCTGCGAAAACGGGGCGCATTCACTGCGAATCGTCAGTTACAACTGTACCTCTATCCCCATGTGTATGTTTTGTGTACATGTGATCGTGGTTGGTAGTAATCTGGAATGTAATTTCGTTGCACTGAAATATGTGCAATGACAATAAATCTAATCTAATCTAATCTAATCTAATCTAATCTAATCTAATCTAATCTAAAGTACGGAACGGTTAGGGCTACGGCCAGGTTGGAAGAGGTGGGCCAGCAAGTTTCCCTAAAGTCTGGTTGCTAAAGTCCACTTGCGTGAACAGGCATGTAGACGTTAACCTAAGCCTCAGCCTAAGTCTAACCTGCGAAGAACTGGTGAGAGACAAAAAACAAAGTTTTATCCCAATTTAATCATATCAGTGTTTATTTGTACAAATTGATAAAGTTGCAATTGTGATAAAAATAGCAAAGCACCATCTATTTCTGTGTGATATGGGTCAGGGGACTGAATCTCTTCTCGTATGTGACACATCACAAAGACCGAAGCAGCTTCTTCACCATGTCTGGTCATGCTGAAGCTGCAGACACAGCTTCACACTGCAAAAAAAAAGGGGTATCCGCCAAGCTTATTGTGACTCCCATCCAACAGTCGTACTTTTTTAATGTTCCATATGCCCTGTCATTGAATCAAAT
>JAQQZY010000007.1:18530309-18546199 GCA_030068375.1 Ostorhinchus rueppellii | reverse complement strand
ATACTGAAACTTGTGACTGCTTTCTTTTAGTTACACAGTACTTTAAATGTTACTTTTACTTTCAGTACTTGAGTAGTTATTTTTTTACATACTTCTACTTGGAATACTTCAGTACAAAAAATTGAATACTTTAGTACTTTCACTTAAGTATGATGTTTAAAGAACACTTCAACTTTTACTCAAGTCAGTTTTTTGATCTGGCACTTGTACTTGTACTCCACTCCTCTACTCCAGTACTTTATACAACTCTGATTTTAAGTGTGATTAGATATTTTTGATTAGAAATTAGACAAATACACTTGATAAGATTTAGATTTTTGCAGTATTTCAAGTTGGTTCCTATTTGTAACTGCTACGTGTAACTACCAAGATATTCCGCTGAAGTTGAAGCATAAGAAACATGATTATGAAATGATAAACCATTAGTCCTCTGGCTGTTTCTGGAAGTCTCCATGTGCATAAACCCTTAAATGTAATTATGCTGAAGAGTCTCATGGGAGGGAGTCTTATCTCTGTGAGCGTCCTGTCCTGCTCTGTGTTCTGTTCACTGTGTCGCCGCTGTGTCATGCATAGAGATGCTCGCCTCCTGCTTCCGCTGCCTCTTGTGCCTCCAGAGCAGGATGACCATCAACAGCAGCAGCAGGAAGCCCAGAGCCCCTCCGATGAGCCCGGCCGTCAGAGGCAGATTGTTGTCTCTGGGCTGGTACATGTTACATGTGCTTTCACTTTCACCGACCTCATTCACAGCAATAACACACACCTCAGTAATGTGATCTATATTTCCCACTCCGCTGCTCCTTCTCTCCAATCCAAACCTTTCTTTTTCTTGGCCTCCTACTGTCACGATAAAGCCTGTGATCACAGATGAGGGCGCACACCACCGCACTACGACCTCTGACCCGTCCCAGGACATTGATCTCAGGGAAGGAGCCTCAGGAATCTCATCGCGCGGAGTGACCCCTGGACACAAACAACCAGTGGCGGCTTCCAGTTCCTCACAGGGACGCTGGTTTTCAAGACACAGATTGTAGTCACATGGTAGAGAGGGCCCCTCATGTGTAGTCCCTTTGCTTGATGGAAATGGGGGGTATGTGGTCTCGTCATAGTCCTCTGGATTAACCTCAAAGGAATCACTGGAAGAGTCAGGTGATCCCTCAGGTCTCGTGGGAGTCGTCCCTGCAGCGTGAGACGCCGTCGGCAGCGGGGTAATACTTCTGATCAGAGCCAGGCAAACGATCAGCAGGGGAAAAGAATGGTCCCAGCTGGCAGCCATACTGCTGTCTAGAGATCACAGAAATTGAATTCCCATCATTTTATTTCAAGATCTGTTTTTTTTTTTTTTTTTTGCATTGGACTGAAAGTATTTTAGCTTGACAAGCATCAGCCCCTTGGGTCTCCAGCTGTATGTATATTCAGCAATTCAGCTTCTTTTTGTTGAGCACCAAAGAGTCTGAATAAGGACAAGCAGCATCTCTCCCCCTGATACTTCTGGAAATTATATGAGTGCAGTGGGAAGAGCTGTGGCTTATATATGAGACTTGTTTATACTTTTCCTTAAAAGCATAAACCAAGTCTCAAACTGTTTTAACTCCCAAGTAAGCAGGAGACAAGAATGTGGACACTTAATAGGCTGAAATGTATTATTCTATGGCATGTTTGTTAATGATTCATAGTCTTGTATACAGAACTTGTACAAATATTCCTCATGTGCTAATCTTTGGAGATACATCAGTCTAATTTAGCATTCCAGCCTGGATTGCACAACAGGTCTAAACGCTAACACACCCAAGTCATAGCGGAGCTCATTCAGCTGGATCCAGTTACAGGAATGCTACCAGATTGAGTTGCACAAAAAGTCACAAAAACATACCTGAAATGTGCTCTGTGGTGAGAATTCACACAGAGGCAGCAGTGAAGCCTGTTTAATAATCTCAGAATGAACCTTTGTGTTTCACCACATGAGAACCCGAAAAAACTAGAAACCCACAATGAATACAAATTCACTTGGTCTCTGTTCTTGCCAAAGTGGGAGTCTATTTGCTCTGGTGAAGGCATTTAAAATATGCAAAATCTCAAAAAATAATCAGCTTACCTGTTGTTTGCAGAAGTTAGTAATCTTTGTGAAAATAGCTGTTTTCCTCCCTCGCTGTCTTTCCTCCACATGCTCTGTCTCTTGCTTTTTCTGGCTTTATATATTTTCCCTTCTCCCCAACAATCACCTCCTTCTTTCTGCCCTCCCACAATCCCCCAATGTTTCTCGACCCTTCTGCACCAGCTCCACCTCCCTCCCTGTTAAGTAGTTTCAGTAATATGACCAACTGACTAAGCACACACCGGTATTACTACAGTCCGCTACATCATGTCTGTTTAATTTCTGGTCAAATGAGCCACATGCATTCATGCTGCATTCCTTTTGCAGGTTTTCAGAGCGTGTCTCATTTGCTAATGAACACTTGTTTCCCTTTTAGGGTTGGAGGGAATTGAATAAGATCAGGAATTCTCTGCATAAGAGTTTTAGTTCCTTCAAATTTGTCATCGTTTCTGATTTGGTGGTGACTATAGACAGACTAACCCCTCCTTTTACCAACTAAACCCCTCAAGTAAGTAACATATGTGACTTAGTTGACGTCACTATTCTGAAATGAAACTGTTTTGCAGCTGTTGACCAAATACCGGAAAGAAGCCCATACGTAGACTTACTTAGAATTTAATGAAACTTCCTCCAAAAAAAGAATAAATAAAGAAACAGTAAAGAATAAAGGTAGAGATAACGGAAGCCTCGCTGTGTACATCACAAATATAAAACACCACCATATCAGGATGGAGGAAAACTGAACAAAACATGTTGAGCTGATATGTTAAATGAGTATCTGAAAGCTGTGGCCTTTTCCCCCAGACGTCCACTCTGTTTTTTGTTTTTGTTTTTTTTCCTTTTTGCTCAGTACTTCAGTTTGCATTGTTCTGTTCAATATTCACATTGCTCACAAAACAGATTATTCAGCAACAGCTGAGCAATAACAGACTCATAGAAGTACAGACATGTTTTATACCCTGGGACTGTTACACAATGTCCATGATGAAGTAGTTACTGTGACCTTTTAGTTTAATGTCTACACTATAAGAATTAAGAAGCTGAGGATAGTTGCAACACTGGGGAAATGAACGTGTTGGCACATGCTATCGCTGTCATGGCACACTGGTACACAAAAAACCCCCCCATCATTTATGTTGTTACTCACACCTGGGTTTTTTTTTTGTTTTTTTTTTAGTGTTATGCATCAAAAATGGCTATTACTAATCAGATCTGAAGTACTTACACAACCCTTAATCTACTGAATAAAGTTTAATTCTGTGATAAATAATCTGCTTGTTCTGACTGTCATTACCACTAATAAAAATGCCTGTTATTTGGTAAATGCAAACCTGAAACAGGAGCCCTTAAACCTCCTGGGTTATTTATATTAGTAGGTATTTTTAGTCCGAGTACATACAGAAAAGAGTGTGGGAGTGTAAGTGTGAAGCAGAAGGAGATCATGTGGGGGTTTTGAAATGTTTATGTGTTGTATAATGAGTGTATACAATGACAATACATTTTCTTCTAAATGCATTACACCATGGGAGAGAAGTTTGGAGATTTTCTAAAAGTTGAAAGTGAAAATTCAGAGAAATAATGTGTACTGCCACCAACTCGACAACTTGAAATAGAAAAAAACTCAAAAAATGTCATGAAAAAAAGTGATAAAAGACAGTAGCAAGAATACCCCAGTCCAAACCTCTGTTGAGTGTGTTGCAGGCATCAACGTGTACATTTTTCACCAAATTCAGTCAGGCAAAACAATACAGAATATTTTCTTTGTGTTTGTCAGTTAACCCTTAAAGGCCTAAAACTATTTTTGAGGCCACGTCTAAGGGAGTTTAAATTTAACCTCTCCTTAGTAATCTTTCACCATTTATTGTAAGATTGTCTTCTGCATTTTTCTGTGAAAATCAGAGGTTTTCCTTTTTCTAATTTACTGATAATGTAGATGTTCATGAAAGTTCAGAGTAAATTCAAAGGTTAATATAGAAAAACAAAGAACACTGATTAAAAAGGTCCTTTTTTCTGAAAGCAAAATACAGCATTAACTGAACATAAAAAGAAATGTTTAAAATGTTGTCATTTGCCAAACTCCATGGGTTTTAGTGGTGAATGAATTAATGCTGTTGAAGATGACAGTGTTTCCGTGGTCACAACGGAGCTTCTGAACGTCCAAATGAATCATATCTGATAATCATAAAAAGCCTGTGTTGAAAGGATTAGTGAATCAACAGTTATAAAAACACTTTAGATTAGTAGATGCTTTTGGTTGCCAGTGGCTGTTCTTTTAGGGTTAAATCTAGTTTCAGCCCATTTGATAAATCTTTACCTTCTTGGCCAGGACACTCTTGAAAAAGAGATTTTTAATCTCAATGAGGTTTTCCTGGTTAAATAAAGGTAATGAATAAATAAATAAATTACAGATTCTCATGTCAGGAAATGTTTTAACTTAAATGGAAATGGGGCTTCCTACTGAAATAGATCTATTTTGTAATTATTTCTTGATTTTGACCCGTTTAGTACATATAGTACAGCGCCCATTTCATTTGGTAACATGAGTCAGTTTTATCAAGAACAAGCATATATGAGTTTCCTGAGAATTATAACTAACTTTAAAAATAAACACTATTGACAACTTATTATGAGAAAAGACAATGTCACAAACAAAAACAGTTACTTGGAAACAGAAGTAAAGTCACTGAGAAATGTTTCTGATAAACGGACATGACACAAAGTCAAGGCAGATGGTAACTATTAAAACAGTGCATTACATAATACCATCATTCATTGCCCCTATTTACTGTTTGCACGTCAGTTTTTCCTCAACCTCTGAGGCTGGTTGGGATCCGCCTGTTTTCTTCATCAAAATCTATTCCAGAGGGAAAGAAATTATCTGAAGTGAGAGAAGCCAGAATCAACACACAAGATCACAAAATAACACTATAAGCTCAGAGGTACATTTATTATAAAATATATGTGCTACAATCATGAAAATTGACTAATAACTGCTTTGGCAAAGCTGCATATGCATTTATAACCCTCATTCCAACTTTCTGTAATGAATTATTTGGATAACTCATTTAACAAATATTCAAATAACTCTAGGAAAGCAACATCTGCATCACTAAAACACACAAACTAGACATTTTTTTTTTTTTGAAGTGGATTGCTTTCATGATCTGCCAATATTTGCCCACAGACTCAGTGTGCATTAACTAACAGGCAAAACACTTCCCCATAAAAGTGGAACTAAATGGCAAGATGTTTTTCTTTTCTGCATTTTAGCCTGAAAATCACCCTGCATTTGGGTTAAAAATGACACACTGCAACAATTATTCTTCAATTACAGTGCAATGTTTTATTTGGTGGACAGAGGGTTTTGTGAGGGAGATATTAACTCACTACATGATCTAAGTAAATTGTAATGATAAAGAAGCCTACAGTGCCTCCTACAGTTTACAGATTATAAGAAACACTGTGGACTCCTTTAACTCTGCACTCCTCCGAATAAAAAAAAAAAACAGTCAGTCATGGTCTGTGGCTTTTCAGTTATGTAACTGGGTGTTGCTGTAATTAATTAGTTTTTTGGATGGATTTCACTTTGACAGCAAGAGGCTCATCTGTATAGCATCAGACATCATAGATCAGGCAGCAAAGTCTTGACTAGATTCTGAATGAGAATAATCAGGTTACAGCTCCTCATTTAAGTGACAGTGCTGCAGCTTATCAATATGAGAGGCATTTTTTTGCAGAGCACCAGTGTTAGAGGGTTATATAAACATGTGAGGGTTCGACGACATGTGTGTACGGCAGATTCTGAACCCTGGATGTGTAATTTTAGTTTGAAACTTTAAGGCTTTATCTCAAATGGCTGCTGCACAGATTTCATTTGAGGGCAATTTTTCACCCTGCACACTGACTTACAGGCTGATTTAAAGGGTGCATGTTACTCCACTGAATTCTTACCTACTTTCTAATGTATTTGTCAAACATTTCTCAAAAATTTCTATATGCCAGCTAATTGTTATATTCAGTATATAAGTATAATACAAAATGATGTGATAATTTTATCTTTCACAATGCCAAATTTCTACAACCATACACCCACAGAAAAATTACACATGATGTAGCCCTTTTTCATTCCATTGCATGTTATTGTATTTCATTACTATATTTTAGCACCCTAATGTCAACTTAAATTCACCTTCCAAGACACTGAAACCAAATGTTATTGCAGACCTCTTCTCTGTATATTTTACTGGTACATGTCAATACCACATGTCCTCAAAGTTTGTATTCTCTCACTGTTCCTCTCTGAAGGTTTCTCTGCAGCCACATGTTTCCTGATGTATGGTTACTGGGCCTCTGTTTTACACAGTGACGTTGACTACTTTCCTTTCCTCTTCTTTCCATTCACTTTAAATGGTCGAGGCAGATGGCAGACCACTCTGACCCTGATTCTGGCAGAGTTTTTTTTCCTCCATTTTATACTGATTTATTGGGTTCTTATTTGTATAATATGCCAATAAGATCTTGACTGTACTATGCAAAGAATTTGTGCTGTGATTTCAAGTTACATACATAAAGATTGAAATTAATATATTTGATATAGAAGAAAAACATGTGGGCTATTTGGTAAAATCAGCCTTTAATGAGAGAGATACTACTAAAATATGTTGGAGGGTAATAGTAGGTAACATGCGAATTGTAGGCTTAAGTACTTAGATTAAAATATAAGCTTCATCAACAGAAAAATAAAATAGCGAACCCTGTTGTGGTATCAGTACAGTTAAATTCCTCTCTGCAGTACTTTCTATGGAGTTAAGTATGTTAACAGTTAATTTAACTTGTTTAGGTTATCACAATAAAATAAGATAAGATAAGATAAGATAAGATAAGATAAGATAAAATAAGACTTTACTGAATCAAATTAAATTAATTACTAAGAGTTAAGGTAATTTATAATGGAATTCATGGATTGATAAGTAAAGTACATAATTACAGAAAAGAAGGCAATTTAGGACAAACTTCCCTTTTAGTCAAAATCCGGGGCAATTCTTGTCCGTAAATGAAGAAGCATTTGCTGACGTCATTTTTGCGCGACAGGCCTTCGTTTACATTACAGTGCCGTTAGGTAGACAGAAGCTGGAGATGGGTGAGTCGCCGCAGAAGGCCATCGTTTTAACGTCTCTGAACAATAATTTATGGAGTGGACCAGTCTAACGAAAGAGAGCCAGTATATTATTTCTGCAGAGTGACTTCGGCTAAAACAATAAGTCTTTTTCCGAGGTTAAGATTCAGAGCTAACGGGCTAATGTTAGCGGAGGGATCAGGGCCCAGCGGAGAGTCACGTCTCAGAGTTGCCTACATTGTTTTTGTCTGTAGTTAAACAACAAAGAGACGGATCTAATAGATGACGCTCCGCCCTGTGCTCTGACAAATCCAAAGCACAAATCCTATTTAATCGCGTTAGTGCGTTTGAACTTTGGACATCTCTGGTTAACAGCGCCCACAACACACGTTAGCGTCGTCTTCAAACAGCATTAGCAAAGAGAAGGGAAGCTAACGGCTCTGAAAACATGACTGCCAGGAGGACAGGTTATGCTGCCAGCATGGATTCTTCTCCATCAAACAGCAGCAGCAGTTCAGTCCACAGTGGAAACCGTAAACAGAGTATAATCAACATGTCTGACAGGACCGGGGCTGACTCCTGCTATGATCCTAAACAGGAGAAGATTGAATACGGAGTCTCTCAGGGCGGCATGACGGTAACATCGCTTAAATCACGCCTTGCACCGACCATTCAGACTGCAATGTCCGCTGCTGTGGACACTCTGCTGGGGGAAGTGGTCCTTGTGCTCAATGAGACTCAGCAGGAGCTCTTGCATAAAGAACAGGAGAATGAAAGACTTAAAGTGCGCCTTGAGGTGTCAGAGAGGGAGCTGAAGACTTTACAGGAGTGTTTGTGTAGTGCACAGAAGCTCATAGACCAGCTCCAGATCTCATATACAGGACCACAGACAGTCAACCAGTCAGTGTTTGCACCTTCACTGTCTTCCATGGCTTCACTGACTTCAGGCATGGACCGGGACCACCAGAACCCCCGAAATGTGAACGGAGCTGGTGTGGATTTGGGTCTTGGGGGCTCTGTAGATGAGTCCCTTCACGGATTTGAGCCAAGAGATGACTACAAAATGTGCCAGCTTTCAATCCAGCCTGATGGCTCTGTGACTAATCATTCTCTGGACTCATTTGCATCCAGCACGTCTCATATGTGCTCCGATTCCAGCAGACCAGGTAACTAGAGGCACAAGAAAATATATCTCACTCCACTGCAACTTTCTAGTATGTTTTGTAATACTTTATCAATTCTCAAAAAAAAAAAGTATTCATTCTTAGTTAATAATTAAGATGCAAAGATTTAACACTAGACTGTACAAACTACAAAAGCATTTTTCCACTTAAGTCCTGTCTTTAGGTTATGAACTGATTAACTAGATGATTTTTCCTCTTACTGTATTTTAACTTAAATCTTGAAAACCTTGGACACTGATCTTGCCAAGCATCACTATGCTGATTCCTGTAACTAGAGGTTTGTTAAGAGTACAGTCTATCTTGACAGGAAAATCTAGAGTGGGGGGAAAGGTTTGTATGATCAATAAATTGTGATGCTTTGCAAGAACAGTGTGTTCAAACTTTTTTGTTTAAGATTTAACTGAATCTTCCAACACATCTGCATTAGAGAAAGTTGGGTGTGTGAACATCTTACTTTAAAATTATTCTATTTTAGCTTTAAAAACCAGTCTACCACTTTAACACATGCACAAATGAGGCAAGATGACAATTTTTATTTTTATTTTTTTACAGTAATTGTGTAACAGACCCAGTGTTAGGTGGATAGTCACATCCTTTTGTATTTAATCACAGAATACTAAATGTTTTAATCTTTCTTAAGCCAGTTTACTCTGTTCTAAACTTTTTTTCTTCAGTTTCACTGTAGTTTTTTTGTTTATTAACTGTCTCTTCATGGCTTTATTCATCCTCAGATGACAGACAGTCTCAGGGACCAGGGGGATCATCCAGGTTTGAGATTAAGGAGGAACAGGGACCAGCTGCAGGATCAGGTCAGCCCGGCAGGAAGGAGGCTGGCCTGCGCAGTGACAGTACGGTTGGTGATGATGAACGACCGTCCCATAGTGTGGCCGACCTCGGCTACGTTCAAGTAGGAGGGGAGGGAGGAAACCAGCGCTCCTTCACTCAGCCCCTGCGTCACCAAAGACTTGTGCGAGATTGCACTGGTGCTTTGCAGCAGAGTGGACTTGAGGGACAGAAAGTTGTTACTCGGAGTTCTATGGGTGGAAGAGGGGACGGTGTTTCACCAGGACGGGCAGATGACTCTGCAGGGCCCTCTACTGCTGACACAGCAGTCGAGCCCTCTGGAGATCGGCCTCATCACTGCTTGGAGTGTGGAAAGACTTTCCGTTTGATCTCCAGCTTGAAGAAACACATTCGCATCCACACTGGAGAGAAGCCCTACCCGTGTGCTGTCTGCGGCCGCCGCTTCCGTGAGTCCGGTGCACTTAAAACCCACCTCCGCATACACACGGGTGAAAAGCCGTACTCTTGTTCTGAATGCGGCAACTGCTTCCGCCATTTGGATGGTTTACGCAAACACAGGCGCACGCACACAGGAGAGAAACCGTATGTGTGTGCCATCTGCGGGAAACGTTTGAGCCGCTTGCAGCATCTCAAACATCACCAGCTCATCCACACCGGTGAGAGACCATGCTGCTGCCCCTTCTGTAGCCGAAGTTTCAAGGAGCCAGCAGCGCTAAGGAAGCACATCCGCACACATCGGGAGGAAGGGGGTCACATGGGCATCGGTGCCAGTGACGACACAGACCCTGATGCTATAGATGATTTAAACAACCTTCACCCAGCCGCTCCGTCACCTCAGATGAGGTTTGGGGAGTGGGGAGCAGAGGAGGAAGACAGCTCTGTGGTAGACTGTGTGTAGGGTCTGTAGTAAACATATTCCAGTCAAACATGGAATAGGATGTGTGTGCAAAATAATGGATGATAAAGGTCATTACCCTCCTCTTTTATCAGAATGAAATATTAGGCTACACATAACCCTAGCCTTGGAGTACTGTTTAGTTCAGACGTTTTCATGGTTTAGATGTAAAAATAGTTTTTAAAATATCCATGGTACTTCTTCCAAAGCAATTTTGTTCTGACATTGATCAAGCAGCAGCAGCAGCAGCAGCTCTGTTGAGGCTGTTCTTGGCTCATGGAGCTAGTTTGCCAAAACCTTGGGAAACTGCTGGTGAGAGAGAGCAGCTTTTTATCATAAAAAAATGTACATGCACCTTGTAAGTCACTCAGCTATGACCCAACTCACTGCTGCTGTTGGGTTTTTTTTCTTTTTTTAATGCTTAAAACTTTTAGCAATTTGGTGATGGTTTTCTGAAAATTAATCTCTTTAGCTTTCATTTACCTATCAGGATTTTCCCAAAGCACCAACCTGTTCTTATAGAGGCATGGAGTCACTGAAATAGTTCATGCTTTATGTGTAGGCAGACATTTATTGTTACTAAACCAAAAAGTATAGCTGTTTCCCCATACTATAGTTTTAATTTAGATGGATGGTAAAATGGTCATGCACAAAACATTAGATATGAGCAATTTTGTGGGTAAGACATTGAATAAAACATTGCTAACTTTAAATATAAACAGTTGGGGGGGGTATGATGTAAATACTGTATGTACAGAAATTCAGGACTATAGTGTGCCTGCACAAAAAAGTTTGACAGTTGTCCCATTTTAGACCGGTCAGCCCTGTGTAGATACTTTGAGACTGATAATGACTTGGGTCTGGCCTAACTCACTTTTTCACTATTTTCCTCATCAGTGTCAGAAAAATAAACTTTTTTCACCATTAGTCCTAACAGCCAAAGGAGTTTTGATTAGATTTAGATTTTGTATTTTACTTTCCCTTGACAATCTTTATTACAGAGTCCTGACACTATTAAAGAATCCTCCATCTGCAAAGTATTTCTGTGAATGAAGTGCCTAGCAAAGACAGTTTTCACATTTATTTTAAGCTTAGCTAAGTCATAGTAACTTCTGACTGAAAAAGCACAAAGAATCCAGAGTTTTAGTAGCAGGTATAGGTAATGTTGGGGTTGGTAAACCTATAAGTGAACACAAGGTGACTGTAGTGGCCCTTTTGTGAACTAAAATGACTGTATGTGCTTGGTTGTACATTTTGCACATGGAGCATGAACTATTTTTACCATGACTGTTTAATTCTGGGCATTCACCTCTGTTAAATAGTGAGTTCTTTTAACATGAAGTTTTTAAAGATCATAATGTAAGTGGTTGTATGGTAAATGAAGGGAACAACTAGTTGCATCCAGATAAACTGTTAAACCACATTTGACCTTTTCTTATGTCTGATCAGCATTTGGACCACATCTTTGCATTCCGGTTTTTTATGTTGACACTGCTACCTGGGAGGAGCGAACCTTTCTTTTCTGAACTTACATTATTACTACCAGCCAGTTACTAGTAAACACGAGCGGATAGACTTTGGTGCTTGCATGTGCATATCTGCTCCTCCACTGGCAAGAAAGCCTGTTTCTGTAAATAAGAATGTAGTTTTAGCCACTTTATCCGGTTTAATAAGGGTTAACGTTTGTGGAAAAGTTGATGTGCAACAATGACTTTTTTTAAGTAATGTGCTTTAAGAACATGAGTATGCTAACATACCATGTAAATATATATATATATAAATATACATATATACATATAATCTTATTAAACTGCTTCACAATATTGCAAGTTTACCAAGAAGAGCTCAGATGCAGCCCATGCATCAGGGTTATCAGTAGAGAATTAATCTTGTCGGCCTTTTGAGCTGTGCTGTAGGTCTCTGGTGTCTTTTACCATGTATACTACTGTAACGATCTTTATGTAACTACTCCGTGTACATTTACAAGTGTAAGTCATTTTAAAAGGCATTTTAAAATGATGAATTTCTGTCATTGTATACCCAGGATCCATTTTACCAAGGTCATCTTTACCCTGAGGATCATATTTATTGTTTTTTTTTTTTTCTTTTTTTTTTTTTGTATTTACATACAAGGGGCCTTTGCATGTTGGTTTAAAATGACATTCTTCCTTCGAGCTAACAAGTTGGTGTTAAATGTGAAATAAATCACTTTTTTATGCTTCTGTGTTCAAAATATTCTCCCATGTTGCATTCATCCTGTTACCTAAATGTTGCTATATTAAAGGGCCTTATTTATAGTCTCTTGGTGGTCATTTTTTTTTTCAATATATTAAATAGGATTATGTAGTTTGAACAAATTGTGGAGAAATAATATGAAATTTCTTTCAACCCATATTCTACTTAATTTCCACTTTAATGCGAAAGCTCTGATGATGATGATGATGATGATGATAAACATTTTGGCTTAAACACAAGAACAAAATAATGAAGGGAAAAGAAAAAAAAAAAAGATTTCAACAGAATATAGAAAGTAACAAGCCCAGACCAAACACTACAGATACCAGACAAAATGTATATTTATTTCAATGTAGCACATTGTGTCTGAAATGGGGTGGGAAAACGTTGAGCTTGTCTTGTCCAACATCAATTTTACTTGACTAATCCATTTTTGAATGCATTACATAGGGTTATATCAGTGTTTAGTTCCTAAAAGACAGAAAACAAAGCAAACCAGGCCTTTAAGACCTTAACCTTCAGCAGCTGTTACTATTACTCTTCATTTCTATGCAAATCAAACTTTTATACATCTTTTTAAACTGAATAATATTTTTCACCACTTTCTTCCATAGAAACCACTCCACAATATGAAATGAGTATGTTCTTAGTTTATACAACCATTATTACTTTATGTTAAACTATATTCAATGTAAAAGGAGACACTGAAACTGCCAGACAAATTGTGTTGGTGCTGTGAACACACCCAGAAAGAGTCCAAAATAACACCTTACTACTCTGTCAATGCTGAGTAATGACAGCTGGTTTCGGACACACAAACTACTATTTGAGGTGTGATTATAGAAGTTTAGCAGGTTAGATGTGACTAAACAACACTTGGATGTACTGTACTGAATGTCTCCAATCACTGTAAATTCTGACTTTATTTGTTGTTCAATAGTGCAACTCAATTCATCAAAGTCCTGGTGAATCAGTGAAGAATGAGCATTAGTACCTGGATGTACATCTGAGGTTTGAGGCAGAGATACAGAGCACCCAAACTAGATATTTACTTCACAAACATACATGTAAAATACAAAAACACAGTTCCAGGTAGTCTGGACATTTAATAACCACACATGTCCTATAGCTAGTACAACATACAATAATAAACATCCTTATTAATATTCTTAGGCTGCTTTCTATATGTTTTGCAATGAGTCAATTATTATTTTCAATGTTGTTACATTGATTGTTTTCTCAGCTGATTTTTTTGTTTGTAAAGTGTCATTGTTTCACAAAGCCCAACATTATGTCCTTGAATGTCCAAAGATGATGGTGATGATAATAATAATAATAATAATAATAATAATAATAATAATAATAATAATAATAACAATAATATATTTTATTTGTAAGCACCTTTCAAGTCACCCAAGGATACTGTACAGCTGAAGATAAAATAGACAATGCATAAAATACAAAGAAGTAAACAATTTGATTAAACAAAAAAAGTGCAATACATAAAAATGACAGTGCAAAATGAGGGGTAAAATTAAGATAAAGATATTTACTGTCATACAGGGGGAAGAAAAGATGTTTACTAATACAGAAGGTGAAAGAAATCAGAAAATATACACATTAATATAAAATATTTACTTATATAAAATAACTCAAATATCACAATAGTTAATATTTATTTTATTATGAGTGCATTTCTACATCACCTTATCTTCTGTTCATTTGTTAATTTCTGTAACTGAAACTTTCTTCCTTAAAACGTTTTCTGAAACACTTCTGTTTCTCTGTAATTGGAATAAAATGCTTTGCTCTGTTTGGTTTTAATTGACTTATACTCAAGTGCAGTTGTTTCTTAAAGGTGGGGGTCTGAGATGTTACAAAAATAGCTCGAGCAGGCTACATTTTGAAAAGACACAACTCAAAAGTCCCAACCCCTTTCTTCAGACTCCCCTCCAAAGCCACGCCTCCAGACTACCGGAACGCGCAGTGCTTGTTCCGAAGGTTCACGTTCATGCGCGGTGCGCAACATCAATACGCTAACCATAGACCTGTATGAGGCTAACCTTCGCTAACTTTTTTTCATGGCTTATTCACAGGTAAGAAAATACTTGACATCATAATGAATCTAAACAATAAATATGATTATTGTTTCATGTTATATTTATCAGTATATGAGATTAGAATTCGGACTTTTCACTTGTTATTTTGATACGTGTTTCAAGTCATCTGGGGCTAGTACGAACAGCTAACTGTCAGACTGATGTCAGGCTAGCAGCCACTAAAGTTAGCTTTATCCTCCATTATCCTCTAACTGATGGATGCTTGTTAAAATGACAACATAATGCCAGACACCAATGAATACTCCCAAAAAATCATAAAGACATAATGTTATCTTACCTGTAAGTGGCATTGAAATAGTTTAAACATTAAACAATCAATGGTTTGTTTAGGAGTTAAGATATTTGTTGAAATGTCATTGGAATTCATGTTGTTGTTTTCGTTTGTCAAGATATGTTTCGTATCATGCATAGGATGTATTGTTTCTTGTGTTGGATATGATGTGAATCATTTTTTTTATTTGGTTGTGTGAGAGTGTGGGTGGCGGCAAGTCTCGTTTAGGTCAGATATACTGAAAGCCTTTACCAAGCTACATAGGCTACATCCAGATTCCACACAGAGAAGTCCCACCACAGACTGGTGTTGGAGTTGAACCAAGGACCTTCTGTCTGTGAGGTACAAGTGCTGTCCACTGCACCACTGTCTGTGCTTTCTTCCCTTATTTTCTTTTTGGGCCTTTCTGTGTGGAGTTTGCATGTTCTCCCCGTGTCTGCGTGGGTTCTCTCCGGGTACTCCCACAATCCAAAGACATGCACTGATAGGTTAATCGGCTAATCTATATTGCCCATAGGTGTGAATGTGAGCGTGTTTGTCTATATGTCAGCCCTGCGATGAACTGGCGACTTGTCCACGGTGTACACCGTCTCAGCCCTTAAGTAGCTGGGATAGGCTCCATGCGACCCCCTTGACCCTAGTGAGGATAAATTGGGTATAGAAAATGAATGAATGAATAAACACTAAACAATTGATAAAAGTGTGTTCATTTCAAGCCATTCAGAAAAATTCTCATCATCAGTGTGTTGCTAGGATTATACAGATAACAGTATGGATTAACTGTATTTATCCAAAAGGGAAAACTGCTTTTTTAAACAGTTTGACAAAATAAAAGTGCAAGAAAGTACGGGAAGCCCATTGGGACAGCCTTCATTCTTATGCTCTGAGTTTTTATATTTTACTGTTTTAAGATACTTTTTAAATGTATTTATCATGCCTTTTATTATTTTTAATGATTCTTAGACTTTTCTTCTTTTTATTTTAGTTTTTATTTGTTTTTACTGTTTTTAGCTCCAGCGTTTTCTCATGGGGGCCCTCCACACAGGGAGTCATCTTGTCTGCCCACAAGGACGTCATCATGGGGATCACTCCTCCCCGGAGGACTGGTGGGCTCTGCATCTACAGAGCCTGCCCTGGTCTGTTCGGGCTGTGGTGGGTCTCTGTGGCGGTACT
>JAQQZY010000007.1:18506663-18518793 GCA_030068375.1 Ostorhinchus rueppellii | reverse complement strand
AGCTCATATCGGCCATCGGCTGACTCTGACCTCTAAATATCGGTATCGGCATCGGCTTTAGAAAAACCCATATCGGTCGACCTCGAGTTCAGATGAGATCAACCTCGAACATCTACAGCAGTCAAATAAATCCCAAAAAATCATATAATATATCATATAATAGTGACGCTGAAAACACTGACAAACTATATGACTTTATGATGAAGTAGATTTTCTCGCATATTTTTCGTAAATAATACCACATTCTCTAATCTTCCACTACTCAAAGCAACAAATATTACTTTTGATATTTCGACTAAACTCCTCAGTGTCAGTTTGTTTCCTGTGCGCATACAGTCACGTCGGTCGTTAAATTTCAGCCACCTTTTAATAACAGCGTGGAAGAAACAGACAATAGCGTTGATGCCTCAGACAGCGCAGATCTTCGCCGTCTGGCTCACCTACACGGGGATAAATCACCTGAATGACAAGCTGCTCTTTTGTACTTAATGTCCTATGTACGTGAGCCTCAGTTGAGCTGTAATACTGAGCTCATTGTCAAACACAGACAGTCAGAGATTATAGAATATGTGTTATGGTTATGTAAGTAGCAGTTAGAATCACTGCTGGTCTTTTTATTATACAGGGTTCTACCAGTGTAATCGTTATATTACACATCTTCTCTGAGCTTGAACATACTCCACAGTAGATGTTTATCAGATTAAGATACTTCATTATTGACAGGTGAAGCATATTTGACACGTTCCTGCTTCACTGCGAATATTCACTCCAGAGAATCCATGTGTCGATTATAGATCTATATATTCGCTATACACTTCCTAAAGCTTATAAAAGCCCGGAAAGTTGAAATCCTCCCAGGTACATTGGCAGGCAGAGAAAGCAGCCTGATCTGCTCTGTTTTTTTATCAGAGGTGGATGAGGAAACATTGTCCCTGTGTGAGAAAGGAAAGAAATCAGTGCTTCTTGTTCTTGATCGTGAGCGTTGCAGGATTACAGATGTGCGATGTATAAAACAGGAACAGGAGATGGCGTGTGAGAATGGCTGGAAATAGGATTTGTAAATTGCAAACTTGTAAAAACCTGGACTTGACACGCTGATCCTGTTGCATACTAGCTTCCATTTTAAACCTGAGCGTTTGTATCGGCTGAGAAGCAGAGGAGCAGTGGGGGTTTTTTTAGACGAAAGCTGTCTTAGTAATTATCTCCATGTGTTTGGCTGACAAAATATCCTACAGCCAACGTATTTTTTTTCATCCTCAGCACTTGAAAGCTGTAAATTGCAGGATAGGCAGAGGTGACAAGGTGTTTTTTTTGTTTTTTTTTTTACTCCATGGAGACTTTGGGTTGCAGCAGTTTCCAACTTTTTCTACTTGTAAAACAGTGACTTTTGTCTTCAATTTAACCCATAAAGACCCAGAGCTACTTTTGTGACAGTCCCCAAATGATTTTTTTCCTGTATATTTAATTTTTCTGAAGTTATTTATCACCATTAATTGCTAAATTGCCTTCTGTGTTTTGCTTTTGTTTTTTGTTAAAAAATGGTATTTCCCTGTATTTAATTCACTGGTCACGTAGATTTCCATTAAAGCTCAGATTAAAATTGAGGGTTATTAAATCAAAAACAGACAGTGCTGAAGAAAAAGTTACTTTTAAAGCAAACTATCATGAACTGAACATAAACCCAGTGTCTCCATCTACTGTCATTGATCCAACTCCATGGATTCTACAACCTTATTTTGTTCATTTTTAGTCATTTTACTTTGTATTTTATTCATGTTTGTTTATTTTGTTCCTTATTTTGTTAGTTTTTCTACATTTTGTTGCCCATTTTATAAATTTTCTCCAATTTTGCTCAGTTTGTAGCTTATTTAGTTCATGTTCCTTATTATTTTGTTGATTTATTATATGTTTTTGTTCATTTTATTTATTACTTTGGCTGTTTTTGTTCATTTTGTTTCTTATTTTATTCTTTTATATTTCCTTTTAGTTAATATTTGGCTTATTTTTTTCTATATTATTTATTATTTAGTGGTTTTTTATTATTATTTTCGTCCATTTTATTCATTATTTATTGCATATAATCCAAGTATGTGCATCCACTGTCATTGATCCAACTCCATGGGTTTTACTGGTGAATCAATGTTGTAGCAGATGATGGTGTTTCCACGGTAACTATGAAGACTCGGAACGTCTAAGTGGGTCATATCTTATGACCATGAAAGATGAATAACAGTATTTTCCACCAATTATTTATATGGATTGATAGTATTAGTGGATCATCAGGTATTGAACCAAATCAGAATTATTTTTATTATTATTAAGACGTAGTAGATGGCGTGAAATTGACTCGAGAAGATTTTCTTTTCAAATGAAGTTTTATTCATATTGTGTTTGGTGACATATATTCACATTATCTCACTCAAATGAAATAGATGCTGGTAATATTAACTTTGCAGGAGTATATATAGTATGTGGATGTTTTGAGGTAAAATCATGATCCACGATCTGAATCAGAAATTGTCACCTCATATAAACTGTATAGCCTCCTGTAAATATGCTTTCCTCTATTTTTTTCTGGTTTTTTGAGATTTAATCTGTGTGTAATGGGTTATTGTTGTATTTTTGCATCACTGTGGACCAACCTTACAACAATATTTACAATATCTAGATGATATTGATGAACACTCGTCTATATTTTGATGTACATATAGCTTCGTGTTTCTATTAATTCCCTAGATTGTGGCTGTCTGATTTGTCTAATCTGAGTTTTATAATGAGTCAAAAACATTGTCACACAGATGACGGTTTTACAGTTATTCATTCATTCATTCATTCATTTTCTATATCCACTTTATCCTGTATTGTTATTTCTTCAGCTGCAGCAAAACAACACATTACACAAAGTCTGCAATTTGAGAAAAAAACCCCACTTTAGACTGGACAGATACAATAAGTGGACTGGAATAATCTCAGCCTTAGTCATATTAATGCTAGAAACCAGTAAAATACTGTTACACTTAAAAATGTGCCGTATAAAGTGAATGTTAGATGAATATGGGAGGGTTAGCAGATCTGTTGTTTATTTTTTAATGACAAACTATACAATACCTCTGAAAAGTAAATACATGGATTAAGAATGACCACAATTTAAGAATAGGAGATTGATGTTAGGGCTGCACGATATTGGCAAAACTTGCAATATGCAATATGGATGTACAGCATTACGATAACAATAATATTACAATATTTTTTCTTCACCTAAAGAAATACCAATTTCTCCTCAGAAAAGTGTTCCTTAATGTACAAATGAGCCTATTGTTTGTATGCGGACTCAATTATTTAGAATTTAAGACAAAATACTGAACTACTACAATCAGTTCCACAATTCTGTCCAAAAACCTGCTGATGCTGCTTCCACAGACCTTCAGACACAAACACAGTCACATATTTAGTCATTTTATTCACATGGAACAATGTGTAAATGACATGGATGGATTTGATAATAACAAAAGTGCCAGAGTACCACCATGGAAGAGCTTGAACTAAACTATATTCCTTTGGCTGCCTGGTTTAGTAAATACTGCAGATAAAAATATCATCTGTAAATACAAGTGTTCAGGCCTTGGACAAAGTTGTGCTCTGAAAATATTCACATCTTTCCAACATTAATAACATGTAAACTTGCATTCAACCAGCAGCAGTTGCATTATTTCAGGTTTATTGCTAGAAAAACTAGAATGTTTTAGTGATAGAGAAAACCACTGTGGTACCCCATGGTGTGGAAAACAGAAAGCTAATACAAACATAAAATAAGATCAATTATCGTATGTCTTGGCGATATGAATATTACACATTCCATTATCACGATAACGATGTTTTTGCGATGTATTGTGCAGCCCTAATTGATGTTACCGACATGAAATCCAATGATACAATGGCTGAAATTACACATAAAAAAATGTATATAAAGCACAAGTCAACAATAGGTAATAATTTTAATGCAGAAGCCTTCTAAATTATATCTTCATTTTTTTCCCAACACTATGTGGTTACATGATGACTATATTCGTACACCCACACTTCTGTCATTATCACTAAAGTTTGGATTTTCCTACAAAGATTTGGTGTATTCCAGCTTTTACCACAGAGCCATCCCATCCATCAGCGTGACAGCAGTGAGTCGTCTCCCACAGCCCTCTGAGTGTGTTCTGCGTCTCAGCATCTTCTCCAGATCAGAGCTCCACACATTTAAGCAGTTGCAGATTCAAGTCTTTTTGTGAAATTACTAACAGCACAAGCGCCTCACGTTGCACAGGAAGTGGTCTCATCATGGCCCGGTCTGGGCATGTCATCCCTAAAATAGGCATCATGAGAAATGGATCTGGCTATTTCAGGATTTCCCATGCGGTTCTGCATTTAGACTTAAAGTGACTGTAGTAAGTCTGAGGTTTGTTTTGGTTTTCCCCTGGCATGGGTCAGAGGTCTAAGGTGGGCCGAAAATTAAGACAAGTCGGTTAACATAGAGCTTTTCTTCCTTTCTCTGCATTCAGGAGGTGAGTTTACTTTACCTTTTAAAGCCCTCTGCTCTTCCCCTCACACTCCTTTTTCTCTCAAGCCAAACCTTGGAAAAGGCGGTCTGACGTGGGCAGCCCAAAACCTTTAGCACTCCGGATTTTGCCACAGGTTGGACGGAGCTCAGAGGTGAAGCCTGGCACGGCTCCCCGCTCACACCGTCTGAAACACAAATGCAAACAAATGCTGCAGGCACATTCATTTCCAGATTTTTACAGCTTTGCCTTTGGTAAAAAGCTGATTTATTAAGTGTATTTGGAGTCGTATTGCCAACTTCCTGTTAAGGGTGACTCATAATATTTAAAGATGCACATTCTGACGCCTCTCCCTGTCTATTTCTGCACGTTGAGTAAATAATACATGTGGTTATTCAGGGCCTGCCATACTTATTAACCTTTTCTCCTTGACTTTTGATCTTTAATGGTCACATAAAGACTACATGGACTTCTACTGAATGTGTATATTAACTGTTTTTTTCTATATTTTTTTGTATTTCTGTTTCCTAAAAGAACACATTGTGATAAAAGTAAATGCAATAAGCTTTAACTGAAACTTTAACAATGTTTTTCCCCCCTTACGGGTACTTAAAAGGCATCAAACTGTCCAACATTGTCAAAAAAAAAAGTGTTTAAAAACTTATTAACTGTGTAGCATTGTAACTAAGTATTTTTATACAATTTCATTCAGTTCTTTGGAACAAATTTGAGGCACCTGTGCAGTGCATAAAATGGAAAAAAAAAGAACTTCACATGCAAAACGCTTTATAGAGTAAGTAATGAAAACCAAAGATGTCCAAATGTGTTGAACTTTTGTGACAAAGTGAAGGATCAAGTGTTACGTTATGTCCTAAGAAATTTCTTCTTCTCTTCACTTAACAAACTCCCATGTAAAGTTGACTTTTAGCGATACGTGATGCTGATACAATGCAGCTGATTAACCCATAAAGACCCAAACATCCACCGGCAACTAGAAGTATCTACTGATCTAAACTCATTAGTACCTGCTGACCCATTAATCCTATCAATACATGCCAATAATTAATGTAAAATACAGTTATTCATTTTTTTCATAGTCATCAGATAGGACCCATTTGGATGTTGCCATGGAAACACCATCTTCTTCTTCTACAATATTGATTCACCAGTAAAACCCATCAATGACAGTGGACACTGGGTTTATGTTCAGTTGAGAGATTTTGCTGAAAAAGTGCCTGTTTTCTTCAGTTTTCTGTATTTTTGACATAATAACCCTCAGTTTTCATCTGAGCTTTTATGAACATCTATGTGATCAGTGAATTAGATATAGGAAAATACAAGATTTTTACTGAAACAATGCAAAACACAGAGGATGATATTATAATAAATAGAAATACATCACTATACAAAGGTTAAATTTAGAGGGAAAAACTTCCACAAAAGTAGCGCTGGGTCTTTTTGGGTTAAATCTGACAGGTGGTTGAAATGAAGTCAAACCAAAACATCGACAGCAGCAAAATGCACCTATTCCATTAATGAAGCATGGAAAATGAATCCAAAAAACACCATTTACTATAGATAAACTGACAGAGGAAATTTTACTTTATAATTATTTAATTTTCATATGTGATGTATGGTGACAATACTCGAGTATGAACTTTTTCTTGCAGTAGAGTATGTTCTGTGCGCTACCAGTGTGTTTACTCAAGTACAGGATCTGAATTCTTCTCCACCACTGCGTAGCAATCAAATAACGCTCATAAACGTCCTTGCTGCAGCTTAAATCCCTCCTAAGTTGATCCATCAGTACTACACAACAGCAGTAATCCTCCTCATCTCATTCCTTTCTTAGCAATGCTTTCCTATAAAACCACCTTCCATGAATACTTCTGCCAGAAAAGCCAGTTCAGCTGTGCAGGTTCAGAAAAATGTCACAGTAAAAGAAGTTTGGAAAACAAAGCAGCAATTAGAGGTGTTTTCTGGAACGTCACAAGGGAGCAGTGTGTATATTTGCATGTGTGTGTGCTTAAGAGTGTTTGGTGTTCAGGAGCAGTGTACTGAACCCAGCTCAAACAAACAACCTTCTTTGCCATCTTTAACACTCTCCTCCCATTTGCTTAGTGAGGGGGAGAAACGGAGCAGTTATTTAAAGCTGTGCAGAGGAATGCGAGCGCTTGGGACTTCACCCACACCGTGCAGGACCCTGTAGCTGCAGCGATTAGCCAGGGTAAACAGAATAACACGGTCTCTGCCAGAGCCGCTGCCACGGCCTGAGACTGTGCAGCCTGCAGACATTACCTGCCACGCTCTCCAGTGCTGAGTGCTGAGGATCCCGCAGGGCAGGTATCTGACATAATCTCAGCGGAGCACTGTCAGCACTCCTCTACCTGCCTGCCTCCCAGTCCCTTTAGCCCAGGCTCTTAGACCGTCATTATATGACATCATACGTAGTGGAGCCAAGATCCTGTCTGACTCTCTGGCTCTCCTTCCACAAACATCTCTGCCAGAGGGGAGTGACAGGGTTACGCTGGATCCATGCCCACCCAAGAGCTATGGAAACCACACCACATATTTCCATGACATGTGAAAATCACATTGTGCAAGGCAGAATTTGATTTAGTTCTGGATAATTGCAAACGTTCTTGCCATAAGTTGGACGTAAGGAAGTAGAAATACGACTGAAGATGAGGTTCCAAGTATCTGGGCTTCGGTTCATGGTTCATTATTAATATCTGAGTATCAGCACTGACTTTGACCCCCTCTTCATTTCAAAACAAGTATCTCTCTACTCCTTACATATTTATAATGTTTTTACTTTAGCTTTAAAATATATGGGCAGATTTATTTTGCATCATTGCACACCTTCACAATGTCAAGATGGACTTCATTTTTATGAGTTATTGTTCCATCTTGATGAAACAATAACTCATAAAAGCGAAGATCCCTTGTGTATTGTATTGCATTGTATTGTTTAGGTGCATATTATATGTTTTGGTGTTTGCATCGTATTGTTTTGGTGGATAGTATATGTTTTGGTGTTTGCATTGTATTGTTTTGCTGCATATCACAGAACTAGGTTTGGATATCATAAAAAAATTAAAAAAAAAAATAAAAATCATGCTTTGACTTTGACCTTTAGGCAGGTTCCTGAATGATGTCTTTATTTTTTATTAAAACTGTCCATTTTAAGTAAAAAAAAAAACCTAACCTTTACGTTTATTTACAACCTTTCTAATTTTATACACTGAAAACACACTTTAATTTAATTAAATTAAATATATAAAACTATTTACTACAGTGTAGTTAATCTTTGTTTCAGTTCTTTGGTTTTGTGATTTACTACCCTCATATTTTCTACTCAAAGCAGTTTTACATCCTAGAAAATGAATTGCATCAACTTGAGGATGTCTGTTAACATCCTACCACAAATAAAAATATATGAAAGGGAAGCATTTACTGACACTAAATACAAAATATTTTTAGTGCTCGATTGTATTGATGTTTGAAAGAGTTGTTTCACAGTGATGTACACTTAAGATGTAAAACGACGACAGGAAGGAAGACTGAGCTGCAAAAGGAAGTCTGTGGAGAGATGTTAATCTGCTAGTTTCATACTGTCTTCCACTTACAGTTATTGTAGATCAATCATTCATTTGTTTGAGCAGCCAATAAGACACTACACGGCAACATCATTGTGACATTTCTGACGTTGGCAACAGGAAGTCACTGAAACTAGTAAAGCAGGTAAATAAACAACTAGCCCAGTCTGATAAGTGAATGATCTGCAATAAGAGAGATGTTAATGTTGAATATTTTCTACATATTGCTTTATTATTATTATTATTATTATTATTATTATTATTATTATTATTATTATTATTATTATTATTATTATTAAGTTAGTATTATTGGGGGTAGGAGTATATAAGTTTATACTTCTTCCTAGTCCTTGTGTCACTGTATTTATTTATTTTCTAGTTGTATTGCTACAGAGTGCATTACATTGTTTACCTTTCAACTTTTTAAGTAACATTATTGACATCTGGTTGGAGGGTCTTGTTTTGTTTCAATTGTTTTATTTGAATTTCTTTGCCTACATGTTCGAAATAAACTAAAGTAAGAAAAATAAGGATGGTTTAATAATCATCAAATGCTTCCAGTACAAATGCCACTCAAAGAGCCTTCAGTAAAAACCTTAATGATTAATGATGAGACTCACAAGTGTTTGTTCTTCATCAGTTCTGTACACGTATCTGTGCTTCTACTGCAGTACTGAATACGTGGACTTGAGCCACCTTTGGTTTTGACTCTGATCTAAGCTGACCTTCCTTATGGCAGTTGCCTGGGTTACAGGGGATCTGCTCTTCATCATCGTCTGGTGTCTTTAAGGTTAACTAATTGTTGTCTTAGTCTGACTGCAATAGGTAATGAATGCCTTTGGTGACAGTGGTCGACTCTGGCAGAGGGCAGCGCTGCTGTTTGGACAGCTGAGGCCGATCCAGCTCAGAGTTTCTGGGGTTTGACGGAGCGCTGAGAGGTCTGCGAGGGGAGCAGGAGTTTGTACGCAGGTTTATGTTTGTAAAAGGCAGTGATTATGTCATTTACTCCCAACGTCTGGCTCAGCTGCTGCAGTCTGACCCATTTCATACGTCGTTCTTTCTCACTCCGTGTGGTATGTGGTCTCACAATGCCAGTCGATGGCATATTTGGGGATGTGGTTTCCTGTTTGGGAGTTGATGGTAAAGGGAAACACGTCATACTACGATATTCATTTCACTATTCTCTTTTAAACAGGAGCCCTTGTGGAAAAGGTGTTTATGAGACAGACTTGTTTATTCACTGCACTTTTAGGTCATACGTATATGATGGAGCGTCATAGGAAAGGAACATTTGTAATATCTGGTACGTAGATGTGCTATTAATACATTTCAGACTTCATTATAGTACTTTACTTTTGGATTTCAATAAGTGCTATAATATAATATGTGGCGTAATTCATTTTCTCTATAGTAAAACCCTGTAGTGCTTCACAGCTTTAAGCTGATTTTAGCTTTTCTTTGTTTGCTTTCCATTGATCATACAACATACATCAATGATATAAGAAACTGAAATGTTAAGTTTGTTATTTAGCCAGTGAAACCAAATTAAGAGGCTTGGGTAGATATTGGTCTCATATTGAACATATAATATAGAAATGTGTGCTTTGTTGGTGAAATGTTGGCGAAGAAGCAAAAAAATAAAAACCAAAAAAAAACCCCAAAAACTGAAAATGTCAATGGGCAGTCAGATCTATCCAATATTGATTTTATAAGTGGTTATGCTCAGTGTTTGATGCTCAACCTTATGAGTTTTCAGCAACATGTACAGGTTTCCTTTGTATTAAAAATGTCCTCAGCATCAGTAGTATATGATATATTCACTACAGAATATTATTGCAGATTATTTCTTAATGAATGCTGATGTTAGCATTTATTTAGACATAATCTGCAATAATATTTTCCTGTGAATGTGCAATAAAGTGCAAAGCAGCGTAATGTAAAGTTAATATGTAGTAGGGCATTGGATTTGGCATGAGGAATACCTTTGTGGCTAAATAAGGGAAGAAATTGTATTTTCAATGTTTACACCATTCATCACACTCAGACACTTGTGCTTTAGTGAAAGTACCTACAGAAACCCTGTAGCGGTCATGCACTTCCTATTATCCAATAATGTTATAGTGATTTTAATTTCCCATAAGGTATGAATTTTTCATATATTGCTATAGCAGAGCTGAAATAACAGCTGTAACACTTCAGGCAATAAATTCTATACTGTTGTTCACCACTTTAAAGCCCTACAGAGTTCTGCAGAGTGCACTGAGAAGGGCCACTATTAACTGCGTGGACCCTTCTTACAAACACTTAAAACTACATGACATAACAATGAACATTATTTATGTTTTAAGGAGGTAATGCTTAAGTTGTTTCCACATATATTTAATGTGAAGTTCTAGTTTTTTTGTGCTTATACTTGTAGTTTGCACAATACAAATTCTAAACTGTTGTTTCATTTTATCAGGTCAATCAAAGTTTATATTAATCAAAGCTTTCATTATTATTATTATTATTATATATAATGGAACTAAATCATTCTTGTAACGCTTGTCAGGGTTTTGCCGTCAGGTCTGTCTTTATGCACTGATGTATGTGAAATAATATATATACCAGGAACATCTATCACATATGGCAGCTTTAGTGGTCTCAGTTCTCATCAAAAGGAAATTAATCATGTGGTGTATGTCTGATGTCATTCAGTGCAATAGCCGACTGCATTTCTGCAAAAATCACCAAAAAAAATCTCCCATTGGCAAGTCATTTTTAATAAATAGTCAGATCTGTGTATGGATCTTGATCTGGCACGTTTCTGTGTAGGACTGATATATGATATTAAATCTGCCAAATTTGATGGTTATTCCATTGTATAGTGGTAGCATCAGATGCATTATTATTTACAGTCATTTTTCAGTCATTTTTCATATGACATGTTCATACTCTTCATTCTCTAATATCTTTGAAAACACTCATAGAAACAAGAATCCAAAACTTGGAGCTTAATTTCAGGGGTCAATGAGCTGATTATTATTATTTTTTATTATTATTATCATAAGTTTCTTTTCTTTTAGTATTTTCACAGCAAAGTGGGTTTATTCAGTTTGGTGGATGTGATTAAGGGGAGAGGGTCTTGATTCATGTGTCCATAGCAGTGGCGGCTGCTGGTCTTTCAAACAGGGGACGCTCATTGTCAGCTTACATCACAAAATCTGTCCATTTATTTATGTGTAAATTCTGCCTCTGTTCGTTTTCAAGAAAATGGTCTGTGACCCTGTGACACTAGCTAGTTCACTCTGACCTAGCCAACAGTATGACTGAGTGAACTATCTAATGAAACGATATTAAACTCAAACAAGGAATTATTGAAATTATGTTAAACTGAAACTAGTAAATACAATGAGTGTGTTTTATTTACAGTGTAAGAAATGAACAAGTAATTTCACTGAAAAAATACGAACAAATGGGTCACAGTTTGTCTTAGTTCTATCTTCGCTTGCAAAATCAGATGGGACTGATAGGCTGAGCAGTCCAGTGATGGTGTGTATCTGAAAATACTTGTTAATCAAAACAGGATTCTGCCTTTCGACTGATCCTCCAATCATCATGCAGAAGCCCAGTGTCCAGGCCAGCTGACGCCCGCCCACAGCTCCATTCACCCCCAGAGATGCTGGGCATCTGGGGGCGGGACAAAATCGTGGCATTTATCCAATGACTGTCAAGTTTCAAGACAATGAAACCATTAAACCAAAAGAAGAAGAAGTTCTATGGACAAATGAACTGACAACGAAACCTGTGCTATGGGAATGTATGAGAAGTTAACAACAGCGACTCAGTCGGTTTGTGATAAGTAGCTGATTCTGAACGAACTCGTCTTCCAGATGAACGTGTTCTGACACTTTTGTAGTCAATGAAGTGTTAAAGGTGCCATGGCATGGTGGTATTCTGGCGCTGTCTACAGGTTTGTAGAGCTGTCACAATGTTATATCCGCG
>JAQQZY010000007.1:18484200-18498142 GCA_030068375.1 Ostorhinchus rueppellii | reverse complement strand
GATAGATAGATAGATAGATAGATAGATAGATAGATAGATAGATAGATAGATATGTTGATGATTTCAGTGAGAGAAGCTGGACAAAGAGTGGATCTAAAGTCGAGCTCCTTCACAGAAACTTCCATAATCCAGTCCTTCAGAAACGACACTATGTAGATATCTGGGAAACTGTGCCTGGTTGGAATCACACTGTTTGTGGTGTTGATGAGAGTTTGTGATCTGATCCAGATGCTGAGAAAAAATAAATGATAAATGATTTTTTTAATCTACAAACCCTTTTGCTTTTCATCAGTGAGTCAATCAGTTTCGTCGATGAGTGTGAAATTACTGTTTCTTTTACTGTAGTGCATTCTGCGGTCATCTGCTGTATATTTTCCTAGTTCATTTACTTTGTCACTCCATTCAAAATGTAATTATTCATTGCAGTAATAGGTCATTTTAACAGCTGCAAGATCCGAAATTAGGAAGAAAAAAAAAGCTTCTCTTTGACACCTTATATCTGCAGCTCTCTCCTCTCTGTTGAAACTGAAAAAGAAAGTACACATGCGCAGCTGATATTAATGTACATTTAGAAGCCTTCATATTAAGCCACAGAGACGAGCAGTAGAGTCATGTCCAAGTCACATCTAGGGGTGGGTACTGCCAAGAATCTGGCCACATGATACAAAGGATACTAGGATCACAACAGAGGTGGCAAAAGTACTCCCATTCTGTACTTAAGTAGAAGTTTAGTTACTTTGGTGAAAAAATACTCTCATAAAAGTAAAAATACTGATTCAACTCCGTTACTTAAGTAAAAGTTAAAAAGTACAACTTCTCAATTGTAATAAAGTAAAAAGTAAAACTGCATTTTTTTTTTTGCCATGAATGATACAATATTCATTTAACTAAAATCATATAATCATATCAGAATGTTCATGGGTAAAATTAAACTAAATACAAGTGGGTAGCAGCAAGGAAGTGAAAAAATATTACAAGATTTATGGATGAAAATCATTTTCAGGACATTTAATGATGATAATCTAATTTCACTGTAGTTGTTTCATTTTGAAGTGAACTTCAGCTCTTTTTATATATGGTTACAGACGTCACTGAGCAGCACATGTGACAGATTTACTGATGGCATGTGTTTAAGCCAAAAATAAAACCCTTAAAAGTGAGTTAGTGAGTAGATAATGGGTTTAATCAGGGTTTCACAGCTTTGCAGGTACATTCACAGCCTGTACTCCTCTCTCTTTTCCCTTTGTATTTATTGTATTTTACTGTCACATGCTTTTAGTTTGAAAAAGTAACTAGCCTTCTGAGAATGGAACTAGTATAAAGTACAGATATTTATGCAAAAATGTAGAGAGTAAAAGTAAAAATTTGCCAGAAAAATAAATACTCAAGTAAAGTACAGATACCTAAAAAATCTACTTAAGTACAGTGACTAAGTACTTCTACTTAGTTACTTCCCACCTCTGGATCACAATATGGTATATCACAACAAATCACAATACTGTTACCAAGGTGATATAAATACATTTATTTTCCTATTTAAAAAAAAGATTATTTCCTGGAAAAATTGAATTAAACCAGAAATATGCACAAATACTAAACAAACTGTTATTTGATCAGAATGCTGCATCAATAAACTGTCCTCTGTAAAACTTAAAGTGCAGGATTTAGATAAATAAAGTTTTAACATCTGGCTTTACCTGTACAAAACACATAAACAACAACAACAACAAAAACAAATAAATAAAATTATGTTATGTTTTACAGACATTACAGGTTAATCCTGCACAACTGTTCATATTCTATTAGTTGTTAAAAGAATGCATAGTGGATCATCCCTGAATCCTCCAACATCAGAGCATTAGTTTTGTGAGTCAAAGGAACTAATATCTGCCTCTTTCAGACAGTATGAAACTTATGTAGTATACAAACAACAAGGCAAAATACCCATGTGAATATAGAAACGAAAGAGCTCACAGGATTCCCACAAAATATGAACAAAAATGAAACTCCGCCATGTCTGCATTTGAATGACTACCTAAAAATATCAATACAGTATTTTTTAATACAGTCTAATAAAATATATTTTCTTCCACCCATAATCACGTCTGACATAATCTCACAAGTTATAGGTTGTCGCAGCTGTCAATCATGTATTAACCCGCCTACCTTTCTGAAAACACTTCCGATTGGACAAAATTGGGGCATAAATTGGTCCACTGTGGTTGTTTTAAAGTGCTTTATAAATAAAGTTGGACTGGATTGGATAAAGGGATAGATTTTCTCCAGCTTCTCAGACCAAATGAATTAAATATATTTATTATGGATTTTTTTTTTTTCAAACTGTCATGGACTGACGCTTTAATCTCACCAGTGTGTAGTGACTGTTGGGTTGCGTTTGTATGTTTGATGGTGTTTTGGTGATGTCTAAAGGCAGAGTATGGTTTTAATGTAAGAATAAATGGTGTACTGTTTATACAGTTGTGTTTGAAAATTAAGGTTAGAGAAATATTTGTGACATACTGACCCATATTGTACAAATATTATCACACACTGCCACCAAAAATATCATAAATAACTTCATAATTGTGGCTGATGTGCAGCAAAACTTACCCATTAGACCAGGGGTGTCAAACTCATGTTAGTTCAGGGGCCACATTCAGCTAAATTTGAAGTGGGCCGAACCAGTAAAATAATAACATAATATTATATAAAAAATTTCAACTCCAAACATTTCTCTATATTTTAGAGCAAAAAATAGTCAAATTCAACAATGAAAAGGTTTACATCTAAAAACTATCCATTCAAACAATGCGAATAACATGAACGAACTGAAAAATAAGTGTAATTTTAACAATATTCTGCTTCAGTTTATCATTTCCATGGGTTCATTATAATTTACAGACACAGTGGATCTACAAAACTTTTAGTAACAGGAAGAATATAGTTAAAATTACACTTACTTTTCTAAAGACATTTCAGCTTCTTTATATTTGTTCAGATTATTTACATTTTTTTGTGAAATTATACTTTGTTTTAGTGTCAATACGTGAAAATATTTTACATTTACACACAGAAAAATTTGGAGTTGTGACAATTTCTAGATTATTATGATAGTATTTTACTGATCTGACCCACTTTTGATTGAACTCGTCTGAATTTGGAACCTGAACTCAAATCACTGTCCATCTTAATATCTATTTTTGCATTTCACAAATTCATCCCAAGGGCCAGACTGGACCCCTTGGCGGGCCGGATTTGGCCCCCGGGCCGCATGTTTGACACCTGTGCATTAGACTGTAATCACATTTGTATATTTACTGTCTGTATTACAATCTTTTAAATGTTTCTTAAAACCATACTTGCAGTTCTAACCATAGCTCTGCTCTCAGTCTTTCACTTTCCTCTGATTGTTCTATTGTGGGAATTTTTCAAAAACAACCAGACTTAAAATAAACACAATGGGAGACCCAATAAAACTGCGGTGAGTGCTGTATATGCCATGAACTTCTCTCCAGCCGGCAGGTTTTCGGCAGTTTTCAATACCTTCGCCATATGTTTGAATAAAACTGTATAGCAGGCTGATGACTTTAGCTGCTCTGCTGCTCAGTCAGGACCAGTGACAGGCTTCAGGGACCCGTTAGTCTGTCAAACCTGTGGAATTTTCACAGTTCAAAGTGAATATTTAATGCTGCCCTGCTCATGCCACAAAATTGGGTCGGTCTGCCATATACGGTATATGTACACATGATTATATAAACCTCAGTCTCTCTCCGGAAGAAATGGATCCAAAACCAGCTATTTAAGGCTGCTGAGACCTAAACACAGCAAATATCTTGGTAGAAATGATATATTTCTTAGTAGTGTTCTATTCTAACTTTTTTATTGTTTGTTTCACGCAGGGGCTTTTAAGTTGCTTTACGTTATTAGACCCAGGGCCACATACAGCCCAATTTGATCTCAATCAGGCCAGATCAGTAAAATAATAGCATAATAACCTATAAATGATGACAACTCCAAACTTTTCTCTTTGTTTTTGCGCAAAAAGTACAATTACAATATGAACATGTTTACATTTACAAACTATCCTTTCACAAGAAAAATGTGAAGAACCTAAATAACCTGATATTTCTTTAGAACAGTTATATGCCTCATCTTATGATTTATACATGTGCATAAAACACACAGATGGCAGTGGGTCGACAAGGACATAAAGCATTTAGTAACAGGCATAAACTGTTAAAATGACATTTATTTTTCTTAAGAAATTTTAGGTTGTTCATGGGTTATTTGCATTTTTTTTTGTGAAAAGATAGTTTGTAAATGTAAATGTCTTTATAATGTGATTTTACTTGTACATTTTTTCCCATTAAAACCAAGAAAAACATTTGAAGTTGTCATTTAGGAGGTTAAATGCTTTATATAATGTATTTTTTTTTCTATATAAAGTCCACATTTGATGAGATATAAGCCTGTCACTGAATGTTTTTGCTTTACTTATAGTTGCTAAGGACGCTTATGTTGAATTGTAACATAATTTTCCTAAATCTCTGTCTTAAATTTGATGGGAAATGTTTTAAATTTGAGTTTCGGATACCTGTAGATGCTCTCTTCAGACTGCAGGTTTACATCTTAGCGATGCTCCTGTTTTTTTTTCCCTCTCATCTGATGTGATTCATAGCCATAACACTTTAAACCTGTGGGAATCTGCTCGTCACGGTATGACATCTCTGCTCCCACCTCTCTGCAGTTGTGTGTCCCCTGACGTGTATGAATGGAGGAGTATGCAGCTCGAGGAAGCACTGCCTCTGCCCGGCTGGTTTCAGCGGTCGCTTCTGTCAGAACCCACTCCAGCAGACGCAGCAGGCTCAGGCAGCGAGGGGCAACAAGCAACCCATCTACCCTGGCTCCTTAAAGCCTGGCAGCCAGAAATACGTGGAGCAGTCGGGGATCGGAAGAACCCAGATGACGCAAACACACTCAGTGATTACCCTGCCTTTGTCACAAGTAGGACACCACTCCTCAGAAGGTACCTATCGTTCAGGTGCAGCATCTCACACCTTCTATTGTTTACAGAGGTGGGATGTAACTAGGCTGCTGTATTAGGTTTTTTCATATTCTCCATTTATTGTTTTCAATCAGTTTTTAGATTAGATTAGATTAGATTAGATTAGATTAGATTTTATTGATCCCACAGTGGGGAAATTCAACACCCAAGCAGCAACAGAACAAATTGCAAGGAAAAATGTGCATACATAAAGATCATGCAAAAGACAAACAATATAAAATAATAATAATGAGCAATAAGTAACAAGTGGGGCCAGTCACAACAAACCCCGCCCCCTGCACGTATTATATCTTATTTTGGCATCGATCCAGCTGATGTCATCATGTCTATGCATGTGGTGATCAACTGCCTCTACATATGTGCCAAGTTTAAAGTAAATTGACAGAAAATTGATGTTTTTATAAACATTTGAAATTTCGCCCATTGTAAGTAAATGGGAGAAGAAGAAAAAACAAAAATCATCAAAGATTGAAACTTTGACCTACTTTTACTAAAATGTAATGACATGTAATCTCAGTCACTCGCAACCTATACTCCTAATTTAGTGTGAAATAGATCAATAGTTTTGCTGCTACAGACAGTTGAATTTCCGCCCATTGTAAGTAAATGGGGGGGGGGAAAAAAGAATTAAAAAATTCATAAAAAATTTGAACTTCGACCTACTGTTCCCAAAATATAATCAGATCTATTCCATGTCACTGGCAATCTATAAACCCAATTTGGTGAGAATTCAACCAATAGTTTTGTTGCTAGAGTGTTAAAAATCAAGTAAACAAACCAAATCAAAAATAATACCCCTTGCCTCCCCTTTGGAGGGGAAACAGAGACTGAATTAATAACAATGATAATAATAAAGTGAGTTAACCTTTAACCCTTACCAGTATTTTTGTAGCTGAGTTCTAATAAAGAAATGAAGGAATAAATAAGAATAATAAAACAACAAAGCCCACGATTTTTGCACAGTTCTGTGTATGGTTCTAAGAGGACAGAAACACTGCAAACATGAGGATCTTTTGGAATAAGATGAAATGCTTTAGGTAGAACTACAAACACTACAGGTAGTTGTTAAAAGGATTTCGATATTGAACATCTACAGCTGTAAAATACAATGTACACATGATGGCAGCTATAATATAAACACTGACGGGAACCATTTTACTGCTCAGTGAATACTTTCATACTTTTTATATTTTGCAGATAATACTTACATACTGTACTTTTACTTAAATAACATTTTAATATTTTGTTTTAGTGGAGTATTTTCACAATGTGCTATTAGTATTTTTACTTGTATAGTGCCTTTTACCCATAATTGTTTACATGTCATTTTTCCATGCATTTTATACATTTTTGTCCTCCATTTCTTCATTTTCAGTGAAGATTGATGTACGTGTTCACCACACGCCAGACACCTCTGTAGTCATTCAACCGATCGACCAATCAGATGTCAAACCTCCTCACAAGACGGGGCCACGCCTCATTCCCCTGAGACACAAACCGAAGGGGCGGTGCTTCCAGGAGACCACACCCAAACAAGCTGTGAGTGCATCCACATTCTACAAAGACAGCAATCGAACTTATCGATAAGACTTTTGTCATTTACACCGATAACTTTCCCTCATGTTGATGTTTTAGTGCAACAGCACACCGCTTCCTGTTCTGACCAATCAGGAGGATTGCTGTGGCAGTGTGGGAAACTCATGGGGACAAAACAAGTGTTATCAGTGCCCAAAATTACCAAGTGAGTTCTAGTGTATATTTAAATGCACACGTATTTGTGGTTTATCCTCTCATTACTATCTGACCTTTTACAGTTTTTGTATTGTGACATTTGATGTGTTAATCTGCTGTTTATATTCACATATGAAAGTGCAACAGATTATCGTCTTGAAGTAGTAGATTTTTATCCAGTCTGCTGCATGTGTGTTCTAGGGAATAAATTATTGTTTATTGAGCCCGAAATGTCAAGCATTCACAGCAATTTATACCTTCCACCTCGTGAAATTATGGCCCTACATTAAAAACAATCACTTTATACCTCTATAAAAATGTGCACTTGAAAGTTAGTGGTAAGGTGGAAAGCAAAGTGTGTGAACAGTTGGGAAGGAGAAAACGGAAGAAATTATGGGAATTACACACAGACTGTGAGACAGAAGAGGAGAATGTGGAAAATAACCCTCTACTTAAGCGTGTTCCTATGGGCCTGCCCAGTGCAGGACTGTCATCACATTGCTGAAGATTGAATTTCAAGAAAATCTTGGCTACTCACGTTTTTTCCACTCAGCTATTATTCCGTCTCTCAGTTCTGAGTCAGACAATGCAGCCTTTGACAAAACCTGATACTGTACGTCTGGTTACTCTTTAAATAGCTGGATTCTTGCCCAGAGAGTCGTTTTGTTACGTTCATATCCATTTATAACCTCCCATTTTTTAATGAAAACGACAAACCAAAGCTGTGACCCAGTCCGACTTTGATTGTGCTTTGAAAATATGAGTATAGTTTTCCCAGAGTACTGTAATAAAACTGCCCTACATGTCTGTCATGAAAAAGAAGAACATTCCTCTATGTTGAGGATTCAGTCCTTATTAAGGGTGTGAATAAAAACTTCAAACTATCCTTTATATTTATTCTGTGGCAAGCCATGCTTCATTAAAGGGTTAGTGAAAAAAGAAAACATCAAGAGACAATAAAAAGAAAGGAGTGCTTAAAAGAGTTAAACTAATGTCTTCTCCAGCCTAAAGAATGTTGTTCAACCTGGACAGAGTGTAGTGGTGGCTTTCACAGCTGTTTGTTAACTGTATTTCTGTTATTCATCTTCAGTTGGGCCTCAGTTACAGGAGTAACTTCAGTGTTTCCTTTCCTGTTTCAGATGCATCAGTCAAGCAGACGATTGTGGAAGACTACGGCTCTACATGTCCACAGGGTTATAAAAGATTTAACAGCACACACTGCCAAGGTAACATAAACAGAATGTAGCTGATAATCTGGACAAATCTTCACTTAAAGCCCAGTTTGGGGGTATTTGTGGCAATTTAATTTTAAAGACATACTTACAAAAAAAAAAACAAAAAAAACTGTATTGTGTGATAAAGCTCCTGTGTCATTTATCCATTGATTTTGACACTGACTTTTGAGGAAAAGCAAGGCAAGTTGATTTGTATAGCACATTTCATGTACAGGACAATTCAAAGTGCTTTACATAAAACATAAAAGCATCGCAAGAGAGGCATAATAACAGAAAGTTAAGATAAAAAATATGAAAACATAAAAATCACAAAGAAGAAAAGTTTTAATTAAAATAGACATTAAAATAGTAAAATTCATTTAAAAAAAGAAAAAGTTTTAGTTCCTTGTGACATAACTTTCTTTTTTACACCTCTTTTTCTTACTTTAAAGATATCAATGAGTGCTCCATGCAGGGCGTCTGTCAAAACGGAGACTGTCTGAACACTCTTGGCAGCTTCAAGTGTTCCTGTAAGGCTGGTTATGTGCTGGAGACGAACAGATGTGTTGGTGAGAACTCTTTAATTTTACTTTCTTCTTTTGTGTTAACTAAAAATAAAACAGACAATCTGCCTTCTGTCTTTTGTGGCTTTTAAAAAGTTTGGTAGCCCTCATGTATTCACTAAAGAAGAATAATTGTGTTCATCAGAGTCTCCAGCGGAGCAGGCTCAGTGCTTCCTGTTGGCGTCTGAGAACCGGGGCTGTGAACACGCTCTGCCCACCCACCTCACCCAGGAAATGTGCTGCTGCACGGTGGGCAAAGCCTGGGGTCGTAACTGTGAAAGATGTCCTCAGGTGGGCACAGGTGAGAGAACAGAGCAGTGGAGCAACACGGTCATGATTTGGCTGGTGTTCACAAAAAAGTAATTGTAAGTAATTAATATGTGTGTCTGGGTGCAATATTTTTATGCTCGTAAACGATATTTGCTTCATCACATGCTTTATCATTTGAATATAATGATATGGCTGCACTGTATACTGATCATTAGTTAGTGTGGATGTTCAGAATAACGTATGCATCTTGATTAAAGCTGTAAGAGACAAACTCAGAGTGGAGGAAAGGCCAGTATCTGAACATGCACATCTGTCATCAGCTCTGTCCTCTGTCCAAACCAAAAGACTCAATATAAAGAAAGATCACCTGACATTGAGCCTGTTTACATGACCATAAAAATCTCATACTGTCCCAACAGATAATATGTGGTTTTCACAAATTGCAGCCATCTTTCCTTTGGAGAAACTAACTCATGATCTCAACCACAAATCTGATCAATTCTGGAGATTATGGAGGCGCTTGGACTCATTCATTCAAAAAGGCTGAAGGCAGCTTTTGATTTCAAACTACCTGTTTCTGCTCCCTGTCGACTCTGTCTGTGTTGTTTTGGTTGTAATGGCACATATATTATTCTGATGTAATCTGTGTAAAATCTTATGTAAAACGCGTGTATGCAAACAGTTATTGCAGCGCTTCTTACTGTTCTGGGGTGGGCTTGTTTTGTTGTGTTTGTCTGTTTTTGTGCTATATTATTTCAATCATGTTTTGTTTGTATTAGCAAAACATAAAACTCCAATATATATATATATCTGATACCTGGGAGTAATCAGATAATTCTAATTAGTGATGCAAGGTACAACAAATCCCGCCCCTTGCACATATTTCATCCATTATAAGTAAATGGGAAGATTTTAAAAATTCATGAAAAATTTTAATTTTGACCTACTGTTCCCAAAATGTAATGAGATCTATTCTGGGTCACTGGTAATCTATGAAGTCAATTTGGTATGAATTCAACCAATAGTTTTGCTGCTACAGACATGTGAAATTTCGCCCTTTATAAAGGGCAACTTTGGTCATTTTCAACCTGCTTTCTATTGCTCGAGCTACCCGAGAAACGCCAGTACCGAAGACGCGAGAAGTTTTAGTGCAACCTACTACGAGATTTTTGACCGGAAGGTTAGCGTTCACAGCTAACCCATAGGGGCAGGTTTTAAAGTTGTGTTTTTAACATCTTAACACGCTCCAAATCTTACCACAAAAGTCACGTGGCATCAGAAGACACCTTACAACACAACCCTCTGGCGTTTATGGCTCAAAGCAAATGAAAACGATGTTAAAACAGTGAATGAAGAGTTCACTGAAGAGTTGCTTTGAAGAGTGAGTAAGTGCGTTCGACGATCGACTTGTTTGGGCTACTGGAAGACAGAGCTGAAAACAAACTCGTAAGTTGCTACTTGAACAAACACACTGTTTTAACATAGTTTTCATTTGCTTTGAGTGTTAAAAACACAACTTAAAAACCTGCCCCTATGGGTTAGCTGTGAGCGCTAACTTTCTGGTCAAAAAGCTTGATGTAGGATGCACTAAAACTTCTCGTGTCTTCCGTACAGGCATTTCTCGGGTAGCTCGAGCAATAGAAAGCATGTTGAAAATGACCGAAGCTGCCCTTAAGTAACTGAGGAAAAAAAAGATTTTTTTAAAAATTCATGAAAAATTGAAACTTTGACCTACTTTTCTCAATATGTACTGACATCTATTCTGGGTCACTGGCAATCTATAAACTAAATATGGTATGAATATAACTAATAGTTTTTGCTGCTAATAAACAAACACACTGAATGGAACACAATACCCCCCACGTCCCCTTCAGGGGGTGGGGTAATAATTGTATCTGCATTTACATGTGCTTCAGAAATCTAATAATCAAAAAACTCTTGTTTACGTGTTTCAGCCCATTATCAGATTTCTTTCTGAGTTTGTACAAATATAGTGACGTAAGACTCAAACTTCCTGTTATTTTCACGAAATCCAGTTTTGTCTTGTGATGACGCCTACAACGCCTACAGTCTTGGCATTAGCATCCCAATGTGGGAGCTAAAAGGCTAGTAAAATAGGCTTTGCCAGGTTTGCCAGTTTGTCAGGTTTTTTTTTTTTGTTTTTTTTTTTTTTGACACATGCGCAGATGTAAGAGACCCAAATAAATCACCACAACATATATGTGTATTGTCAACCATCTGTCATAACATGCTATAGTAGGGGGTTGATTTACTCTTACTTATCCACCACTTTTCAAATGATCTTACATTCTGGTGATCAAAGTGTTTAAATTCAAGGCTGCAATAAAAAAAAAAAGTAATTATTTTGACTTTTTTTTTTTTTTTTAACAAAAGCTTCACTCTCTGTCTATGTTCTCCTCAGTGGCCTTCAGGAAGATCTGCCCAGCTGGAAAAGGCTACTTTCTCCAAAATATAAGAGAAACTGTGGCCTTCCCTGCCATTATCTTTTCCGGTAAGAACGAGGGTGAGTCTACACACAATATCACTCGCAACGCTTTCCATTAAAAACAAACTATTTTAAGTATCATGCAAATTCACGGTTTAATACCTCTCCATCTGTTCTCCTTTCAGAACCCATGCGGCCGGTAAGACAATATTTTAGTTTTTACTACAGGGGTAATAGCTGCTTATTTTTGTTGTTCTAAGATTTCATTGCTTCTGTAAACTAGGAAAGGCCACCGAAGCCAACGATCACAGCACCGCAGGCTCCCACCAGCACCGCCAGCTCTCGTGTCCCTGGTAAAGTCACCTCCAACACCTCTGATACGAGTCATCCTCTGTAACTGCACTGATAAGACACACATAAATATACATTAAATCATAGTATCTACTGTGGCTGTCACAATGAGGAGAGGGATTCTTAACAGCTGACCAGTACAAGTACGACTCCAGGTCAAATGTCATATTTTCATGGCTCACTACATGTCTCCTTTGTTGGATCCACAGTTGTTAAGCCCACCCCTCCGACGATCATCAGAATGACCCCAGAGAATTTCCCCCTCGAAACACAGACAAAAGTATCACGTGAGTCCCATTTAGTTTCCGTTTATCATATCTGTAAACCTCTTGGGATCATATTGGAAATAAACGTTTTCTACGGTGGCCAGTGCGCCGCAGGTAGAGAAAACAGCTGCAAGTACAGAAACGATGCAAATCCACAAACTCAAACACAGGTCTAAATGAGGTACAAAAAGAGGAACGTGGTGAAAATGAAAAAATGCACTGCAAGACACAAAAAGACATGCATAACCATCAAATGCTCTGCAAATAAAGAACTGATGCAAAGTACAAAACAATTCAAACCAAGAAAACTTCTGAAAAACGCTTCATAACCAGTCACTGCAAACGGAAGTGCTCCAAACCTGTAGGGGGCGCTGGCAGCAGAACAGCTCAATGCACAGACACACAGGATGGAAAGAGAGACAGAGAACAGCTGACTGACAGTGTTTCAAACTACAGCGGGAACAAACAGAAGTTATGGTGTAGCGCGGTAATGTGACTTTTGTTTGATTCTGTTTGACACTAGTCTGTCGTCTGTAAATGCCGGCTGGCTGCAGGTTTGGAGCACTTCCGTTGTAGTGACTGGCTATGCAGCATTTTTCGTTTACAAATGTTTTCTTAGTTTGCATCATTCCTTTATTTGCAGAGCATTTGATGATTATGCATTTGTCTTAGTTTCTTGCAGTGCATTTTTTCATTTACACCACATTCCTCTTTTTGTACCTCATTTTTTAGACTTGTGTTTGTGAATTTGCATCGTTTCTGTACTTGCAGCTGTTTTCTCTGACTGAGACGCATTGGGCTGTTGCAACGTGTAGTTTTCACTTAAACAGTCATACAGTCATGGAAAAAAAAATTATTAGACCACCCTTGTTTTCTTGAATTTCTTGTTCATTTTAATGCCTGGTACAACTAAAGCGACATTTGTTTGGACAAATATAATAATAACAACAAAAATAGCTCATAATAGTTTAATTTCAGAGCTGATATCTATCCATTTTCCATGTTTTCCTGATAATAACCAAAATCACTTCAGTTCTTACATCAATATCTATGGCAAAAACTGTGCTTTTAGGCATTCCATATTTTCTTTTCTGTCTGTTTTAGTCACATGATACACACAGGAGTTAGTACTAGATTGTGTGACCCTTCTTTTTGGTGACTTTTGATGGTCTAATAATTTTTCCTGTGGTTGTATGTCATCTTTAAAGGCTGGTTTGTGCTTCACTTACCTCTCCACAAACCTAAATAACAGATCATATTGTCTGAGCCGCAGGTCCATGGTTTTAATGTTTGACTTTGATTTATGACAATATATATCTATTTTATTTATTATTTTATTCTATTAATGCTACATACACTGAAAACCTGGGTAACTGTGTTTTTTTCTGATCGTGTCATATGGTTAAGTTAGAAAAAAGCTGATTCTGAGTCTGATGTACAGGTAGTTATTTTAGTTTTTTAACACTGAGGAAAAAAGCCACTTGCTTATTACAAATAGACATGAGTCTGTTCATCTTTCGGGTGCTTTGCATGTTGTGTGAAATCGTCTGTGAAGCATGAACAGCCTTAAGGCTATGCTCACACTGCTTACTTTTTATGGAAAAACATGTCACCATAACAGTTTTGGAATTTAAAGCATGTTATGTGATATACATGGCATTTCCATAAAAAGGAAAGTTTAAGAGGCTTGCACCAGAAGTTAAAAAAAGTTTCACATACAGTTTTTTTTTCTGCCTACAGTATGTGTGGTCTTGAGTCTGGTCTTTGGTTTTCTGACTGACATATTTACTGTCACAGCTCCTTGGTTTTTGTTTTAAATCATTTTTAATCAATATGAAAAATTGTCAGTCTGTCGTAAAACTTCACTAGAAAAAAATCAAGAAAATAAAACCAGGATTTGAAAAATCATACCCTCTTCCTCTGGCTCATAGATAGAAACATAGAATAGATTCTCTGCCTTTAACCCAGTGGTTCTCAATTATTTTCTCTCAGGCCCCCCTTTAGAGGACGAAAAATCTCCAGGCCCCCCCTCAACC
>JAQQZY010000007.1:18471242-18484100 GCA_030068375.1 Ostorhinchus rueppellii | reverse complement strand
ATGAGTCCAGGGTGGTCCAGTGCTAAACCATTAGATCCACCTGATACATGTCCTAACCTGAAGAAAAAAAAAAACACCAGGGAGAGATCCCATGCCCCCCCTGGAAGGCCTTTGTGCCCCCCCCCTAGGGAGGCCCGCCCCACTATTTGAGAAACACTGCTTTAACCCATCCTCGTGTCCTAGAGAGCGTCCCATTAGGATTAAAGCATGGACCAACTCCACTGTCTAAGGACAGTAGGAGGATTACGCTATCATACATGTTTTTGATGGTGCAGGAATTTGTGTGGAGTTTGCATTGATGTGTCTCTTTGGATTTTGATGAAAGCATTATGGGAACGCCCCTTCTCATAATAGTTGACACGGTGACTTAGGGTATACATTAGACAGTATATGTGGAATCTGTAAGTTTGCACACTGAAAACTCCTGATCTGACTGTGGTGACTGAATCCTGGACCTTTAGTCTGAAGTCATAATGCAAACCTTCTCAGGTAGGGGAGCTGTGATGATGCTTTAATTAGAGTCGGCAGAGACACATCTTTTTTTGATCAAGGTCTTTTTTATTTTCAGTTTTCAAACGCAAAAGAAGAAATGTACTACTCAAATATGAAATTGTTGTATCCAGTTCCTACCCACCTGCCCACTCACCCCAAGTACTAGACCTTTGTTAGATTCATATACGGCCAGACATAATACACTTACACTGTAAAAAGTAAAACACTGAATCAACTTTTTAAAAAATTGTCTTCAATAGGTCACATAAAAAAAATTAGTTGAGTGAACCAAATTAAATTACATTCAGTTAAATACATTAAATTACACTGATTTGGTTCACTCAACTATTTTTTTTTGTGTGTGTGACCGATTGAAGAAAATATTTTTAAGTTGATTCAATGTTTTAATTTTTACAGAAATATATGAACCCCCTTCAAACATACACACACACACACACACACACACACACGCACACACACACACACACACACACACACACACACACGTATAAATGCACATACCCATTACACATATACACACATGCATATTTGTAAGTTCACATACACTTAAATAAATAAATAAATAAATAAATAAATAAATAAATAAGGGGAAAGAAAATTAAAAATAAATAAATTAAAAATAAATAAATAAAACAGAGTTAAAAGGTACACATATATTGGAATTACATGATATATTGGTAGATTCCATACTTTCTACAAAGCTGATAAATGGCCGCCAAGTAGCATAACATTTTCTGGTGGAACCCTTCATGGCAAATCTGATGGATTTTTTATTATACATGTGATAGTATGCAAAAAAAATTTATTAGTTGCATCTGAAAATGAAAATGGAAACATTTAGAAAAACATCCTCACTTGTATAGAAAAAAAACTTGCTTGAAATGCTTTTTACTGTGTTTGAAAAAGAGTTCATGCATTCAGGGGAACACTGAGATGCTTTTTGAATGCATTTTGATGTAGCGGCTAACAGCGCTCTTCTACTGTTTATTACACTCGTGTGTGACAGAGCCGAGACAACATTCAAGATTCAAAGTGTTTATTATCATCTACACAGTGAAGAAACATCTTCCCTGTACAACAAAATCCTTGCTTTGTTGTCCACCGAATATCAAATACATAAAAAACAAGTATAAATGGGTTCAGAGATTAATAACAAAAAAGTGTACTGTACATTACCACCTTCTGACACAGTTTGATGTTTTTCTTCAAGCCAAACCAGTTTATTATGATTTTTTTGCAACTTTTCAAAACTTTGCTCCTCTGTCACTTGACATTTCATTAAATCATGGCTAATAAGTACTCATTCCAACCATCAATCACATACACACAACAAAACTACGATTAATCAAAATCTTCCTCAAAAATGTTCTAAAGCCTGAATACTGAGCCCAGTTGAAATCTTAGTTTCATTTTACTCACGTGAATTAAATAAATGCAAAAAAATTATTTTTGGAAAAGCCATTAAAAATATTACCTGTTGAAGCTTTAAGACAGGGATGTCAAATTCATAGTAGTTCAGGTGCCACATACAACCTAACATGATCCAAAGGGGGCTGGACCAGTAAAAATAATCTAAATAATAGGAGAAAAACTTAAGAATAATGTCCACTCTAAAGTTTTCAAGATTTTTTTGTGTGAAAAAAGTAAAATTCCGTAATAAAAATGTTTACATGTTCTACCAGTACTTGAACATAACATGAACAAATATGAATAACTTGAAAATTCTTAATTAAAATAAGTTTAATTTTAACAATATTAGTAGTTAGTTAGTTTATCGTTTAAACGTGAATGAAAACGTACAGATCTCAGTGGATCTACAAACACACACAACATTTAATAACAGGCAGCATATAGGTCCAGTTCTACAGATTTGTAAGACAGTTCCTGTTGTTCATGTTTTTTTTTAAGTTATTAACATTTTTTGTAAAAGGCTAGTCTGCAAACCTAACCATTTTTGTGTAAATTTTATTTTTTTTTTTTTTTTTTTTTTTTTACAGTAAAACAAAGACAAAAATGTGCAGTTTTACTTTTTTATAAGTTATTATGAAAGTATTTTACTGGTCTGACCCACTTTCGACTGAACTGACCAAAAATGACTTTTAGCATCCTTGATTGTTCATTTCTTCAGTGTCACTTTTGCATTTCACTAATTCATCCCCCGGGCCGCATGTTTGACACCTGTGCTTTAAGAAATCCAAGTGAGCTGTCCTGGCAGTTGAAAGGCAAAGACAGTGTGTTCATGACCAACTTTTGACGAGTATTACAGTATATTATATAAATGTCAGTGTATTATATACTGTATATACATTTTGCTGCTCCACTAGTATATGTTGTGTTGCCTCCTTGCAGCAGAGACAGATGAATGCAAGCTAAGCAGGAACATTTGTGGTCATGGAGAGTGTGAGAACAGCCTGAATGGCCCCATCTGTCACTGTCACCCTGGCTACCGTCTGAACCCTCAGAGGAAGATCTGTGAGGGTAAGAGACGATGGTAGACGAAGGAGACGCAGGAATTACGTGTGAATAGTGGCAAGAAATTAACCAGTTTGTTTTGCATGTATGTCCCCTGGAAATAAGAGTGGTTCAAGGGAATCCTGGTTTGTTTTAAAGCGGCACTCCAGTAATTTGATAATAATGTCCAAATCAAATAGGACTGGATATACATTAAACATAATACAATGCAAGTGCTCTGTTTAGTACGCTTTCACTCACTGGTGTTGGTCAGGTTGAAGTACAGGGTTTCTCATATCAATTTTTAATTTTTGTCCAGCATCCTGACAGCAGAATGGTAGTCTGGCTGCTTTTTGGAGCTGAACAAATTTGCTTTGCTAAGGGAAACTTTATAAAGTATATTATGAGGCTCCCCTTGATATTCTACTGTCTTTATTATGAGTTTTGTTGAACCACATTTCGATGCTGGACCTGACATGAAGAGACAGGGAGGGTGAAAGGGAAAGGAGGTGGCGAAGACCCTGACAAGAGAATGTCAACAATACCAACAATAACAACCATGGTGATAGTTATAATAGGAACAATAACAAGAACCAGAACTGAGTAAATGAATAAACTGGAAACATAATAAATCAAACACGTTGGCAACACACACACACACACACACACACACACACACACACACACACACACACACACACATCCCTGTGGTGAATAATCTTGCAGTGTGGATAAAAGTGTAACGAAAAAAAACCCCCACACACCAGTGTTAGATTTTATTTCAGCTGTGACATTTGTCAGACTTTTAGAGAAACGTATACAGAGAAGCCATCTTAAATACCCAGAATCCCTTGGTGTTGCATCATGTGATCAGTCACCTTACAAAAAATATATTAAAGCTACGTATGACTTTTGTCACCAATTTTTCATCAAATCTATAAAAACTCAAATCATAGCCAAAGTACCACGAATGTGTATGTTTTTCCATGGTTACACACCTGAATCTCTTCCCTTGGGGTGGACAATTTCAAAGTGTTCTCCACCATAAACACTGTATGTATTCACAAACAGAGCCAGTAGTTCACTCAGGCATTTTTGGAAATTTGTCGCAACATGCTTTGCGGGAAACGAGGTTCCACGTACCTGCTTTTGCTTGGTTGACATGTTTGTTGTGCAGGGAGCCTTGGTTCTGAAAATGCCTGGGAAACCTATCAGCTGTGTTTGTAAACAAATGGAGTGTTTATGGGGGAGTACACTTTAAAAGTGTTCACCATGACGGAAGAGATTCAGGTGCGTAATCACGATACTGAGGTCTATGACTCAGGTTTTACAGATATGATGAAAAACTGGTGATGAAAGTCATATGCAGCTTTAATAGACAAAAGCAATGATTCAGAATAAGAAATCAATATTTATTTGCAAGAGACATCTTATTAGGAAACAAAGTCCTTGTGTGCATCGATATAGATCGCAAAAGCATACAAGAAGAATATATACAGAAAAATGAGGGATAAATTAAATATTCAGAGGAAAATAAGACTATATAGCTGTCAAAAATACTAAATATATAAGGTGTGTGTGTAAAGAAGTAAAGAATTATGCAGGACCTGATTGAAATAAACTTTAACAAGGGAGATAACTCAAAAATAACATAAATGTAAAATAAAAAGTAATGTCATTTAACCTCTTAACGCCCATTGTCGCAAATTTGCATCAAACCCCCTCCGCTCCAAAATGTAACCAAAATACTATTTACTTGAAAGCAAAAACACAAGTCAATTTTTTTTTCCATAATTGGAAATAAATTCATGCGTCAAGGGGTTAAATCAATTTGCAAATTCTACATATCTCCGTTTAGACCCAGAGAGGACTTCATGCGTCTGTTTTCAACATGACATGTAAACTGAGCTTCATGTGTAAATTAGTGGAGTGCCTCTTTAAGTAAACTTTCCCTCTTGTGGAACACTCTGAATTTCCTGGCCTAAAATTGGCCACTGTTTACTGCTCATGTCCTCAAAATACTTCCATCTGTAACTTTTCAGGCGTAGCTGTTATCCATGCTACTGCTTAATGTATGGATGCATCTTTGAGGCTAGAATTAAATAAAACCTGTTATTAAGTCAGTCATTTACACACAGTATTGTGCTTGTGGCAATCTTAATGAAAAGAACAGGGAAGAACATACACACTTACTGATTTTGATGTTTGTTTTTGACCTGAAACTGACCATCACCATGCCTTAATGTTTACTTTAGAGCTGCATTCACTATATCTGCAACTGATTTATAAAGAGTAATAATCAATAGGGACCACAATCATGAGTTTGGTACCTGTAGATGTGGACACCAAAAATAACTGCATTAATATTACTATAAAAAACAGATAGATACAGTAGATAAAGTTTTCTCTAGATATATACTTTTTGTGAATTTGTCATGTGACACGTATACTGTGAGACACTTTCTAAAACTAGTGCAGTGTTTTGTCTATGGCTCTTTCTTTTCTGTCTGTAAAATTCCACTCTGTTTTCATCTTGCGGTGTTATTGTGTCTTTCCCACTCTTCACTCCTGTTGTCCAGATAAGAATGAATGTGAGTCAGAGCCATGTGGTCATGGCAGAGGTCTTTGCGTCAACATAGAAGGAAGCTACAAATGCCTCTGTCGTCAGGGCTATAAACACATGGTACAGCATGGGAAACTCAAGTGTGTAGGTAAGTTAGCCAAAGTCATAAACAGGTTAACCCATTAAGACCCAAACATCCACCTTCTACCAAAATCAACTACTCGTATAAAATGTTTAACCCATGAAGACACAGTTAAATTTTTGTGTCAGTTCGTAATTTTAACCTCTCTTAAAATATTTATTACCATTTACTCTAATATTATGCTCAGTTTTTAGCATTTTTTAAGTGAAAATTATTTTCCTATATTTAACTCACTGATTATGAAGATGTTGATTAAAGCTCCAAAACAGAGAAAATTAAAGAAAAATAATATTTTTTTCTGCAAAATATATTGATGACTGTACACAAAATAATTGTATCCATCCACCGTCATTGATCCAACTCCATGGGTTTTACTGATGAATCAATGTTGTAGAAGATGACGGTGTTTCCATGTTCACTATGCAGCCTTTGAACGTCCAAATGTGTCATATGTGATGACCATGAAAAGATGAAAAACTGCATTTTACACCAATTATTTACATGTACTGATAGGATTAGTCTATCAACAGGTATTTAACATTTCATATCAGTGAATGGTTTTGGCCACTAGTGGATGTTTGGGTCTTTATGGATTAGTATCATCTGATGCACTAATCCTATCAATACATGTAAATAATTGGTGTAAATACAGTTTGTCATCTTTCATGGTCATCAGATATGACCCATTTGGACGTTCAGAGGTTCTGTAGTGAACTTGGAAACACAGTTACCTTCTACAACAGGGATTCACCTGTAAAAACCCATGGAGTTTGATAAATGAATGGATAAAGACACTTGATTCATCTTGAAAAAGCCACTTTTTCTTCAGTTTTCTCTGTTTCTGATATAATAACCCTAAACTTTATTCTGAGCCTTTATGAACATCTACATTATCAATAAATTAAATATAGAAAAATACCAGATTTTCACTGAAATGCAAAAATACAGAGGATAATATTATAATAAATGGTGGAAAATCACTTAAAAGTTAAACTGAGAGGAAAAATTGATTTGGGAACCGAAACAATAGTATCACAGGGTCTTTATTGGTTAAGAATCTTTTCAATAAGTTATGTTATCCATGAGTTCTGATGTTGCTGTTTTGCAGATGTGAATGAGTGCTCTAAGCAAGACATCTGTGGAGTAGGAGGCCAGTGTGTGAACCTGCCTGGATCCTATAAATGTGAATGTCACAGCGGCTTTAAGAGCAAATCCCACCGTCATCCAGCCTGTGAAGGTACAAAAACACCTGTTATTCATTAACAGTTATGGATATTAGTGCACCAGCCTCCACTGACAGAATAATTTAACATGTTTTTAACCCTTTCATACATAGTGGTCACTCCAGTGGACAGCTGTTCAGAGGTGTTTTTTTTGTATATTTATGGATTTTATTGTTTTAGTTCCATATCAGCCAACACATTGGACACTTATGCATCATCCCAAACAGTTTAATTCATACTATTACTGTAACTGTGGTGTTCTAGATAAACCTGATCTGCAGTGACATGCTTGAGTGTAAAAAAAAAAGCTATTTTTTTTTAAACAAAAAGGTTTTTTTTTTGTGTGTTAAAATGTGAGAACACATCAGATTAGCAGCATTTAAAGACATTTTTAGTTCATACTTTTCACATCGTATATCAGTAAATACACGTTTCTTTGCTTGTAGTATTAAACACATGGTTTTGTAGCTGTAAATAGGTTCTTAAAAAAATCAATCACATTGGGGGTTTTTTCCATTCCCAAAAAGGAATAAAAACACTCAGGGGAAAAAAAAAAATCTTGATTAAGGTTCTCATAATTCATGCATGAAAGGATTAAAATAGATGGATCTGACTGGTTGCATTTGAAGAGAGCGTGTAATAAATAATGATACTATTTTGTGATGATGGGGGTTTTGTACAAATCCCATCCAGACCGCTATGTCTGAGACCAGGACAAGACAGAGACCAAAGAGTCCAGACCAAGATAAGACTGAGACTAAATTATTTGTGTCTGTGATAAAACAGAGACCACAAAAAACTACATCACTAGTTAGTACCACAGACATCAGAAGTTATCACACAAGCCTGTGAAAGGGTTGGTGTGCTTATAACAGTCAAGCCATTTGGATGTACGATAATGAAGCAGGGTTAAAGGAGTGATATTTTGCTTTCTTTAAGTGGAATTGTGCATTTTAAAACAGTTCCCTGTGCTCTACATAAACTGGAAATGCTCTGCTTGGGTGTGAATTCTTCACTAATTCAACTCCACAGGTCCATCTTCAACATTATTTCTGAGTCATGACACCAGAAAGGTTGTTTTGAGTGCTGGCCCTTTAAATGGAAAAGCCCCACCCCCTCCAGGTTGTTGGCTGTGCTGTCCCGTTCAGTCACTTGTGTTCATTAATACAACCAACAACTGAACATTTTAGGTTATTGGCTCAAAGTTCAGATATATTTTCAGTTTTTACTACAACCACTGCTGCTGATAAAAAAAGAAAAAATGTTGTACTTGGAGAAATAGTCGTCCGAAGTCCTGACCTTATATGTACAAATAGATGTAACAAATGAAGAAGGAATTAAAAGAGGTTGTAGAAATCCACTCGATTATTGTCAAAATGAATATAAAAATAGCGTTGCAGCACCTGGATGGTTCAAATTCAAACTTTATGAACTATTAGGGTCCGAATACACAAATAAATGAACCAAAGATTAATAAAAGTGGGTTTAGCAAAATATGAGCCCTTTAAAGGAAGTGTGTTTTATTTCTGTCTTGTCCCAAACAGACATCGATGAGTGTGAGGACACTCGGTTGTGTGCTTACGGACACTGCATCAACACAGAAGGTTCTTTCCAGTGCCAGTGCTACCCAGGATATCAGCGAACACAGGAAGGCAGCCACTGTGAAGGCATGAATTATTTAGCATTTTATTTATTTAAGAGAAACAATGTCTTTTAATAGCAACAGAATAATACATTGACATGAAACCACTACACACTCGATAACGCCTTAAAGTCAGTATTGTTCATTTCATAATCAGTACTGGACAGTGTGGCCCATTTGGGGGTATATTTGTTAAACTGAGCAGCTCATCCACATGTTTCACATTCCATCATTGTTTTTATTTCCTTCCCTTCAGATATCAATGAGTGTGAGAGGCCATCAAACTGTCAGAGTGGCTCCTGTATCAACAACATGGGCTCGTATCACTGTAAATGCCAGACAGGCTACACGCTGGTCGGAGGCAGGAGATGTCTAGGTCAGTCTCGTCAAATTTTTCACAAAACACTGTGTCTTTCATAACAGTAACTTCCCAAGACAACCGGGTCGACATTGTTGACTTATCTGGCAGTACTTGTTTATATAATAACATCAATCATCAATGATCCCTCAAAGTCAGAGATGCATAAATTCTTTCCTGTGGAAGGTCAAAAATGGAAGAGGATGTAGGACATGACGCTACATGACATTAGGTTAAATTATTTTATATTTTACAGAAAAATTATATTCTAGATCTCAAATAGAATTTCTTGTCTTCTACCTTTCTCACAAAAAGTGCTTATAGCTTAAAGGTTTAGAAAATGAACCTTTTGAACAAAGAGTGAAAATCTGATTTCGGCTTGGAAAATTAACAAAAATACTGTATAAATGTTTGCAAATAAAACAAGCTACTGTCGATTCTATGTCTGATTTTTTTTTTTTTTTTTTAAATCAAGTCAAATATATAAGGTACACATACAATATACAGTCTATAAAGCTTCAAAAATAATATTATTAAAATACCTTCTACTCAAATTGTTGATCAAGATGAACTTTAGTAGAGGGTGAAATATGATTTCAATGTGTACATTTTTATGAGTAGATTTTGTGTTTTTAATGCTTTGTAAAATCCCTGTCAAATAAATAAAGGTTATAAAAAAATATATATATAAATATCTATTGAAATTGTTATTGATGGTATGTAAGAACCCTGTGCAGATGGATGGATTTATCTGTTGCATGTTTTTAGAATTAAATTCATTATTTTAAATTTGAGAACACAAAAAACAGTATTTATTAAGCATGTGATCAGACTGGGTCACATCCAGGTTGTGATTATGTTAGCACCATAAGCTGATGATAAATAGAGCTGAGATCAAACTCAGCAGTAATTGTAGCTATAACCCGCTTCGGTCACCCATATATTTTGGGGTCGGTAGGTCAAAAATTCAATTAAATTTTTAAAAAATGTTTCAACCCTTGGACAGTTTACTATGCAGGCACAGTATACTCCTGCAGTGATTCAAGTGTTATATTTACTTATTTTATTTTTGTCTATTTTGTGTGTACATGTTTTTCCTGTGTTTTTATATCTCTCCGGTCTTTTATATGCTTTAAAGGTCCTCATGTTTATGTTTCTTCACATGTCGTAATATATTACATAACATGTTTTTGCATGTGCTTTTCTAAGGCAATAATAATAAAATGACAAAAATGCCCTCTGTTTTATATGAGCAATTATTTTCTGATTACCACCACCTTCTGTGAGTAAAAATGATACCGACACAAAGCAAAACTGAAAGACAAAGGGGAGACTGCTGGATACAGAGAGAATTGTGCTTTTTGTTATATAAAATGTCTATAATTTAATCGGAAACCTTAACAGCACTGTGGAAAATCTAGATTTTTCTAATACTGACAGCTAGGTTTCAGCGCTGAGCTTGTCAAATGCCACTAAAACAAAGGGGGCGGGGCCAGACTTAGTCTGTGGGTTACACACTGGACACAACTGCTCTAGACAGACTATTTCTAGTGATAACTTCAAGAAAATCTTAAATTTGACCTTCGTAATGTACAGAAATCTCTTTTAACATTTGATCAAATTCCTAATACGGTGTTTCTCAACCTTGGGGTCGGGACCCCACATGGGGTCGCCTGGAATTCAAATGGGGTCGCCTGAAATTTCTAGTAATTGATAGAAAGATTGAGAAAAACTTACTAATAAAAAAACATGTGGTGAGTTGAGAGAGACAATCACAATGCATACCTGAAGCACTGTGGTACTGTTTATCTGTCAAATGTTCATTGTGGTCAGTTTCAGATGCTACAGCTCTTTCATAATTCTTAGTTTGAGTTATTGTTTGTTCAGTATTAATTTGCAGCTGTGTAAATACAAGCTGGACTGACTGTACATATCCTGACCAAGGAAAATAAAATTCTCACTTTGTGCAGTAATCTGAACCTGGCTTTTCTGCCTCCATTCATAATAATATACATTATATAGACTAAAAGTGTCTAAAATGAACATTTATTTGTAACATAGTATAGGAAACTATGACATGATCAAAAACACATTAATTTTAGCAAAAAACAATCATGATGGTGATGTTAAAATGGGGTGACGAGCCAGAAAAGGTTTGAAACCACTGGTCCAATACTAGTTGACTAATGAACTAGTAGAAAATGTATCTCAAAGCCTGTATAACTTGTGAAAAAGTTTTGTTATTTTCTGCATGACTTTCTGAATAAACACACCAGTGATCAAATGTTTTGTAACTTTCTCTGAAAAAAATGCAAGTTGCTAAAGAAAGAAGCCTATCTGTCTGTTGCTCAGATGGTGTTTGGATTGAAACAAACTCTCAGAGCAGCCTGTGTAATTTCACTTTCAGACATAGACGAATGTGCCGCAGACAGAAGTCTCTGCCAGCCCTACGGCTTTTGTAAGAACACACTTGGCTCATATGAGTGTGTCTGCAATCACGGCTATGTCCTCTCAGAGGACAAACACAGATGTGAGGGTAAGCCTGCTCTGATTCCTTCTGCTTTACCCAAGACCAAGATTCATCCCACAGCTTTATCCAGACCTGAACATGTGATCCTTCCCAACATTTCATTCTTCACTCAAACCAAATCTCACTTTCTGAAATGCAGAAAATTGTCTTTATATATAAGTTACAAATATAGCAGCATACTTTAATCCAACCTAGCACTCTGTTAACGCTTTAATAGAAATTGAAAAGCACAGACAATATGGAGCTCCACTTCATAGATTCCAGTCATGCGTTTGTCTTTTGTTTTTGTTTTTTTTTCCTTCAAATTATTTTCTCATGTTCATCTGTTGTGAATTTGCAGCGGTTCAAGTGCTGACAGATGAGAAAAAGGAGTGCTACCTGAACCTTGATGACACAGTGTTCTGTGACAGTGTCCTGGCCACTAACGTTACCAAACAGGAGTGCTGCTGCTCCATTGGAGTAGGATGGGGGGATCACTGTGAGATCTACCCCTGCCCTGTCTCCCAGTCAGGTAAACAGGGGGTCTGACTCCTCTTCAGTTTACCTAATACAGGATAAATGCACCTGTGTGAAAAAAAGAACTGAACTGACCGTTTGATATTATACATAGTTAAACTCTTGTCTTCTCCTTCTAGCTGAGTTCCACTTCTTGTGTCCAAATGGTCATGGTCTCTACTATGAAGAAGGACTCCAGTACAGTCTACCTGTTTACCACGGTACATACAATATAGCATGGATCACTCTATTCCCAGACACCAAACAGACCATCCATCTTGTGCTGACTGATGACATTAGTACTTTTCTTAAACATGTTTTTACTGAAGTACAACCAAGACACAATCACACAATGCCTCCCTGTTGTTTACAAGAGTTTTTCATCCTAATCTGCAGATATCGATGAGTGTGCTTTGTTTGCTGAAGAAATCTGCAAAAAGGGTCGATGTGAGAACACAATGCCAGGTTATGAATGTTACTGTCAACAAGGCTTCTACTATGACAACAACCTCCTGGAGTGCATTGGTGAGTATTAGGAAAGCAGAACAGATCCCGTCTGAAAACACTCACCCCCTTCACCGAGAGTTTCAGATCCTACTACAAAAACCCACAAGTAAACCACAACTGAGAGGAATATCTGTATGTTTGATTTTCATTTGTTTGGCTCTTGTTTGTTTGTTTGTTTTGTTTTGGTTTTTTTTTTTTTTTGCTAAAGCAGTTTTTGTTATTTGATTGTTTGACATGACACGGTGGTGCAGTGGTTAGCACTCGTGCCTCACAACAAGAAGGACCCGGGTTCGACTCCCGGGCGATTCTTGGGACCTTTCTGTGTGGAGTCTCGTGTCTGCGTGGGCTTTCTCCGGGTACTCCGATTTCCTCCCACAATCCAAAGACATGCATTGATAGGTTAATCGGCTAATCTAAATTGCCCATAGGTGTGA
>JAQQZY010000007.1:18437333-18453245 GCA_030068375.1 Ostorhinchus rueppellii | reverse complement strand
AAGATATATCAACTCTATTGGAAATAAATTGGACAATTAGTTTTAACGTGATGCCTAGTTACCAAAATAATCTCACTGCAGTTTACCAATACACTCTGAAGCTAAAAACTCATCTTTAAACCAACAGGCAACATTATAACCTTAATGCAACTGTCTATCAACCTCACTTAATAAAAATTCTACTGACTTTGGTGATTTGTAGCAATCACAGATTTACTCAGACACATTAAGAATGCAAATCAATAGCAACCACTGGTGCTATGGCTGCAGTTTAAATGAGCCTGTCTACTTGGACAGCTTCAACTACAATACTACATTCACAGTGAAAATGCAAAGTACTGGAACTGTACTAACAACACAGCAGAGCTTTTTCATTACCACTAACTGCTTATAATGAGTAGCATGCTCTTTTCCAAACTGCTCAGCCATCCCTAAAACACCCATCATCCCATAAAGTCCTCACCACTACCACTTTGTTGGTGCAGCTACACCCATGCACACAGATACACGCCCTATAGTGAAGGAGACACTGTGGAAACACAAGACCCCAAAATAATGTAGGTGTTGGAGTTCTGATGCCTTCCGTCAGACCACCAACACATTGACATTGAACAGATTTACTCACAGGATGTTTTTTAACTCAGTAACAATAACCATCAAATCACTTCTCACAATGCTGTGCCATGCAAGAGAATAGAACACAAGAGAAAACACTTATCCAGGACTTGAGGCTTTGGTGCATGAGGACCTGTCAGCGCTTTATGAATAACCCAGATCCTGATGACTTGCTTGATGTCACACACCAGCCAGGTGCTGCACACTGTCTTAGGAATAATTTAGTGCCACCTGAGTTCTTAGAGACAGAAAATGCTTAACGCATCAAAGGAAAACTCTGGCTTTAGATTCCTAAGAAGGATGTTTGACTAAATAAAGAGTGAGCTTTCATTAAAAAAAAAGAAAAAAAAGAATCAAGTGTAAGAGATGGAAGAACAATGTTAATGCATATTTGATAGTTTTACAACAATACATTAAATTTCTCCAGTTGAGTAGTTAATGCATTTCGTGATTTGCATGATTAGTTGGGCAGCAAATTTATACGGGATGCCTCTTCCTGATGTAGCCGTCTCTATGTGGGCTTGGGAGTGACACTAGAAACCACAACCAGAACTAGGACTAGGACTAAAACTACAACTGGTACGGTACAAAATTCTTGGGCTACCTTTAGGTTTGTTGTTTTTTCAGGGTTGCATATACCAGTCTCTTAACTAAGAAAACACAGGTAATGTGCACAGAACCCCCCAAAAAAAGAAAAAAAAAAAAATCACGACTAAATGGCCTTTAGGAGTATAAATCTGAATATAAGATAAGACAATTTTTACAGCAACAAAATACCAAAAACAAGAGAAAAAAAAAACAGGCAGAACATTAAACAGGAAAATATAAGAGTATCTGCTTCATAATCTCTGTTCCAATGACAAAAAAATAAATAAAAGAAAATCACCAAACCAAGAAAACATTTGATATGTGTTGAATGAAACCTGATGTAAAACAGAAGAGTAGTGCTTTAAGTTCCATACTGTCTGCACAAAATAACCCTGTAAAGTGGAAAAAGGAGGTCAGTGTAAATACTTAATATTTTGGTCTCCTTTTTTCCTGAACATTCTTGTTGTATCTTGATCAAAAGACAGACAAAAAAAAAATCCTGATGGTGTCCTCGTATTGTAAATGCAGGATTTTGGTGAGATATTCTGAAATAATGGAGAGCAAAGATATGCAGCCTAAAAATAGTGCATTTAAGCCTATTGTACACTGTTGTTTTTCTGAGGTGTTACTGTAACACACGCTCATAAGATGCATTATGTGACTGCAGGGCAAGAGTGGGGTGAAAATGAATGAAAAGCCTTTCGATTTAGCACCAGGGACAGCACCAGACACTGGAAAACATCCTCCTTACTGTGCATTGTGCAGCTGTTGAGGATACTGAAAATGTGCACAGTGTTTCCCATGTGACTGCGAAGGGTCAGCACCCACCCACACACCCACCCACACCACCTCCCCACGCACACCCCTAACTACCACCACCACGTCCACTTTTCTTTCTTCTCCCTGTTGAACGGGGGAGCGGGAGCGGTTTAGGTACGGACCCACGGCCTTTCGGATGCTCACCCACCGGGGGAAGAGGAGGAAGAAGAAGAAGCTGCGGATATCCGTCTGATACCTGCTCGAAAAACGGGCTCGCGCCGTCTCTTCGCCTGTTTTTTTCCCCACTCCTTCCTTCCTCCGCCGTTAACCGTTTTGTCTTAAAGCTAACCAGATTTATTTAAATATATATAAAAATAGGCTGGTTCGGTTTCGTAACCCGCTGCAACGTTAGCAGCGGGGACAGAAAGAGCCGTTTCAAGGATGCGGATTTAACGGAAAGACCTTAGCGGTGTCACCTGGGATTTTTTTTTTCCTTTTTTTAACCATTAAAATTTGAATTTACCCATTTGCACGCGCTGGGAAAAAATACATGTCTGGTGAAATTTCGCATGTAGAGACGCGATAGAATACATATCGACAGCCTCTGTTACTGAAGACAAAATAAGAGGTAAGAATTATTTCCGTTTTTGTTGTTGTTTTTATTCATTCGCGACCACCAGTAGGTTGTAGCCTACACACTAATAACAAAGCTAATGAGAGAAGGGGAGTCTGATATTCAGGTGAATGCTGTTAGCATGCTAGCTATCACAGTCAACACAACGGTTTTCTATCCTAGCTAATTTTTTTTTTCCTGAAAGAGAGCCTGGTTTATATGCAGCCGTGTGTTTTTCTGGCCTATTAGCAGCTTGGTTGGGAAGTGTAGCTGACTGCAATGCCTGGCGTTAGTTACTGGGAACCATCTGTGTGTGTGTGTGTGTGTGTGTGTGTGTGTGTGTGTGTGTGTGTGTGTGTGTGTGTGTGTGTGTGTGTGTGTGTCCTCGTCCTCATGCCTTTGTTTGAGTCGATGTCAAACGCAGGCACATTTTATCTGCGTTTTCGCCACAAACCAGCCTGTGGATCTGTATTTCAGCATCTTCTAATAAACCATCCAGCCTTTTTCTCTGCTCAGAATGTTGGTATTTCACCAAGATGTGCTGAAGTGCTGGCATCTCGTATAAGCTGCAGTTTTTTTCTTTCGACATTGTGGGTTGTGTGGTTATGTTATGATAAGGCTGAGATTTATACTGCGTGCTTGGCCTAGACTGTGAGTCATAGCGGAGATGCATCAGGTAAAAGTGTGTTAGAAGGTGGGAAATAAAGGCAGGTGAGCAACTGTTTTGTAAAGTATAAGTGTCTTGCATAGCTTTCAGGCCTGTAACGACAATATCGTTTATTTAGCAGATTTTGAGAGCTGATATTTGCTGGCTACCACGTGTAGAATCACGCTTGCATGGCTCATACACACCACACATTGATAATTGTTACTCTGTATTATCATCAACTCGTAATTCATACAGATAAATATTCATTACTCACAAGACCTTTAGAGAATGTAAGGGTTTTGTACATGGAAAATGGAAAAGTGGTAGTTATTGCTGATGGAAGGTTAGGGTGTGGGATGATTATTTTGGGTGTCTGGGATTATTTTTTGAGGAATCTGAAGAAGAGTTGAAGGAATAAAGCATCAGAGGAAAATATGCTAAGGAGTGTTAGGATGTGTAAAGATTTGTCTGATTTGTGAAATTTACTTGTCCATGGTAGCTGGGAATGGGTCAGAACTGGTGTGTTTTCCAAGAGCCATTCCAGAAATCCCACTGCTATAGGACTGTCATTACTTTTGTGATGTATGTAAGTGGTTGTCCATGCAGTGTGCACTTATGGTTTTCAGACCACTTCCCATTCCATGACTGATTCATATGTACATAGATTGCAAGATGTATTTTAGATGGGCAGGGCAGAAGGAAACTCAAGTTCCATTTTCTTATTTGTCATTCTTTTACTTTGTTAGGTGGAGATTGGTCTTCCATTTACACTTTTAAACACAATAGAACTAATAAGGCAACTGCTGACACAAAGTATTAAAATATGCAAGTCATGGTATCAGTGAAATTTCTCGTTTGTTATGTGTATTTTAACAAATCCTTTCTTTTGTATTTGTCTACTTTCTTAATGAATTGTAATGAAATAGGTCACTACTAATTCAGTGTTGTAATTTCCAACATAATGACTTACTTTGTCTATATATATATATATATATATATATATATAGTTGTAGTAGCAACCTAACCCTTACAAAACTTTAATATTTGGAAATACAGAATCGGTTTTTACTAATAACTCTATCCACAAATTGTGAAAGTAAGACTGTTTTCACACCATTAGGCCCTGAAACTGAAACAGCTAGCCTAGAATTATGCTGTTCTATCTGCAGCCATTCCCAAGCAACTTTGAGGTCTCTTCCTAGAAGTATTTATTCTGCTTTCTTATGGCTTTTAGTATTGATCTACAAGTATGGAGACAGGAGAGGAAGTGAGGAGTAAGAAAGGCAGACAGAATGCAGCCTACCTACCGTGTATTTATAGTGCATTACATTGCATCTTTTAGTACTGCTCTCAGCACCCCACTATTTTCACAGTCTCTTGTCTTTATTTCAGACTGCTTGAGTTGAACTAACCAGAAATCCCTACCATTTGTACTCCTGTAGTCATTTGTGGGGTTTTTTTTTCAGTATCACATCATAACTTGTATATAAAGCTAACCTAATTTAAATTGTCCAACTAACTCTAAATTTCATTAAAGTTAAGAGATTAAAATAAAGCAAAACATGATCACTATAGTCACTGTGATGATGTACAAGGGATCAGTATTCAGTTCAATAAATTATTAAAATGTACATGAAATTCCAGTGTGAAGGGAGGCCTGTTTTCAGTGAGCTATTAAATTTGTCACTAGAGGGTGCCATAGTAACTTGTAAATCATGCATATGGAGCATAGTCTGCAGGTAGTGTTAAGTATGAGGTCACATTATATTTAATGATGAAACCCTTTTGTGGTGAAATCTGGTACCAGATGCCCACTGTGGTATGATGGAAAAGCTGAATGGTGAAATTTCAATGAAAATATTTTTTAAGGCATCAAATCATAATATATTCACAAATGCTTTTTGGTATTATGCAATACCTGCATTAATCACTGTGTATGTGGTTCTTTTGACAATAATATTAGTGTTTGTCATGGCTTTTAACCAACTTAAATGTGACATCAAATCTTAGTTGCTTGTGTCATAGATGAAATTGAGACATGCTATTTCAGCTATTTACTGTACATGATAAGTGAGATTTTTGAGGCTCATTTTCATTCTGCCTTAACTTGAGGCTGTCATGATATTGAAATTTGGATTAACTATAACTGTCACACAAATCAGTGAGATTAATAATGTTATTGTATATTCTATACTCTTAACTTTAGTATGAGTTCAGCAAATTAATTATGCGCATACACTTTATGAAAAAGAAGAGACACTTATTAACATTGAACTTTAGAACATAAGCAATTTGCATTGGTTTTTGTTTTTGTTTATCTTGACTAAAGATAATTATAAAGCTTAGGCAAAATAATTGCACTTATTTCGAATAACTGCAATGTGGTGACTGAAAAAATTATGACAGGCCTAGCTTGGCCAGATTTAAAGTGATTTGCAGTGTGGTCATATTTTGTAACTATACCACCAGCAGCTCTCTGTTTTTAATGTGTTAAAATGACGTAATCAGCTTCCTTGTACTCTTGCACTACATTTGGCTTCCCAGAAAACACTTATGAAAACAAATGGTACATTTTTTTCCTGTTTGTGTTTGACCATGCCTTTCTTTATTTATTGCACCACAAAATCAGAATGAGAGTGTGGATAATTACAATGTTCATAAACACAGGCTTTTCTTAGTGGGACTGATTGGTTGTCACAGCGGACAAGGAGTGGATGTTAGCCATTCTGAAGCATGGTTGATGACCAACATTCAACAATGGAATGGGTCTGTGAATGTGGGCCCCCCATAGTGCTGATTCTTCAAATCCCTCTTGAACAACATTTTTTTCAGTTCGGGCCATTCACACTTTCATTGTGTTGCAGTGAACCATATCAGTAACTGGGCCTTGTGTAAGTAACTGCTGCTGCTTTTTGATTTGCTACTCTTCTCTCAGAAATATGTTCACATACTGTCAAGTAATGTCAGATAAGATATAGAATGCCCTGGATCCAAGGACAGATAAATGGGTGAAAAGCTTCCAACAAGTAATATGCAAACAAGACTAATATGCAAAGGAAAATTGGTTAAAAGATTTTTTTTTTTTTAAATTAAAGCAAGCATATAAGCATATATATTGCCATTGACCTGTACAAGTGACAGTCTGCAGATGCATATGCAGTTTTACACACTAGACCAGAACATTATTTTTAGATTTTTTAAAAAGTAGGTCATCAGCATGAATATTACATCAGCTTGAAAAAAGATGCAGTAGTATATCATCAAAATATTGCTGCAAAAATACATTTTATATAACACAGATTTCCCTTTCTTTATGTCTAAATTAAGCAAAACAAATCTGTTAAGAATGCATTTAACATTCCAAGGGTGACTCGCATATAAATAACTAATAATCCTCATTCAGAATTTGTCAGTAGGCAATTATTGAGAGGAATTTTAGTACTTAAAGAGAAGTTATTTTTCTGAGGACACATAATTCCCAAAGATTTGAACATATTTTGAATATTTATTTGCAGTGATCATACCCTTAAAATTGTTTAATCTAAAAATATATCATGTTCTCTTAAGCAAAATATTGTATTGATCTCTGGTTACTGAAGTTCTATGAGCGGGACAATGCTTTCCTAGCAATAAAACTATTCAATGCTGATTTAATGGGGTTTGAGAGGCCATTACTCATCTCTAGTAGATTTTAATCATTGAAGAACTGAGTGTAATTGATGTGCTTCTGGGAAACATGTCAAATCAAATGACATTTTGCAGATAATTCTTTGATGTCTTGAGAAACTATCAATTCTTTATTGCTATGAAGTTTGTATTGTCAGTAGCATTGCCATTAAAGTATCTAGACTTTTCAGCTGTAAAACTGAAATATACGTTTTACGTGAAAAGAGAGCAGCATTTGCACATTGTACTGGTCTTGACATGCTACCCACTCCTGCGGGCTAAAGCATGTTGTCTTATGAGAGCTCAATTCGCATGATACCGTGAGAACCCATCCGTGATTAGCTTCACAAATGTCTTGAATATGTAACAGGTGCTCTAGCTACTGCAGTGAACATAGATTTGCCAAATCTCTTCCAGCGTACAAATTTATATAGCCATTGATTAATTGGTCCTCCATTCAAAAATTGCAGTTGCCAGATGCAACTTCAGTTTTGGCAGTGTATATAGCTATTAAACAGACTTTGTAAACCCTCATGAAAGCAGTGGAAGGTGTGCAGTGATTAGTCACTATTGGGTCAAAGTTGCACAATACCAATAAAACATAAGATGTCCTGTTTATACTGAGTAATGCATCAACTTCAGGCAGCTAGTTCTCCTGCTTCTAATGCTTTTTTTCAATGGTAAGAAGCAGCCCTTATTGACTTAGCATAAATGTTTGATTCACTGATGGTTTAATCTAGATTTTTGGCAGGCTTTTCAAATTGATGCTGTGACGTAGGGCCAAATTCACTTCAAAGCACTGTCTAAGCTCCACACTCATTCAACAGCAGAATGGCTCTGGAGCTACAACCACTAAAACCTTTGGCTTGTTTTATTGAGTCTGGGGCAGTTGAAACTGTAAATGTTACGAGCGATTCAAGTACAAAGAGGCTAACGTTTTGGATTGGGGATGTCTGCATAGGAAGAATGCTTTTCAGGTCCTCACAAACCTTTTCTCCACTTGTTTCATTTTAATAAAAATGTAATCTCTGACATTTTCAGACTATAAAATAAATGTGTAGTTATATGCTCCCAAAATAATATTTTACTGGCTTGAGTTGCATATAATTCCTTGACCCTTGGAGTATATGGGCAAAGCAGTGGATGTATTTGCATCTCTACTGCTTGAAATAGAAGGTGTCAAAACAATATCATTTGAAAAACCAGAAATCGCTTTTCGCATAATGAATATTTTGTTATGCTATATACTCTGCAGATGCCCTAAACCAAAATAACATATCTGTGTCTGTGTAGAGGGCACACTGGTCGCTTGTGTGTTGATGAATGTGATGCTACAGGTCAACAAAGGACCTCTGCTGTCCTATTCAGCAGAGCATTCAGGCCAGGATCAGCAGCCCGTGGAGGGGCCTTTGATGCATATGTGCCTCTGGCTGCCTCATCTCTGCAAACAGGAAAGGCCTGAACGGCTGGCCCCTACTCTCTGCTGACTCCTCCATTGTATGGGGCCAATTTGGTCAGGCATGCTTTGTTTGCTGTATTTTAGGATCTGACATCCTTCAGGCTCACGAGGGACCATCATAGCCTAAACTCATTTGAATTGATTGTATTCTTTCACACATCGCAGTCTCAATATTATGCTTTAAACATTGAAAGAACATTGCAAAAAATGATTACAATTAAGTTCAAGTACAGTTATGTTGAAAACTGTCATGTAAAAATCAGTATATTCAGAATAGTTCAGTGTCATATCATGTGCAGCAAATGTGAGAGTGGGATATTTGATGATCAGTCTTATATGTCCTTTGTTTGGCTTTGTAGGCTGGTGTGGCCTTTGTGCACTGTGGCTGCCAAATTTGTACAAGCTTAATTCCCTGCAGGCGACTGATTGTAGGCTCTGTTTCTCCCCCTGATTAACTGATGCAGTGAAAAACAAACCAGCTGGGCAACGGGAAGCAGGTCTGTAAAGGGAGGAGGGATGACAGGGAATGAGACAGAAGGAGGTGGTGGGGCTGCCTATCATGCCTCTGGCTCTGTCCTGCTTTCTTAGCTGGTGTCACTCTGCTGTGAGTGATAACCTGATGTGTATAGCCTACATGGTCGGTAGCTGGGGTTTAGCCCTGAGGTGTAACTCAGTGCCCCACTTTTTCCCTCTGCCCTTTTTCAAGCTATATTCTTGTGAGCAGTCAAACAAGGACTAGATGACCGTTTCTTTATTGTGTATTTGTGTAGCATAGTTCTGCCATGTTTGAAAAGGTTATGTTCCATGTGGGCCATTCCTGTGTTACTCAGCTTGAGGGCATTTCAACAATATTAAGCACATGCCATTATAAAATCTGTGATGCACAAAAAATAGCCATGTGGTTTAGCAAAATGATTAATTAATTGTAGGAGCACATTACTATTATTTATAGTTGGTGTTTGTGATAGTCAGATGTATTTATTACATTATTATTTGACTTTTGTAATGCATTTGTGGATTAGGTTAAAGGGGATTTGCTTTCAAATAACATCTTTCTTGCCCCCTTTTGTGTCACCTCAGTCTGTCTGCCTGTCTTTTCTTCCTGATAAAAGGTGTATTGTAAGATGTAGTGTTGTAGTAGCTCAGGGCTTGTAGAACTTTCCACTCTTTCATGCTGTGAAGCAAAGTTACAGTTCTCGCTGTATCTTTTTTTTTTCCTGACAGTTTCTCATTGTACAAGTTTGAGGCTAGCATAAAGGTGAAAAAAATCATTTTGAAAGCTGATACAGTATATGGTTGCATGCTGAGTGGATGGATTTGTGTGTATTTTAAAAGCTCTGTGCATGTGTTTGTCAGAGGTGGTGATGATGGTGAGGGGGTGTACTAGGTCAGCTTAGCTCGCTTGTGCAGTTTTATGCCACTACATGTGGTTTTCTGGTGGAGGATCAGTACAGTAGGCTGTATCATAGTAGGTCAGGGGATTGTTTGTCTGATCCATTGAGGAGTGATTAGTGCAGACACTGAGCTGAGCCTCTTCATAGAGCAAGGAGAGGATTGCCCTCCATTTGCCTCTGCCAGACTCTGTGACCTCACTGGTCCCCCAGTGAGGTCACAATCCAAATTGTCATGGGCTGATGCTGCAAGGCCTGTCCTGCATAGTTACGTCCCCTTTGTTGCGCTTGTTTCTTGCTTCCAAGTCCACAGTGTTGTATTTATTTAGCTCCATATTAACATGAGTACTTGTCTCTGTATCAGTAGCACTCCACTACAATGATGCACACAGGCAGGCTTCTGTATGTTGTTAATGTTTTTTTTGATTATTTGTTTTTATGATAATGGTGTAGACGTGGTGATATTCAAGAAACCATAAACAAACAACTGTCAAAGGGGTGATAAAATTATGTTTTTGGTCTGAATGAGTAATCATTTCTTTTTTTTTATATTATTTTCAATGAGATGGTCATGAATAGAAAAAAATCATACCTTATTACCTAGAGACACTAAAACAAGGGTTTAAGAAACCATACAACTCGTGGGGTACTAGTGAGAGGGGAGGTGACAGGTTGGGGGCCAGTGTGGAGGCGTTGTTCTGCCTTTTTCTCTAATCCTTGCATTTAGTTTCTATTCCCAGCCAGTTCTTAATCTGTCACTAATAGGATTAACTAAGCTTTTGTTTTATTTTTTTATATCTAGAACCTGCATGACTTGTTCAATTTGACTCGACAATACTAATGGCACCTCAGGAGTGTGATGAGAGGAAAACCCATGTTTGGTGATTTCAGATCTAAAACCATGTATGTTCTGTAGTATAAAAATGTATGTATGTATAGTGTTTAAATGTATGCCTGAACTTCTCAAGGATGATTTATTAGTCCCAAATGCATTTAAAATCAGTTTTCTTAGCTATTTCACGTTAGGCTAATTCAAAATTTGTACACAGAGTAGGATAATGGAAGGCTGCTGATGCAAGGATGGTGGATGTATAACGTAGGAGTCTTGTTAATGTATGTTTAACAGAAAAAGCAGCTTCAGTATGCAGTCTTATCATTAGTACAGTTTAGCATAGTTGTCTGTAAAGAATTTTTACAAACTGCCACCACTGTCCGTAGTAAGATAATATTAATAGATGCTTTTGATTTAGAGGATCCATTAATTCAACATAACATGACATGTCCATGGTCTCACAGATAGTTTTGCTGTTAAGCACACATCATTCATCATGCGTTACCATATTTTACTTTTATCTCAAGGAATAAAACTGAGATAGAATAGATAACCTCATTAATGTGAGATGTTTTGCTTTCTTGGCCTACTTAAATCTCCTCTAGAGTATTTCCCTTCCCCCCTGCCTCCCCTCCTCTCACTGTAGCACATTGAAGACTGCCACAGACTAAACTACAAGTGTTCTCCTCAAGTCTGGCATCCTGCAGAGGGTGTAAATGGACTAATTTTTGTTGGATTAAAAATTCTATGCTTATTTTGGAGTAACCATTTGAGCCTTGAATGAGAGGACATAATTTGCAATTTTCATTTGTGCTTGACCTAGAATAATTATCAAAATTTACTCTCTCCAGGATCTTGATGCCCTGACTTGCTCCTACAGCAAAGACAACCATAGCTACTAGACACAACAAAAGATAAACTAACAGGTATTAGCAAACTGAAGACTCAAGCTCGGCCATTAATCGGTTCAACGCTTTTAAACAAATGGCCCAGTCAGTTAATGGGGCTTTTTGGCGGGGGCTTTAATCTTAATGTAGATCCCCCGTTGGGTGTCAGTGTTTACAAGGAACAGTGTTTGTGTGATCACATGCAGTTAAGGTCTTTAGTATTTTTTTTTTTTTTTTTTACAACTAAGTTAAAGTGCATCTGTCTGTCTCTAGCAATTTAGGCCAACAGCATTTTTAATGCAAAGTGGTACAAGACCTTGTAGTGTGACATGTTTTTAGCCAGTGTTATCCCTCAACTAATATATTTAAATGGAGTGTGTATTTGTGCATTTGTTATACTATTGTTTATGTGCAGTGGCCTTGCTTGCTAAGTTTCTCACTTTGTCATTTTGTGTTCTGTTGTGTCAGTGTGTCTAAAAAGGTTTTGCAGATGTGCGAGTGCAGATCTAATCAGGAAAACTGGAAGGTGTTTCTTACATCGACACTAAGGCGGAAATGAGATTAGGGGAGTTGCCCAAGCTTACAAAAGCAGGTGTATTCAATTACTGCTTAGCCAACTGGTGAACTTATCTCAAAATCTTTTATCTAATTATTCTCTCTGACAGTTGTACTGTTCAAGCAGCAATTTGCATATGACTGTCATAAGCACACCAAACTAGAGAGCAGCTGTGAAGCTGAGTGTAGGTGATGCTACAGTGCATCATCTGACCTCTGATTCAATTCAAAGGGATGTTCACTTCCTGAACTGAATTATCCAAACGCTAGCTTGCAGATATTTGATGGGACAGTCTTGTGAAGGCTCAGATATTATGTAAAATCCTTTGCCTTTACTACATGCCCTGACATTTGAATGTTTTTGTGTGTTTTCATTGTAGGTTGAATGTGTTTTCCTCTAGCCTGGACACCATGAGTACCATCTCGCCAACTGACTTTGACAGCTTGGAGATCCAGCAGCAATATAATGACATTAACAACCGCTGGGACCTTGCAGCAGAGACTGACTGGGACAATGAAAACAGTTCAGCACGCCTCTTCGAGCGCTCACGCATCAAAGCCCTGGCAGGTACGCTACACTTATGGACCAAACCAATGTGTCATATAGCAGGTGTCAACATGTACTTCTATGCCATGGCTGAAAAACTGTTCTATATGAAAGAGTATTGTGCCAATTCAGTGAAATGAAATGCAAGTATGAAGAGTTTGCAAAATAGATGCCATTAGAAATACACACACACACACACACACACACACAATCAGAGACTAAGATGGCACAAATCTAATTAGGCTTTGCAGGCTGAGGTTGAAATGTAATTTTTTTCTGTCCCGAAAGGACAAGACAGAAATACTTCCAAAATGAGGACAAAGTAAATGAGCTCCACAACCAATTCACAAAGAGCAACAAGCAGTGATGAAGTGGAGTGTAGAAACATATGGTCATTTGACAGCTTTGGTTGTTATGTGATTCATTGTTTAATAACATAAATGATTGTAGCTAGGGTAAACTTTATGTTATGTGTTTTAGTAGTAATATCCTCTGTATTGCAGGTCTTGATCTCCCAGTGCAGTGGTTACTTATTGAAATGAATGAGTGATCTGAGGTGGAAAAGGGTCAAGGGCAAAGCTTTCTATTGAGCTTGTTACTTAGAAGGTACTGGCTCAGGTATCCCTATTGAAAGATGTCTCTTGTTGATATGTTAGTGAATTCTGTGAGTGAGGATGTATGTAATTTTGTTTCTATATTTTATCATCCTTACACTTAGCACATCAAACACCACTTGTCATTGTCAAAATGTGATGTAGTGTCATGTGTAACCCAGCAGAGGGGAGCAACAGGCAGATATGATACACACACACACACACACACACACACACACACACACACACACACACACACACACACACACACTTAAAAGGCAGAGGCATCTACAGGCTACATTGATGAGCACTGAGCACTACTATAGTCAAAATATTTCTGTAAGATAACTCTAATTTCACTTACAAATACAACCAGTCTCATTTCCTCATGCCAACAGAGCTCACACTTTGGGTGTTGTTTGTGCACAGACTCCTTTGGCATTGCTCTGTGTTGAAATATGTGGCTCTTTTTGTGGAAAGCAGTAGAAGACTGTGCATAAATTTCCTGCTTGTCACATGCATTTATGTCACCTGAAGTACTGTAGTGTGTCAAGGGCAGATGTGTGTGTGTGTATGTATATGCATGTGCGTGCTCCTTTGGGAATACCTGTGATACCATCTCTGTTTGACGAGTATGGACTTGAAGTACACATTCTTTGACATGCCTTAGCAGCTATTTCCCCCCAGGGCCCACCTCCTACCTACCCTTACAAGTTATCCCCAAATGTCAAAATCTTTTGCATTTTGTAAGCTGTTCCTTTCACTTCCCTCTCTGGCACACACATTTGGATTCTTTCTATAGTTTTCCTCCATGCATATGATACTTGCTTGTCATTTTCTCTTAAACGCTTTAGTCTGTTAGAGAAGTTTGAGTTCTAGTGTGTGAGCAGTTAGTACCATTTCATAGCAGAGAGCATTTCCTGTGTTAAGATCATTGTAATTTGCATTAATAACCACTTATCTGCTCTCATAGTTTTTAAGGATGGCAAGACCAGCTGCACAAATGTGCCTATTTTAAGTAACTTCCTGCCTCTCAGTTACATGTGCTTACTTGTGGAAGCTTTATTACTAGGATTATCCATGGCACATGCATCTTACTCTTAAGGGTGTATCTACATCATTACCATGTGTTGCATTGCCATTGAATCTGTAAACCAGAAAATCTACTGAGTTCAGTTACTCTGTCATGTTTAATCATTGTGTTTCAGGAATTTTTGCTATCTCTGTTTGTGTGCCCTGTCAGTATGTCCATGCAAACCCTCTTCATTTCATTTGTAATCTAGTTGGAGTGCTGCCCTCATGTGTATTTATTGAAATTCTAAACTTTATCTTGCGTAACCATGCCATGCTATATCTTAAAATGAAACTCACTATCATTCTAACACTATTATGCTATAACATTTACACAGTGGGCTTTGTATGTATTTATACTATAGTGTTGGAGAGCGAAGACAGTCACCGTGTAACATGAGTACGTACAACAACTCAACAAAAGTGGACAGTGCTCACTGTTCACAAACACACAGAGGAGACTGGGACTTGGCTGCCATAGGGACCATGCTGTGAGATTAAGACTTCTGGGATTCTAGAGCTTTCTTCATGCATATTAACTCTGCTTACTTCAGAGGGTTTCCCTCTTGGATCAGATATTTACTACCAGTGTTTGAAGCATGCATCATCTTCCTGCCCTCACCACAGAACTGATAAAACTGATCAGCAATAGGCCTCTTTTCACTGATAGTACGTGCTACGTATCTCTTACTTTTTCATGTGTGTCCATTTACCACTCTAAACCACGATTAGTAATTATTCATTTTGGACTGCTCAATAATTGTCAGTTTGTTTAAAATGCCAACGGGTTGAAAAGGGAGGAAACTGTTTTAAAGTATGATAAGAAGCACATGGTTATACATAGGTACCTGGTATTTATTTTATCACTTGCATTAATTGGGAGTTTGGTGATTTATGTCTACATTTGAATGGTAAACTGATATAAGTATGATTTATTAGTGGTGTCTGTGCTCCTTATTCGTTGTTCATAACATAGCCTCTGTTTATTCCCTCAAGAGGAAGTGTGTTGGTACTCATTAGTCCAATCCTCCTCCATAAACACCCAGTCACAGAAGGCCTCAGGCATTCAGCACTCTAATGAGATCCATCCAGATGCTCCCTGGCCATCAAGAAACACACAGATCAAAAAAGCAGCCACAATTTTTACTACAACCCCCTGGCAAGGCAAAAATGTCCATCCGCTATTAAGAAAGGCTTTGACCTTATTCATCACTGTTTACAATCTTCTGCCATTTTTGTAGACCCAGCTATGCTTTTGAAACTGAAACTGAATCTGAAACATTTCTGTATAGTTGTATTTTTCAAAATAAGCTAGCCTTTCATTATTTATCTTTCACAAATTCAGAAATCTAGTTTGTCTCACTGTGTAGCCTCTGCTGAAATAATCACTGGAAGTATACCAAATATCAAAATATTCACATATATTATTGCATTATAATAAATATAGAATGTCCACATTTTTTCAGGTTTTATGGAGGGAAACCATTATATTAGATTATAATTCTGACAATATGTAAAATACTGTGGTGCTTTTGTAGAGTTTGCAATTGGTAGCTCAGTTTTGCATTGAAGAAGACACCACAGCAAAACATGTCATTTCATTGTACACACAATGACAATAAAGTCTATTCTATTCTATTCTATTCTATTCTATTCTATTCTATTCTATTCTATTCTATTCTATTCT
>JAQQZY010000007.1:18410696-18428336 GCA_030068375.1 Ostorhinchus rueppellii | reverse complement strand
ATCTACAAAACGTAAGACTACAGTAGAAGCCAATAATTACTAGGCTTCCCTTCTGAGGCTTATATTTTCCCACTCTTCTATCTTGTATGCTTTGTGTAATTGTGTAACAATGTTTGCAAGCTCCTCAGGTGTTTTGCTGTGAGACACTGACAACATAAAGAAGACATGGTCCCTCTGTCTGTGTGAAAAGATAAGAATCTTTTCACATCTCAAACCAATGGAGTATGCATTGTTAAAAAATAAGCACTGTTGAGCTTTCCGTTGCAATGGCTGAGCATTCTTACAAAAGTGATGGCCCATTAAGACCAGGACACACAAACCTTACAGCTGGCTGTGTCTGTCGTGCACTAACAACACAATTTGCAAATGTCACATTGTTAAAGAATACAGCTGCACCAGTTTTACCTTTTTATCTACCTCAGCCACTACTGATGACAAGTATGTGTTTGCTTGCTATAATGAGTAAACATGTCAGAGGCTGATGTCTGTGTTTATCTGCCTCATGTTCCTGTTCTGTAGCCTTGTCATTAGTAGCATATCACCAGCACCGTAGCAGTATTGTGTTTTTCGGGGTACTGCCCGCTACCCCTCTGTCTTCTACTCAGGTGCTGGGTGCTGTCAAGACATGATCAAACCTCTAGAGGAATGTAACCCTCCTCCACTGTACTCCACCTGCTACTGTATTATACCTCTGCTGCCTCATCTAACAGTTTCAAATTGTCCTTTGATATATTTACCAACATAAACATTCTGATTTCCATGTATTTAGTGTGTGATATTGATATGGGAGACAGAAATAATGTTAATGTGTAAATGACAAAGTTTTCAAATCCGAGGCTCAACCCTCCCAAACAGTACCTCTGTATGCAGAGGAAATCTCAGGCTGCATTTATTACAGCTGGTCAAGTGTGAAGAAAAGAGCACTGTTTTCTATGAAGGAGGACTGAGAAGAAAGTATTTTGATAGAGGGGAAGCACCTTTAGGTCACAACGTAAGTCTTGTGGTATTACTCCACCCAAGAAAGTTTGCATGAAATTTCAAAATCTGTTCCTATTTTAGCTGACAGTTGTTGCTGTGCTTCATTGCACAACTGTCTTTGGCCACCTCGTTTTGCTCATAGTTTGCCACAGTAGTTTCTGTTATACAGGAAACTGGTGCAACAAAAGTGCCTATTGTATTAAAAACAGTACTTGTTAAAGGACTACTGTGAGTGGATACCAATACAGTTGCAGTAGAAACAAAAAAAAATTACAGTGGTATAACTTAATGTGGAGAGAATGTATAGGAGAATTACATTACTCTGCTTTTGTGTTTGGTTTAATTTGTCGTCATCATCTTTCATTACATGGAACTGCGGAAAAGAGTTTGTTCTGTTTTGTTCATTAGTACACAGCTACACCTCTGATATATTTTCTGTCAGCTCCAGGAGAGTTTCCATACAGTTCTGTGTTTAGTGCTGTGCATCAAGTCCCATGCTCCAAAGAATAGTGTTTTGAAAAGACATGGAGACCTGTGTCCTAGTAATCAGGTCACCTTGTTAGGTGGCAGAGCAGGATTAGCTTCTTACTCTCCTGGTCCATATGTCTGAGCTGCTGTTACAGCTTAATTTATTGTGATTCTTTTTTTAGTCCAGTAATAATAAAGTAACAGTTAAGCTTCTCACTAAAAGTCAGAGTCTCGTGCTGTTTTGCTTTGTCACTCGTCATCTCCAAACCCACCCAGTTAGCGTACTTAGCAGTGCACACATTACCACTACCATCAGTAAACTGAAGAGTGAAAACATTACACTAAGCTGTCAATTGAGTGATCCTCAAGACTTAATGGTATAGCTTATCTGTGAAATGAACTGCTTAGTACAACAGCTTAAGTCTTTATGATTTACTGTCACCTGTTTGGTCTGGGAAGTGATTAAATTTGTACAATGCACATTTGGCTGTGTAAAATTGGATTCCCTAGATATATTTATTTCTCTGGCAGTAATGAGTATGAGCCAGTGGCATCTCTTGTAGCTGAGATGGTTGTAATCTTTGTGTACCATGATTTTAACCCCCTCTCCTTCTGTTGTGTATTTTACAGATGAGCGTGAAGCAGTACAAAAGAAGACCTTCACCAAATGGGTAAACTCTCACTTAGGCAGAGTCACCTGTCGCATTGGTGACTTGTACACAGATCTACGTGATGGTCGAATGCTCATCCGCTTGCTGGAAGTGCTCTCAGGAGAACAACTGGTCAGTATCACACAAAAACTCCTCCCCCTCCTCTATCCTATCCCTGACCCATGCATGACCCTACACCACAAGTCAGGAGGAAGGAGAAATCATGTGCTTCGTTTCTTCACTCATACTTTATTTATCCTCCAGTATCCTTCCCTGCAACCTTTGCTCCATATGTTTGTTTTGATCACTTTTGTTGAAAAATGTCAACTCAATACCTTCTCTCCTACTCCACACAGCCAAAACCCACTAAGGGCCGCATGCGTATCCACTGCCTGGAGAATGTTGATAAAGCCCTGCAGTTTCTCAAGGAGCAAAAAGTTCACCTCGAGAATATGGGCTCACATGATATTGTGGATGGTAATCACCGTCTTACTCTGGGTCTAATCTGGACCATCATTCTTCGCTTCCAGGTAACGCATATAGAAGTAGTTTTGTGTACAGTACCTTATTCCAGCTGCCACATGATTGCTTTTTTTTGGCTTTGGGTCCTCAGGTCTCTGCATGTAGTCTGTCCTCGGGTGATTCTAATAGAGGTTAATAGCGCTGGGATATGATTTACAAGGCACTGCTATTGCTGTAATATTTACTGCCAATAATTATTAATGCACATGAACTAGTCATGAACTTGAACAGTTTTATTAACCCTTCATTTATGCCATAATTAATGGTTAAGGGAAGATAATTAGTACAAAATAGTCTAATCATATAAGAATTGTGTAACAAAAAAATTGGCACTGTTTTAACCAGTGAATATTTTGCTTTCAGATTCAGGACATCAGTGTGGAGACAGAGGATAACAAGGAGAAAAAATCAGCTAAAGATGCCCTGCTGCTTTGGTGCCAAATGAAAACTGCTGGGTGAGAAAAGAGATACAGAAGACGGGGGAGAGCTTAATTACATAGGATACTTGCTTTTAATGTATAAAGAGATATATTTGTTTTTGCATTCTATTCATGGAATTTCTGAAGTGATTACTGATGAGTCGTGCTTTACACAGTTAATGATTAATGTCTCCCTCTGCAGATACCCTAATGTCAACATCCACAACTTCACAACCAGTTGGAGGGATGGCCTGGCGTTCAATGCCATAGTGCACAAACACAGGTCATTGACTGTTTCCTGTACTTGATAGCATTTTACTACATGGTCATGTGAGATAAATTCCCAGGAAATTGTTGAAATGAAGATTTAGATGGAGTTCTATAAATCAAAAAGATGTCTATCATGACTTGTCTGAGGAGAAGCACCTGTCACTACCATCACACTGCTCTGGGGTGTTTGTATCCCCTTTTCTATTTAGGTCTCCTTCTACTTCTCATATCCTTTGAACTGTTTGCAGTATGTCTAAAAGGATGAAAATAAAATGGGGAGTAAGATGACCTAGATCACAGAAATAATAACCCACTTATTTTCTCTTTAGAGCCATGCTTGGCTTACTCACTTGCACACCCTGCTGGTAATAGTAACCCCTCAAAATCTTGTGTTGGTACAAAATCTATGATCTGGTGGGCAAGGTCTGAACTCCAGAATTAACCAGAAATTAGAAAATTGATGAATGCAATGAATCAAGATGCCACTTGATAAATGACATTTCTTCCTTCAAGTTATAGAACAATAAGATATCCACATGAACTGTGACGTTGCTATTTACATGTTCTGATCCCAGTAGAAATCAGAGGGTGGAAAGATGATTTTTGAATATATAGTGAATGTATTGTGATGTATGTTTTCTCATCTTAGTTATAAAGACTGCAACAAAGGTCTAGTACTTCTGTAGTTTTCAACAATCCTATAAAACATTTTGTAGTGTTCAGACTTCAGATTGTCATTGAGAATCAGATAATGTTTACCATGATTGACACGTGTGTAATATGTCTAAGTCCTCTGCTTGAGCAAGCTCAAAGTCGACATATGATTCAGGAAGGGAATAAATAATAATTGGCAGGAGTGTCTCTGCTAATCCGCAGCTGTTTGCATACAGATAACACCAGTTAATGGTTAATAGTTTTATCCACCATAGACTTTGCAGAGAGAAAATGTGTTTTAGCCAGCCCAGGATGCTCCTTTTGCCGATCTGAATATGATTGCAATTTCACCTTGTTTTTGCTTGCATTTTATTGCAATTAACAGTCTTCATTTTTTGGCTTGTGCAGACCTGACCTGATTGAATTTGACAACTTGAAAAGATCCAATGCCCACTACAATCTCCAGAATGCTTTCAATGTTGCTGAGAAGGAGCTAGGACTCACAAAGTTACTGGATCCTGAAGGTGGGTGTACTGTGGGGCCCTCTTGAACATCAGGCTGAGGGCCTAGCATTATGCATTAAGCTAAGGCCACTGGCCTGAAACCGATAGATGAGTGACTGTGGAGGATTACTGGAATTAATTATAGCTTAGATGCTGCAGCATCACAGATCAGCAACTGTGACATTACGCCAACCATGTCCATAGGTTGTATTAGCTTATGTCACTTATGTTGACTTTTCATTACAGGGGCTTTTTCGAGTGTGTTGTTTGTATATGGTGAAGTTTGTGATAGTTTAGGGTCAGTAGAATAAATGAAGCAGGTTCAAAATCAGGTACCAATGGATCATGCTCCAGAGACTCTGTGTGTTATTTTAAGTCTTAAAAAGTGTAAAATCCAGTGGTCTGAATTTAACCTTTAAAATGGAATTTTTATCAGGTATTAAAAATGTATTGGATTTTGTGTTTGACCAAAGTTGTTTTGAGACTTTAGGTATAGAGGCATGAGTCACACCAAAAGACAGAACATAGAGCCACTGTAAAACACCACCAGCAAACACCAATTGTCAGCCAGCATTGTTCTGTATTCACACTGGGAGAAAGCCCAAAGAAAATCGTCAGAGTGATGAGAAACAGGTCATAGTTGCCTTCATAATGGTCCTAAAAAAGTTTTGAAAACGGCACTCTTTTTTTCAGATGTTAATGTTGATCAACCCGATGAGAAGTCCATCATTACCTATGTGGCAACTTACTACCACTACTTCTCCAAGATGAAAGCCCTGGCAGTGGAGGGCAAACGTATCGGCAAGGTTTGTGTTTGTGTTTTTGTGTCTGTTTGTGTATATTCGTGTTTGTAAAATGGAAATATATGCACATTGTCAAAGTTGCAGTAAAGTGATACCTTTGTTGGTTACAGGTTCTGGACTATGCAATTGAAGCTGATCAGCTCATAGAGAAGTATGAGACACTAGCTTCAGAGCTGCTTCAGTGGATTGAGCAGACCATAGTGACACTGAATGATCGGCAGCTAGCTAACTCACTGAGCGCTGTGCAGAACCAACTCCAGGCCTTCAACTCCTACAGAACTGTGGAAAAACCACCTAAGTGAGTAACACAAAGTTGTTCAGTGTATCTTTTTTTAAAGACCATAAACCAGTGAACAGCCTCAAATTATAAATAATATTACAAGCAATTCTTGCCTGTCTTCACAGATTCACAGAGAAGGGAAATCTAGAGGTTCTGCTCTTTACAATCCAAAGCAAGATGAGAGCAAACAACCAAAAAGTCTACATGCCAAGAGAGGGCAAACTCATCTCTGACATCAATAAGGTATTGGATGTTGTAGAAAGAGTGAGAAAAGGATCTTTCAAGGATTTTCTCAAAATTGACATTATCCTCCTCATCCACTGGTTTTGTAGTTGCCATTTGTTGAACAGTAACAACTTTTTGTATTTTGATTTGGTTGTTAGGCATGGGAACGACTTGAAAAGGCAGAACATGAGCGTGAGTTAGCACTGAGAAATGAGCTCATTCGCCAAGAAAAGCTGGAGATGCTTGCTGCTCGTTTTGACCGCAAAGCTGCTATGCGGGAGACATGGCTGAGTGAGAACCAGAGACTGGTGTCTCAGGTAGATGGAATTCTACTGAAATTTCATCTAATCTAAAGCAAATAAATAAACCAATTTGTTTGTAATTTAAGATAGTAAATGATTTCATTATGATGAACTTTTTTTTTCTTTCATCAGGACAATTTTGGAACTGATCTGGGAGCTGTGGAAGCTGCCACCCGTAAACATGAGGCTATTGAGACCGATATTGGTGCATATTGGGAGCGGGTGGCTGCTGTGGAGGCTGTTGCAAAAGAATTAGATGCAGAAGCATATCATGATGTTAGACGTATACTGGCACGGAGAGACAATGTCCTTCGACTCTGGGAATACCTGAAAGAGCTTCTGGCTGCACGTAGAGAACGACTGAATGCCCATCGTGACCTGCAGAGACTGTTTCAAGAGATGCGCTACATCATGGACTGGATGGGTGACATGAAGGTAGCTTCTTATTTTTTTCTGAAGTTATCAAGTTTTATTTACAAATGTAATGACCTGCATTTTAATGGACTATGTTTTTTTTTCTGTTCTAGGGTCGTCTTCAGTCTCATGACAGTGGTAAACATTTGCATGATGTGTTGGACCTACTGCAGAAACACACTCTGGTGGAAGCTGACATATCAGCTCAGGCAGAGAGAATCAAGGCGGTCCAGGGAGCAGCAACACGCTTCACTTCCTATGAACAACGTGAGGCTCTGAATGTGTTTTACACTTCATTTCTGCAGAATGTGTAGCTTTTTTCGGGTTAACTGCACACCGTATGACTTGAGCTTTGTGTGTTTCTGTCTATTCTAAATGCTAGCTTACAAACCATGTGAACCTGCACTGGTTAGTGAGAAGGTTGACACACTGGGTGAAGCCTACAATGAACTTGGTCAGCTTGTTGTGAAACGGAGAGAACGTCTAGAGGATTCACGCCGCCTCTGGCAGTTCCTGTGGGATCTTGGAGAGGAGGCAGCCTGGATCAGAGAGCAAGAGCAGATCCTCTCCAGTGGAGACTGTGGTCGTGACCTCTCTTCTGCCCTCCACCTGCTCAGTAAACACGAAGCTTTCAGGGATGAAATGGCAGCCCGTTATGGGCCTCTGAGTCACAGCATTGCTGCTGGTGAAGCTTTAGTCAATGAAGGTCACTTTGGAGCCCCAGAGGTCACAGAGAGGATCCACGACATCCGTGCACAGTGGGCACACCTTGAGGAGGTGGAGCTCATGAGTCTTTATATTTCTTAGACAGTAATTCTTGGAGTAATTTCTCTAAATATTACTTCATTGTTTCTAATTTTATTCTCCTTCATTTCTAGACAACTAAGCTCAGAGAACAGAGCCTTAAGGAATCTGTGGCCCTGCATCAGTTTCAAACAGATGCCAATGACATGGAGGCATGGATCATGGAGACACTTCGACAAGTCTCTAGTCAGGAGGTGGGCCATGATGAGTTCTCCACGCAAACTCTTGCTCGTAAGCAGAGGGAGATAGAGGAAGAGATCCAGAGCCACCACCCTCTCATTGACTCCCTGCATGAGCAAGCCCAAGCCCTGCCACAGGCCTACCTAAGCTCCCCTCAGGTATGCTTCATTTTCATTATATTTAAATAATTATATCCTCTTTATAGAGCTAAATTATTATTTATTGCTCTCTGTAGGTGGACGGTCGCCTACCTGCTATTGAGCAGCGCTATGAAGAACTTGAGTCTCTGTCAGCAGCTCGCCGTCAGGCTCTAGAGGGTGCCTTGGCACTCTACCGCATGTTCAGTGAGGCTGGTGCCTGCCAGCTCTGGGTGGAAGAAAAGGAGCAGTGGTTGCATGGCATGGAGATCCCCACCAAACTGGAAGACCTGGAGGTGGTGCAGCAGAGGTTAGTCTGAGCTAAACCGAAGAATGCTAATATCCAGAATTGACTTATGAGAAACATGGGGATGGCTGATTTCTTAACTGTCCAAAGATGGCAAAGCGGAATGTTAAAAGTTTTGTAATAATAATAATTGTTGTTGTTGTTGTTGTTGTTTATGATGATGATGATGAAATATTAATTTTAAAAAATTGAAGCAAATATAAAATGTTTTTTCTGTAGAAATAAGTTCCACGTCTTTAGGGTGACTAATGTTTCATAATTTGTGGCTGCAGATTTGAGACACTGGAGCCTGAGATGAACAACCTGGGTACCCGTGTCACTGATGTGAACCTGGTGGCTGAGCAGCTGCTAAGCTCTGACAACTGCAGCAAAGACCAAATCCACCAAACACGAGACCAGCTGAACAACAGGTCAGAGCTGCATCCAGTACTCTACAGAATATTCGGACATAGAATATTTTGTTAACATTGAGCATTGGTTAGTATTTTACATTTTTTGCATTTGGTATATCCTGTAGATGGAAAGAGTTCCAGCAACTGTCTGGCCAAAAGAAACAAGCCTTAGAATCAGCCCTGAACATCCAAAACTACCATCTAGAATGTAATGAGATCCAGACATGGATGAAGGAAAAGACCAAGGTGATTGAATCCACCCAAAGCCTGGGCAATGATTTGGCTGGAGTCATGGCACTGCAACGCAAACTCACTGGCATGGAGAGGGACCTGGAGGCTATTCAGGTATGGGGAGGTCACATTTATGGACGGAGAGAGGAACAACACACACTATGGTGTCAATTATCTTAAAATAAGCCAAATTAATTCTCTTGCTTCAAGCTTTATGCCAAGTTTTCCTTGTTATCATTCTGTGTTTAAATCATTTGCAGGGAAAATTGGATGACCTGAGAAATGAGGCAGAAAAGCTTGCCAACGAACATCCAGATCAGGCTGGAGAGATTCAAGGACGCCTGGCAGAGATTCAGGAGGTGTGGGAGGAATTAAATTCCACCATGAAACGACGTGAAGAGTCACTGGGTGAAGCAAGCAAGCTTCAGGGCTTCCTTAGAGATCTTGATGACTTCCAGTCCTGGTTATCCCGCACCCAGACTGCTGTGGCCTCAGAGGACATTCCTACTTCTCTACCAGAGGCTGAGAGTTTGCTAGCTCAACATGAGAGTATCAAGAATGAGGTGGATAACTACAAGGATGACTATGAGAAGATGCGAGCGGTTGGTGAGGAGGTGACTCAGGGTCAGACAGATGCCCAGCACATGTTCTTGGCTCAAAGGCTCCAGGCACTGGATACGGGCTGGCATGAGTTGCGTCGCATGTGGGAGAACCGGCACAGTCTCCTGGCCCAAGCCTTTGACTTCCAGACTTTCCTGAGAGATGCAAAGCAGGCAGAAGCTTTCCTCAACAGTCAGGTTAGAAAAAATGCCAGCGCTATGTGCCTTTTTGAAACAAATCATTGTCACGCATAGGTCACAAAGCCAAATTGCTAAATGAGTGAGAAATATATGACCATCCATAATTAAGTCTTTCAGCAGGGTGCAGTTAAAGTAGTGGGTTGGAATTGTAATGTTAGTTTTCTCAGTGCTTCATCTGCCTCTCCTTGCAAAATCAGGGTTTTTCTACAGCACTAAGATTCCACTGCAGCAAATCCATGTGTATTTGTTTGGCTTTTTATTTGTAAAAAATAAAATTTTTCATTTTCAATGTTCAACATAGTTTAAAATATGTCTAGATTAAGTAGTTTTCAAATTATTTTGTCCTCAGCAAAGTATTCTAACATTCTTTTCCTATCTGTGTAGGAGTATGTGCTGTCCCATACAGAAATGCCCACCAGTCTTCAAGGGGCAGAGGAGGCCATTAAGAAACATGAGGATTTCCTCACCACCACAGAAGCCAGTGAGGAGAAGATAACTGGTGTAGTGGAGGCTGGACGGCGCCTCATTAATGACTGTAATGCTAACTCTGATAAGATCCAGGAAAAAGTTGACTCTATCCAGGAAAGGTTAGAACAGTTATGAAACAAGGAACTAAATCCTGTTAATATTTTTTAGTTTTAATTTGCATATTGCTTATTTTGCTTAATTGTGTATTTAACTTTTAAATTAATTTTTTAGGCATCTTATAAATAAGCAGGGTGCAAATGCGCTGCTGGCAAAGCTTAAAGACAACCGTGAACTTCAGCATTTCCTTCAAGATGGACAGGAGGTAAAAAAAAACAACAAACTTTTTTGTAAAGTCAAATGTTGTTTTATTTCATTATATTATTAGTAAGTGCAATTATTTCATGACTGTACTCCTTTTCCTGTAGCTAACGTTGTGGATCAATGAGAAAATGCTGACAGCACAGGACATGTCATACGATGAGGCCAGAAATCTTCACAGCAAGTGGCAGAAACACCAAGCATTTATGGCAGAGCTGGCCTCAAACAAAGACTGGTTGGACAAAATTGATAAGGTGTGACTTTTTTTATACTTCATACACGTGTAGGGAAAATAATCTGTAAAGTCTGGTAAATATAACTGATTGGCAGTACCTGGTCACTTTTAAACGATGCGACGTTTATATTTCTGTGTGTGTTTAACAGGAAGGACAGGCACTAGTTGCAGAGAAGCCTGAGTTGAAACCAGTTGTCCAGCAGACTCTAGAGGATCTTCAGCGTCAGTGGGAGGAGCTGGAAGGCACCACCCAAACAAAGGCCCAGTGCTTGTTTGATGCTAACAGGGCAGAGCTCTTTACACAGAGTTGCTCGGCTCTGGATGTCTGGCTGAAAAACCTCGAGGGTCAGTTGCAGAGTGATGACTATGGCAAGGATTTGACCAGTGTTAACATCCTGCTCAAAAAACACCAGGTAAATCCTATTGTTTAATCCCATTTGTACACTGTACTAGAAACCCACAATCTAAGTGTTCATCTTTCATCAGTCCAAACAGCAATTTATATTTGATCTTAAAGATGAAAGAAATGAAAAGCTGCGTAGATGTCCAGTTAATGTTGATAGACCCTGAACTTACTGAGCCCCTTGCCTGTTCAACTGCTTTATTTAGTGTAGACTGCCTCACGACTTGTTATTTTGTCCTATATATTTTTATTTCTTCTATAGATGCTGGAGCACCAAATGGAAGTCCGTGAGAAAGAGGTCCAGTCCCTGCAGACTCAGGCTCTGGCACTCTCCCAGGAAGATGCTGGACTTGCTGAAGTAGATGGTCAGCAAAGGCGTGTTACTGACAATTTTTCCAGCCTTCAGGAGCCCCTCAGGCTCAGGAGGCAGCAACTGTTGGCCTCTAAAGAAGCCCATCAGTTCAACAGAGATTTAGAGGATGAAATAGTGAGTTGGATTGCCTTGTTAACTGCATAAAAAACATACACAGATAGGAACGTGTATATGCTGTTTTGGCTAAATTTGATCGCTAATATTTTTCAAATTGATGTATTTTTTTCTCTCAGCTGTGGGTCAAAGAGCGAATGCCCCTGGCAACTTCTACAGACCATGGAAAGGACTTGCCCACTGTACAGTTACTAATCAAGAAGAACCAGGTACAATGAATGAATTTAAATATGACTCATATTTTTAAATGTGCAACTGTTCACACATACGTTTTACTCAAAATTTAATACTACTTTAATATAATGAAGTGTATACATGTCTTATATCATAAACCTATTTACTGAATAAGGATCTGAGACGCATGTGAGAGAAACCAATGCTACCAATGCTAAAAACACCTCCTGTTTCTGCATCAGACATTACAGAAGGAGATCCAGGGTCATCAGCCTCGCATTGATGATATCCATAGACGAGGCCAAACTCAAAGTCAGGTAGATGGGGAAAGGCAATCTGTCCTTGAGGAGCGCCTTGTTGAGCTGAAGAACCTCTGGGACCAGCTGATTGCTGAAACAGACAAGCGTCATGACCGTCTAATAGAGGCTAATCGTGCCCAGCAGTTCTATGCTGATGCTGCTGAAGCAGAAGCTTGGATGGGAGAACAAGAGCTACATATGATGTCTGAAGAAAAGGCCAAGGTGTGCTTAGAAAAAAATTAAGACAGAATTACTCTTCTCTCATAGTCTTGTACCTTGTGAAAACGTCACTATTTTTTGTGTCCAAGGATGAGCAAAGTGCACTAGTAATGGTCAAGAAGCATCAAACCCTGGAACAAGCCCTTGAAGACTATGCCCAGACTATTCATCAGCTTGCCAACAGCAGCCGCCTCATGGTAACCAGTGAACATCCAGAGAGGTGAGAGGCCCTAGTGGCTGTGTTGTGAAACCCGGACCATTCACGCTTTATTTATTTTTCGTTGTGTGATGTAAATGATGACTTTGATATTGTTCAATTTTACCAGTGAGAGAATCAACTTACGGCAAGCACAAGTGGACAAGCTCTATGCAGGGTTGAAAGATCTTGCTGAGGAGCGTCGTGGGAGGTTACAGGAGAGACTACGGCTGACCCAGCTCAAGCGGGAGGTGGATGACCTGGAACAGTGGATTGCTGAGAGGGAGGTGGTTGCTGGCTCACATGAACTAGGGCAAGACTATGAACATGTTACAGTGAGTTTTTTTTCCTCATTTACATGTATTGAAGGCAGTGAGCTAAGTTAAGCTAAATAAATTATGCTGCTCACTGTTGCTCTGATATGTCTCCACAGATGCTAAGGGACAAGTTCCGTGAGTTTGCTCGTGACACCAGTACTATTGGCCAAGAGCGTGTTGATGGTGTAAATGCGCTGGCAGATGATCTGATTGAGTCAGGTCACCCTGAAAATGCCAGTGTGGCTGAGTGGAAGGACGGCTTAAACGATGCATGGGCTGACCTGCTGGAGCTTATAGACACACGCACACAGATGTTGGCAGCATCGTACGAGTTGCATCGCTTCCATCAGGATGCCATGGAAGTGTTAGGACGTGTTAAAGAAAAGAGAGAGGCCTTGCCCTCTGATCTGGGTCGTGATCTGAACACTGTACAACATCTACACAGACAGCACAACACTTATGAGCATGATATCCAAGCTTTGAGTGGACAGGTTGGCTATTACTTAGTACAAGTTTTATGTGAGACACCAGTGAGGACTTTTGAATTAAAAGCTTAATGTTCCCTCTTCTTCTTTGATTTTCCAGGTGAACCAGGTACAAGATGATGCTGCACGACTACAGAAGGCCTATGCTGGAGAAAAGGCTGATGACATTCACAGGAGTGAGCATGCAGTATCATCTGCCTGGGAGGGCCTTCTTGAGGCTGGTAAGGCTCGCAGGCTCCTCCTGCTGGACACTGTGGAGAAGTTCCGCTTCTTCAACATGGTACGAGACCTCATGCTCTGGATGGATGGTGTCAACCTGCAGATTGATGCTCATGATAGCCCTAGGTATGTGGCATTTTGTTCAGTACTTTACAATCTTTATGTTAATGCTGATACTGTCAACATATTTTTTTAAGTCTTACCTTTTCGCATTTCTGCTTTTTCAGGGATGTGTCTTCTGCAGGATTGGTTATTGCTAATCATCAGGACATCAAGTCAGAGATAGAGACAAGAGCAGATAGCTTCACTGCCTGTATTGAGATGGGAAATACTCTCATCAACAACAACCACTATGCAGCTGATGAGGTATTTTTTTTTCTATCTGCAAGTGTTCTAATACATATTTCAAAAAAAAAAACTGCACTCATCTTTCTAGATATTTCATAGCTTTTTACTTTGTGAGTGTTTTAATGTGGTATTTTCTCGATTCATAGATAAGGGAGAAACTAGCTCAACTTCAGGAAAAGAGAGACAAGATCAACAAGAAGTGGCAAGACAAGATGGACCATTTACAAATTGGTATGCATGCTGAGCCTCTTTTAAATTGTGTATGGAAACTTTTAGGCAGTGCAACACAATAGTGGCAATACAGTATGGGTGTTTTTTGTTGGTGCGGAACAAATGCACACCACAAAGACAACTGTAATTGCTTATTGTAATACTGTGGATTATGTTGATCTCCTATTTTTGATCCTGTCTCTTTCCTTCTTCTTGGATTTCAGTGCTGGAGGTTTTACAATTTGGACGCGATGCCTATGTGGCAGAGTCATGGTTGGCGGGGCAGGAACCTCTGGTGCGAGCAGCAGAACTTGGCTCAAATGTGGATGAGGTGGAGAGCTTAATTAAGCGCCATGAAGCATTTGAGAAGCTTGCTGCAGCGTGGGAGGAGCGCTTTGTGCTATTAGAGAAACTCACTACAGTAAGTAGATGGATAACTTGGCCATTTTATCAAGGAGAGCTGCATCTGCTGAATGTTTACCACTCTGCTGAAGTGATTTTCCTTCAGTGACAAGACATCAAGTTTAGATAACATCACTGACATTAACTACCATTTTTCAGCTTGAGGAGAACGAGATACAGAGAAGGCTAGAGGAAGAGGAGAGGGCAAGACGACCACCTACACCACCCCCAGCAGAGGAAGTGGCACAATCTGAAACAGAAAGTCACATGCATGACTCTGCAGCCAGGTAACCCACACCAAAGTTGCACTTTGGTGAAGCACAGCCATGTCCATGTGCACAAAAAATTAGCAAATGGGTGTCTTTCTGATCTGCTTCTATCAATCTGAAATGCAGGACAAGTCTGGACCAGACTACACTCAATCAGTCAGTGTCTGTGAATGGAGTACACAGCGACAATGACACATCTCAGGTGAGATGGTGCAGCAGAGGAATTCAGAATATTTATTTAAATGTAAATTCATGTTATGTCATATACATGTTGTCTCTTCATGTCATTACATATCTTAAGTCACGGAGTTATAGGATGAATTTTGATTTTAGTGTCTCAGTTATCTCTGTTTAACCTGGAAGTATGTCATGTATAGAACAGGGTGTAACATTATATAAGTGTGTGTCTCTGTCTCTTCTCCACTCACTAATGTCGTCATTTTGAATTTTGTTACAATGTGAAAATGAATTGGTGTTATCAAGTTAGCAGAAACATGTCATTTGTCTTAACATTATCTTAAATATTTCTGAGTGACAAATGACTGCGATGAGTTCCCCTCAATCATAATTAGGTATTTTTGCTAACATACAAAGTATCACATCATATTTTTCTAATATTCAGAGAATGTGTTTGTCATGTAGAGAATTTTTTTTTCCCCAGAAAGACAATGATATCCCTGGGCCACTGAGCTGAAACATTCCCATTTATAACACTGATTAAGATTGTGGTTGTGATTTTCAAAAATGATTTGCTGGTTGTGTGACTTGCAGCTGTTATTGGTCAAAGAATGTGTGAGGAAGGGGTTGGCATCTGAACATCATAAAATACATTTCACAGCGTTGGATTCCAGTAAAACCCCAGATTATAAAAGATGTGGTGATTTCATATTTATCAGCGGCGACACAAGCTGCTTCTGCAGAAATCACAAGTTAAAGCGGTTTCTATATTAATTGAACTTCATCAGCTTTATATTCTAACCCACACAGTTGATCAGTTGATGTTTCTGACTGAGACAAAGACTCCTTAACAATTTCCTATTGCGTTTTTACCAGCAATCATTATCGCTATCGTTGTCAGTGGGAAAGAAATCAGAGCCTAAACGTGTGTGTAAGCCAAAGCAGCCGGAGCGTGTGAGTACCAAGCCATGGTCAGCTTTGTAGCTTCCCCAAACCCCTTCACAGCCTCCGCTCAGATCCTGGTCAACTGCAGCGCTTTATTTTTTCTGTGGAGAAGCCATCACTCTGTCACAGATGCAACCATTGCTTTATTTCTTCATGCGGTTTCATTAATATATCCCATCACTGTCTTAAGGCATGACACAGATTCATGAACAGATTGTCTTCATGGATCTCATGTCTGCTGTTGTACATGTGCTCATATGACCCAGGATAGGAGTGACTATAAATGTCAGGCATTGTTGTGATGGTGGTAGTTCTAATTTTGAGATCATTTGTGTGTAGCTTGTTGAAGCTGTTCCCAGTATGTACCCCTTCTGTGTCATTCTGTAGAAATGGTATTTTGAAAGAGAAGAAGACAAACACAGGCTTGTCCTTTGTTGATTGTGTTGTGACTGTTCAGATAATGTTTCACAGAGTTAATGTGCACTTAGATTATATAGATATGTTTTGTTTGTGTTTTTAATCTGTGATTGCAACTAATTGTGATCACTGAAAGCTGTTTTTCCAGTTGTCTGTATACAGTTGTAGTTTAAATGATTTTTTTAAAACTATTTTTATGTAAATTACATGGTATATGTGGAGAATTGACTTATGTGTATTTATTCATAGCTCGTCTTATATGAGATTCCTTCCATATATCTACGGCATGACTGTTTCTCATCTGTATTGTTTTGTTTGTTTGTCTTATCTATATGTGGGACATTCTGTATACATTCCAGTTGCATTCATATATTCGTAGTGTCTTCAAAGTGAGCGTCATCATGGCTTTTCATGTATGGCTGTGAATGGCTGCTTTACTTCTCAGTGCTTACTTCCAGCCATATTTTTCTACCTCCCCATCACCATTCATCTTGACCTTTAAACCACAGGGCTCTGAGTCTGAGTCGGTGAATGGACCAGGTAGAGACAGTGGGTTGGCATCATCTCGCCTTGAACCTTCTGCCACGTTACCGAGCAGGGGTGGCGCAGATTCTGAGCCAGAAACCATGGAGGGGATGCTATGTCGAAAACAGGAGATGGAGTCCCACAGCAAAAAAGCAGCTACCAGGTCAGTAGAAGTGTTACAGCTGTCGCATAAGAAAAACAAAACACTCCTTGAAAAAATAAATAAATGAGATAAATACACTTTACATCCCTATGCTTGATCAAAGGAAGCAGGCAGTTGTGGTTGTTGTGCAAGTTGACAAGAGTGGAAAGCAGTTAAAGAGGAACGGAAATGAGCTTAGACTATCTGTCCAGTACTGTACATAAACAAATGTAAACAGCAAGGTAACTTTCATACCACAGCACACCTTTACTATTAAACAGTATACTGCTACCTCCATAGTCTATACCGAACAAACTGGTCAAAGGTTCAATTAAATTACTAAAAATACAAAAAAGAGGCCTAAAACAAAATATGAGTCTAAGTCCAAAACCTAAACAATTTAAAACGATGGACATTGACAATATGCGAGACATATCTGTCAAAATTGTCTGATGTGGAAGTTTTTTAATAGATTAAACTAAAATTTGCTCATATCTCTGTTATTGTCATATCTGACAAAACTTACAATCTGTTTTTCTTAGAAAGTTACACTGGGATATAGAGGCATGTTGTGCCAAAGACCATCTTGGCATTCTCAGGATCATAATTGAGATTTAAAAAAAAAAAAAGATATAGTTTTGATCTCAGTGCTGTTTCTGTTTTGCTTTAGGTCCTGGCAGAACGTGTACTGTGTACTAAGGAAAGGAAGTCTTGGTTTCTACAAAGATAACAAGAGCGCTAGTAACGGCATTCCATATCATGGAGAGGTACCCATAAGCCTCGGAGAGGCAGTGTGTGAAGTAGCACATGACTACAAGAAGAGGAAACATGTATTCAAGCTCAGGTGAGTGAAAAAAACACCACAAAGGACGGATTTCTGTTTGTCAAGCACTGTTGGTGGTTTAATTGTAATCAATGAAAAATTAGATACTGTGGCAATGTCATGATCAATTATTGGTAATTACTTGTTAGAGCTTGTCCCAAAGCTATGATTGACCTTTTTCAACACTTTCTACAGTCTAGGAGATGGAAAAGAGTACCTATTC
>JAQQZY010000007.1:18392252-18410641 GCA_030068375.1 Ostorhinchus rueppellii | reverse complement strand
TATATATAAAATCATAAAAATATTTAATGTACTGTAATTGTGTGTCTTCTGAGGATGACTAATGGCTTCTGTCTTTTGCTCTATAGGCGGAGATGAGCTCCTGGATCCGCTCCATCCACATCTCCATTCCAACAGGGTCAAGTGACTCCCCGGGGGCCCCACGGGCCCTCAGTCGTGCCATGACGATGCCTCCCATCTCCCCCAGCTCAGGTGATGCTGGAGGTGTTACCATGCGCAACAAAGAGGGCAAAGAGAAGGATCGCGAAAAGAGGTTCAGCTTCTTTGGCAAAAAAAAGTAGAACATTTGAAAAATCATTGACGGAAACTACATTTGTCGAAATTTCAACAAACTGAAACAGGCAGAAAGGAAAGTACAAACACATCACACAAACACACTGCTCTCAGTGCAGGCCCCGAGGAATTTGTCAACAGTTGCAGTTTGTGGCTTCCAGAGAACTTTGTTTCTTTTCTTTCTCTCTGATTCTTTCCCCCTCTGGTTTTATCTGTTACTCTTTTCGTTCGAGCAATCCATCATTCTCAGTTTGCTGCACCCAACAATGAAAGGCCTCATTCAGATTAATTTAAATGATTTCAACCAACCAGCAGAGCTTATTGGTCTGACTCTTCAGTTTCCTTCCAACTGGTTCTTGTTTGCATTATCTCTTCAGTGAGTGTGGCAAGCTGAGCTGTTTTGATGCTGTGTCACTGATAAAATGTTGGATGGCTTTCCATTGTGGTGCACACTCACTTTAATTTTCCACTTTCTTGTGCTATCTTTTGGGGAAGAATCACATCAGTCTCTTTTTCTGTTCTCGGTGTAGATGTTATTAACCTGACCAATATTATTGCTGTTATTACTATTATTTATCTTTTGCTATGGCTGGTTTGAAAAATAAACTAATTAATTTGTTGGTAGATAATCTTGATTCATGTTGTGGAGAGAAACAAACCTGGTTCAACTAGTGGAATGTTGGGCTTGCCCTTGTATGTTTTTTTTTTAATGGAATGATTTGAGGTGTTTTGACAAATAAAGCTCATTTAATTTTAGCAGTGTGCAGCAAGTGATCACAAATTTAATTGGGAAATTGATATATACATATATATAAATATATATATATTTAATAAGTGGTTTTATTTTTTATTTGATCTTGAATTTTGCCTGTATTTGATTATTTCTTTTGAGTGATCTTTTCTGCTTCATTTTTGACTTTTTTTTTTCTGTACAAAGCAGAGAAGAGAAGATTAGTTTTCTAGTGTGTGTGAGTGTGTGTGTGTGAGTGTGTGTGCGCATTGTGGTGCTGTGGATTTTGCACGTTTATGTTATTTCTGAGAAAACGTGGCCAGACAGATGCTGCTTTTTCGCAAACGCCGACAAAACCAGACACAAATACAAAATAATAATATTGGAATGAGTTTATAAAACTATATTAACTTTGCTTTGGGTTTCTTATAACTAGGTTGATCTTACCAACGATGTTCCTCAAGACAATTTCTGTTTCAGTCTTCAGATCTCTTTATTTCTGTTCTCTCTATCCACTGGTGTGAACACATTGGGGCAGTTTGTAGATAATAAGCTGAAGCACATATTCTGTGGCAGACGGCGGCGGCGCGAGCAGGACAGATGGACAGCTGATAGGTCTCATTACAGGTGAAGTGACAGGTGTGGAAGTGTGATTGGGTGGGCAGTGCAGAGCTGCCTGTCAGAGAGAAGAGTACTGAGATTTACTTGAACCCACTACAGAAAACGGAAACATTTTATAAAACCCAGCCTCCATTCGAACTGCCCTTACAGGAAGCTTTCTTAGTACAAACATGAGAATGTTACAAATGTGCCCTGTGGCAATGATCTAATGTATGTCAGTGGATGCAGGTATATTATGCAAAACTAATGTGTTTAACGGAAAGTTCTGCCCACTCATGGGAACAGTCTGAAATTCTTTTAAACAAGTTTTGCGCTGTTGCGTATGTGGCATGATTTTATGTAGGTTTATAATTGTATGTGTCATCATTGCCATCAGTTCTCCACTGTGTGAGTGTACTCTGAAAACAAGAAAAAACACTTCATATTCAGGGTTGGAGAGCAACTAATTATATGTAACTTACATTTGCAATAATCAAAAACAAGGACAGGGCAATCCGGGATTGTAAATTTAACTGGGGATTTAAAACTAAATTTCAATATTTATTAGTGTCCATAATATTTTGAAATAGATGTGGCCGTATATTGTGAAGCTGTTAACAGTTTTATATGTCAAGTATTTAGACAATTGGGTTTGTTGTTGATATATACAAGCATAGTCACTAAATACAAGTTAGTAAGTAAGCACAGGTGATATGCCTTTTCTTACTGCCAAAATGACACCTGAAATAACCGGATATCAATCTTTAATTGGAGGGTTTTTTAATTTTTTTTTTTTTTTTTTTTTTATGACATTACCAGTTATGGCTGGTTAATTGATGGTTAATTAAAGTTGTGTAGATTGCGGAGCCCACTAGATGTAGGGTTCACACGAATGTCTCACCGAACTGCAAACTGCTGGGAGTGAACTTGGTATGTAGTCTTAATGGTTTAATTAAAGTATAAAACAGGTTGGCCTTTATTTTTAAGAGTCGCTAATGAATGTGCACCCAGTGGGCTGAACCCAAAGACCCTCCTAATCAGAGAAAAAAAAACTATCAGAATGTGACACTTCAATTGGAATTATCTGACAGCACTGAGTTCAGCCTTTTAGCCAAACTAGATGCCTTGTCTCTGCCAGGAAGATGTTATATCCTGATGTTTGAGGAGCTCCTGGTTTCAGTTCGGTTTAAGTCGCCTCAAACTAAACTACAAATCTGGAAACTAGGTTAATAAGGTCATTGCATACATAAGTGAGCCAATGCAGTAAACGTACATTGTGCACAATTTCGAATGGAGGTGTCCATCGTCTCTGGTAATGGGGTGGTGTAGGGACGGCCGCTTCCTTCCTTCCTTCCTTCCTTCCTTCCTTCCTTCTTCCTTCTGATCTAGAAATCAGACGCAGCATGGAGTCGACGTAGGGGAGTTCAAGTTCAAAGTTCACACAGTGTATTTTCTTACTTGCTCATTTGAATGTGAATGACTCAAATTAGTTTGGCCAAATTGGTCATGTGAAGCAAAAATATTTCTCATACTTGATACACACGAGCTCTCTTTCATACACACCTGCACATAAACTGTACTGTATATTTAATGCAGAATGACCCTGGCAACCCAGTCTTGTGGAAATGTCCTGAGCTGGCTGTAATTTGGTGTTGCATCTGGCATCTTTTTTCAAATCAGTGTGCTGCTGGTGAGCTTTGGCCAGAAAAAGAAAAGTCTGTATTATTGATGTCAAATGGGTTTTTGTTTTTGTTTTGGAAAGGAGAGTGCTTATAACAATGGAGTACTTAATGAAGAAGAAAACTTTTACTTGTTAAGTATTAGATATGAGTAAAAAGAAGAGACTGGTGACTATTTGAGCTTCCTTTTTTTAGAAGAAGGCAGGTAATTAGCTGTCTGGTGGGAGCTTGTATTTTTTCATCCAGTGGTCTGTCTTGCAGCATTTGATAAGCCTGTCCACCTACATTCATTTCTCATTACTTTTGACGAATGTCTGTTTCTTCCTCTGTAATTCAGAGTTGTTAATACCACTACTATTATTAATTGCTATTATTATCATTATTGCTACTGTTGTTACTATTACTACTACTGTTACTAATGCAACTTACTGCAAAAAGTGTAACTGCTGTCCATTTTCAGGTATGTGTCTGTAATACCAGACCCTTCCACACGATGTCAGTGTGCTGTGGAGCATTTTCATTACGAATCGAAAAATAATGTTTGTTGACTTGTGTATCTACATCTAATATTAGGAATAATAAAACATGGTTTAATCAAAATTATTGTACTGTGGTTTGTTTTTCTGATTTCAGCTTGTGTTGTGATGATCTGGAGTTAACCCAAAATGATGCTATTATCAGATTTCTACAAACTTATAGAATATATTTGTCATTAATGGAGATATTCTTGGAACTTGTATTTGTCTAATACCTTGTTAAAATGCTACACATCTGCATATCTGATGTTTCAACTAAATTTATAGAATTGCTAAAAAAAATTCTTAAAGAAATAAATTGAAAATAAAAACTAAATGTCCTAAACTTGCTCACAGTAACCAACTATGAGATGTAGTACTTTACAATAAGGGTTTAGAGCAATGGTTCCCAACATTTTTTGGCTCCTGACTCAATTTTAATGTCACAATTTTCTGATGACCCCAGACATTCTTTTTTTTTTTCTGCTAAAATTAATTTGTTTTTGATCATATAATAGTTTACTATACTATGTTGCAAATAAATGTTAATTTTAGAGACATTTAGTCTATATAATGTATATTATTATGGACGGAGGCAGAAAAGCCAGGTTCAGATTACTGCACAAAGTGAGAATTTGATTTTCCTTGGTCAGGATATGTACAGTCAGTCCAGCTTGGATTTACAAGGATGACAATTAATACTGAACAAACTATGACTTATGAAAGAGCTACAACATCTGAAACTGACCACAGTGAACATTTGACAGATAAACAGGGCCACAGTTCTCATGTCTTTTTTTTTTTTTTTTTTTTAATGTATGTGATTGTCTCTCTCAACTCACCACATATTTATTATTATTAATATTATTTTTTTTAGTCAATTACTAGAAATTTCAGGTGACCCCATGTGAGGTCCCGACCCCAAGATTGGAAAACACTGATTTAGAAGTTTCAGAAAACCTACAATGCTGCAGAATATATGGAATAATAATGATAAGCTCAAGTGATGACTTGTTGGGTTCGTGTTGAATCAGTGAATGCTGGGAAGATGTCATCATGTTTAGAGACAAAATGACAACACTTAAGAAAAATGTACATTAGGAAAGCTGTAAAATGGAACTGAGTACTATGTTATGACAAAATGTTAAGCTTGAACTGTAAAATAATGTTGCCATTGGGTTTTTATGTACTGCAGCAGGCAAGTAGTTCCACAAGAATAATCTTAAACTTACATTTTTCAGATGAAATTAAAGGGCATAAAATGAGAAATAGTGGTTACATTATCTAGTTGTGATACATATGAGATAAACTGTGTAAACAAAAGTAATGTTTTAGGGGCTGCAGAGGCAATTTCATTAAAATAAAAAAATAAATATTTTATTGTATTGGATTGTTTATTTATGCTCTTATCATTTACCTAAAATGAAATAAGATTGCTATAGATAAGTTTAGCTTTCGGTGTCTGAGAATAAGAGATGTTAAGCTCTTTGATGTCCAGTGGGATATCTAAGTCATAATATACTTGGTAATGACTAATTATTTAAATTTACTATTAAATTCAATTTATCTGCACAAAATAAAATAGATAAAATAAAAAATAAATAGCTCCTCCACCATCACCGAAAAATGTACCGTTTACAAATTATTTTCTACAGGGTTCTTCCATATGTTTCCTGTTTTACTAAAATCTTTCTGCATAATGGTGTCAGGCTTTCACAGTGGGTTATGTGTAGAAGTATGGAAGAAGATTAGGGCCACTGGAAAAAACAAAAATTAAGGTCATATATATTGTCAGAATTCTGACTTTTTTCTCAGAATAATAATTTAAAAACATTTTGGACCTTATTTTTTTCCAGTGGCTCTAATCCTCCTCTTTAATAGAAGTCATGTTACATTTTGCAGAATAGAGAACAATCATCAAATGAAACTAAACTGCAGAGATGCAATGCTACACAGTAGAAATCAAATTACAATGGACGAACATTGAAAGGTAAGTACTTGACGCTGCGGCAATTCCATCTTTTAACCAACAGAGGGCGCGGTTATCTCTTTCTTCCTCTACTTGCCTTCAAGTCCTCACGGAGGGCGTGTGTTACCCAGAGTCACTTTCCCCGTGTAATAAAACCAAGATGGCAGCTGTTGTTGAGAATGTTGTCAAACTGTAAGTGTTGTACTTTTTTTCAATATACATTACAACACCTTGGGTGACACACACCGAGGTCTTATCATACCGACTGGCTCCTCATATGGCTACAAGTGGTGTCGCTGGAAACCTCAGGGACATTTGTAGTGATTTAGTAACGTAGCCTGCCCTATCGGACCGTCGTGTCTGTTCACATCCTGGAATGGAAGTGTAATAGTTAGCAGACTCCCAGATGACGTTACTGAGACGTGAATTAAGAAAATGTGTGACAGAACAAGCGATGGTTTAATCAGTATTGTATTTACAGAAACAGTATTTTAACTTACGGTGTCTTTTTAGCTACGCGGCTAACTATCGTGCTAACGTCAAGTACCGTAGCGGCTAGGTGGCTTTGACGCTAACAGGCTAAAGAGTGTAATTGTGGCCAACGTTAGCGCAGACTGGTGTGGCGACTGGCCAACTAATTTAGAATGAATGAAAGATAGCGTTTTATCTGAAGACCTCAGCTTTACATATACTTCCGCTCTCATACATCTGATGTACACTCAGTAACTTTTGAGTCTGTTGTAAAAGTTAATGTTTGTAGTGTCAACGGTTCGCCCTCGGATGTAGTCAAATGTGCTTGGATTTCCGTCTTTACTATGCTAACAGGTGCGCAGGTCGTAGATGTCGGAATCAAAAAAATAAACTGCTACTAACCATGCTAACACGTTAAAACTTAAAACTAACAATAAAATATTGTTTCATTGTAACTTTTTTTTGGGTAAACGTCTGCCGTATTTGTTTCATGTACGCGGTTTATATGAGCTCTAGAGAAGTAAAACATAATGTATTATTCAAAACACTTAACATACACACAAACTATTATGATCAGATCCTCAGCTCTCCAACCAGCTTTAACCCTTAAAGACCTAGAACTATTTTTATGGAAACTTCCAATTGTGGATTTTTCTCTACATTTTACTTTTCCTAAGTGATTTATCAGTATTTATTGTAATATTAAACTCTGCATCTTCTATTTTTTTATTTAAAGTCAGTTATTTTCCTCTGTTTAATTCACTGATCATGTAAATATTATTAAAGCTTTGAGTAAATTCAAAGTTTATTATATCCAAATGGATAACTGAAAAAAGGGACTTTTTCAGTAAAATATATCATTAACTGAACATATAAACAAGTGTCTCCAACTGCTGTCATTTGGGTTTCATTGATGAATTAAGTTGCAGAAGATAAGTGTTTCCATGTTCACTATAGAGCCTCTAACCGTCCAAGTGGGTCATATCTGATGACCATGAAAATCTTAGAAACTGCATTTTACCTGAATTATTTACATGTATTGATATGATCAGTGGTTCAGCAGTTATAAACATTTTAAATCAGTAGATCCTCATGGTCACTGTTGGATGTTTTGAGGGTTTATAAAACATAGTCTATTGAATACTCTACTCCTCCAGGAGAGTTTGTGGGGTTGTGCTTGAACTGAAATCCTCAAACTTAAGTGGTTTTATTTGCTTGTACTTTCACATTTTCTTGTCAAATGTCAAGGATATTGTAAAAAAAAAAAAGAAGATCTTTGTCTTAAGCCTGTTAACACAATATTAACATGTTAAGATATGAATGCAATCAGAGGTCAATTATTGTATTCAGGCTGGAAACAAATTCTGTTTCAGTACTGATCTTCAGTGTTGATTTTGACAAAAGAGCACCTGCTGTGGCATTCTGCCCAATGATTTAATTTGAAGAATTAATTCTTTATTGACTAACAGAGAGCTCCTTTTCTCATGTCCATAACCCAAAGGAGAAACAAAGGATGTACGTGATCTTTTGTATTCACTGAACCCACATAAACCATAATCACCTTCCTAGGAGAGTGTGTATTTTTATATTCTGCAAGGTGAGATTTCCTGGACTTCTGTGCATCCATTTGCTGTTTTTTTTTTTTTTTTTTTAATCAGGCTAGGAGAGCAGTACTACAGAGATGCCATGGAACAATGTCATAACTACAACGCCCGGCTCTGTGCTGAGAGAAGTGTGCGGATGCCGTTCCTTGACTCTCAGACTGGTGTGGCTCAAAGCAACTGCTACATCTGGATGGAAAAGAGACACAGGGGACCAGGTGAGGCTCAACATGTACTGGTTTGGTAAACACAATCTTGGACTCATTCAGTTGACTTGTCTTAAATATTTACTGACCTTCATTGAGACAAATGCACATTGCTAAATAGGAGTAAAGGTAAGGCATAGAATTATACTGACGTCTTTCTCTAGCTTTTTTTTTTTTTTTTGAGTGACATTCAAACTACAAATAATCTCCCATCATTGGATGAAAACAGACAAATATAGTTTTGTTTCTTTGACCTTTATCAGACAGAGTTCTCAGCACGGAGGCAAATGCCATCTTAAGAAGGTAAAGCTGAGATAGACATGTTTTTTTTCTCCATCAGCCTGTCAGCTCACACCTTGCATATGTAAATATGTTCAGGGCTTTGTATTGGGATCTATGTGTGATGTTCCTCTAGGCATGGCTCCAGGGCAGCTCTATACTTACCCATCCCGGAGGTGGAGGAAGAGACGGAGAACTCATCCTCCAGAGGACCCCCGACTCCTTTTCCCTCCTGTTAAGTCAGGTATGGCAGCCTTTACTCAGCCTGTTCTCCTTTTAGCTGTTACAGGATATGCTAGAGTGTTGTGTTTTTGTGGTTGACTCATTTTCTGATTCATTCACAGAGATTGATTTAGGACTGAAGAAGGATTCTCTGTTGTCGTCAGACGGCAGCAGTCTGGAGGCCTTGCTAAAAGGTGACTCTTTGGACAAACGTACAACAACAGAAGTCCGAGGGTCTGAAGAAGACTCAAACCTGAGCGACTACACCGGAAGTTTGAATCCTGCTACCCGGATCAGAAAGGTTCTCATATTTTCCTGCACTTGTAAAAATATCAAAACAGATGATAAATAGTCTAATTCTCTCCTGTCTTTTGTTAAAACAGAGAATCTTAGAGCCAGATGACTTCCTGGATGACTTGGATGACGAGGACTATGAGGAAGACACACCTAAACGAAGAGGCAAAGGAAAGGGGAAGGTGAATTATGTGCAAGAACTAACGTTAAAGTTTCTGTGCAAATGCTCATACTTGTAATCAAGCTCTTCTTTTCATACCTGAGACTAGTGCTGCCTACACTTTGAAATCAGCAGAAATGAATGTGTAACAAAAATTGCCATCCTGTAAAGCCTGCCCTGTAAAAATGACCAATAATGTCCGATTATATAATGTCCCTGTGAGGGGAAAAGGCTCAGACAGTTGGAATTTGAGAGCTTCTAAGAGGACAATTTTTTGAGAGGCACTGTGCAATACAATGTACATTTTAAACTAAATGGACTTTTATGAATTAATTGTGATGATACAGATTTGTGCTATTGCTAATGTTTATGCAAATTTATTAAAAAAAACAAAAACAACTTTGAGTCCAAATCGCTCAATCCATCACCACAGTCCCACCAGATTCCTTTAATATAAACAGAAAATTACGTCGCAGAACTGCTGTTATTAGTCAGTGTCCAAACTAGTGTGCTGTATCATCACACTCATACAAAAAAAAATCTAACTTATAAATTGAGGCAGTGGTTCTGTCTTTTTTTTGGGGGGGGGGGGTATGGCACCTTTCCCAGCTGTCAACAGGCCAAGGTGGGATGCAACCTGGATGTGTCATCAGTTCGTCGCAGGGAACCCACTTAAAATGTCATTCATTTTTGTAGGTGGATCTTTTTTTTAAGGAAACGTAACGGTGCAAAAACATAAATTAATCATTTCAGTCATGCGGGTCTGTCTCTCCACACCCCCAGTCCCTCTGATTTTTTTCCCCATCACCTTTGAAGATCATAGCATTGGGCTCGGAGTGGGATGAAGGTACACGGTGTAGTTTCCAAAAGCTGAGATGAGTGATGTCGTGAGAGAAAGAACATTGTGTTCAAGATACTGCACATGGCATTTCATTTGAGGTAAAACTAAGACCAGGCGAGTGGGGAAAAACCTACGTCATGACAGAGATTTTGGGATTTCCTCACAGTTAAAGTAAAATGCATGTATTAACATAAAACACCTACAAAAACTACCAGCAGTTGAAGGTCGAACCACCTCATTATCATCAAAACTTAAGCTGGACTCCTCTTAATCATCTGCTTCTGGTGATGGGTTCGACCTGGACTGGCATGAATCACTACAAGGTTTCCCCTGGATCTGATCTAGTCTCAGCTGTGAGTGCTCCAGTCTATCGGTTCAGGTCTAATAAATCCTCTGCCTTTAGGGCCGAGGCGTGGGCAGCAACAGGAAGAAGTTGGATGCAGCTGCACTAGAGGATCGAGACAAGCCATACGCCTGTGACAGTGAGTCCTCAAGGGGGGAGAGTAAACATGTAAACTCAGGTCACTGCAGATGTTAATAGAGCTCCATTGTTGTCTGTTAGATTAAAAAAATAATGGAGGGAGAGCTTTCCCTGAGTTGTCCTTTTTTAGTACCTCACTGTTCTCTTTATCTCCATCTTTGTCATAAATCTAGTAAATATGTATCTATATTTAAGATCATATGAAGTCAGCAGTATTCATTAGTTGTTGTATTCCTTCTTTCCTTTAACTAAGCTTTTCATGGGTAATGGGAGGGTGTTTCTTCCACTTTTCTGTTTGTCAAACGACTGTACTGCTTGATGTTTTTCCTCTTTGTGAAGCATTTTCACTTTCAGCTGCCGTTCTCAGTAGGGTAGAGCTGACTGAGTCTCCATCAGTCTGTGAGCCTATTTCTCTGAGCCTCTGTCTGCTCTCTTCCTTTTCTCTTCTCTCTTTCAGACACTATCAAACAAAAGCATATTTCAAAACCTTCTGAAAGAGGTATATTTCTCTGATTTCCTTTTTACTCAAGCCTGCCTGTCATTTGTCTTCACTGTTTGTTTTTTCTTTTTTTTTGTCTTTGTTACATTGGAAGTTTGCTTTTTATGTAGATTATAGGGTAAAAGTTTTGTTCTAGGCAATTTACTTAAATCTAATTACTTACTTATGAGTCTAGGACATGTTGCATATGTAAAGTGTGATTGGTATTTGAAAGAATATGTGCACTGTCTCACTCTACAAAAGATAAGCTGTAGCTCATGAAAGTATTTTTCCCCTCTGTCTGGCCCTCAAATCCCAGTAGAATTAGATCAGCAAAGCTGAATCCTGCTGTCGTTTTTTTTTTTTTTGTGCTTCATCTCTTGTCTTGTTACTTTAATGTGTGCGACTTGACTGCATTACTGTTTTTTTCCTTGGCTTTTTCCTTTTTTTTTTCCACTCCACCTCTGCACCCTGTCAAGGCTAATTCCACTTTCATGTTTGTGAGTCAGCTGCCGCCTCTGTCATGGTTTCCAACTCAGTTTGATGCCTGTTTGAACTGTGGGGATCCCATAAGTATAGTTATGTATGGAAAAATGTCTGTCTGCATTGGTGTACCGTCATGAGGCATAAGCATATCTGTGGTTTTATCAGTTTCAGTGGCTAAGATGGATGACTGTCCTAAAGACCTATCACTCCTTTAGCTGGCAGTTGGAGAAACTGTACACTGACCTTTTGAAGAAATGAAAATGAGTGACTCAGAGCAAATGTGGAAGTGAAAGAAGAAGTGTTTTGTCTTTGGGTGATGTGTCTTATCTTATGACAAACCTCACACACCCCCTGTGACAACGGCTGCACAGTGGCATGTTTGTCCTCCCTGAGTCACTAAATCAGCATTAAATACTTGAGGCTTCTGTTGCTTCACTCAACAGTATATTAATTATCATTACAGGAGTTTTCATGTTGACATAGTGCTGCAAATAGGTTTAATGGTAATGTACAGAAGTCACATCATTTTCAGCATTAGGCTCAGGCTATGTTCAGACTGCAGCCAAATGTGGCCTAAATCCGATTTTTGCCGCTATTTCACCTGTATCTGACCTGCTAAAGACTGAACAGCACAAATCTGATTATTTTTTTTTTCTAATCCGACCCAGACCACTTTCATATGTGGTCCTAAGTCTGACACGTAGCAGATATTTCGCGATGTGACATCAGTTTGAACACCGAGGTTGCATTTATGTGACCATAGGGGCGGCTGTGGCTCAGGTGGCAGAGCAGGTCGTCCAATATCCAGAAGGTTGGCAGTTAAAGTCTTCAAGTGCCTCCAGTGTCACTTACACTGGTGCATGTGAATGTTTGGTGGTCGGTGGGGCCGTAAGTGCGAAATGGCAGCCACCACTAGAGGGAGAATGTGAGAGTGAATGAATAATGGATCAATAATGTAAAGTATGTAGCTTTGAGGAGGCGCCTTGAGTGACTTGTATAGCGTAATAAAAATCTAATCATTGAAATGTGACAAATGTCCACAAGGAGCAGCAGTGCGAAAAACAACAGCCATGGTGGAGGACGGACTGTAATGGTGCCGACTTTAGTTGTAGAGAAACTTTATTAGTGCCACACACGCTGATACGAGATGCCTCCACATTTACTTCCATAAACAAAAGTGCATGCTGCGTGGTCCCGTATTACATCAGGACCTCTTTTGTGCATCTGGATCACTTTAGGGTCGCATTCAGTTCGTACTGAGAACTAACAGAAGTTGCATTTGATTTGTAATATGAACAAGCACACAAAAAATCTGAATAGTGCATTAAGACCTGTTGTCTGAGCGTAGCCTTAGGTGGTATTTGCCTGCTTAAAACAAACAAGACGATGCAACATGTCAGTGTAACTGTAGCCCAGTCATACCTCAAATAGTCTTGACACGTAAATTGTGTTTTTAAGATTGTGCCTCTACAGCCACCTAAGAGGTGAGGAGATGATACGGTACCATTTGTGCTAAGATGCATGACACCTCAGCTCCCCCCCAGTGAATAAAACAATGCATGTTTAAAGACATTGCATATTTTCAAATATCTGCATCTTTTCTCCCCTCATTTCACATGTATAATATGTTTATGGAAGTCTCGACAATAAAAAAAAAAAAAAAAGCAGGGCATTATAGAAACCTTTTGGGTTCTCGTCTTATTTTTTAATCATTCTAAGAACCTAGGAGTAGTATTTCCCAGATGAATCTTAAATTTTGTAATTTAAGCTTAACGTTGTCTGTATGGGCTTTAAAACAGCTTTGTAAATAATTATTAGAACACCTGTGATATATATATATATATTTTTTTTAAACAGAAATTCAATACAATTTACATGAACTTTGGATAAAGTTCATGTAAATGTTTTTGTTGTATTAGTTGTTCCTGATATTCTGTTCATGTAGATGTTTGTTATGAATATATTAATTATCAAGAAAATGTGATCTCATTAATGTATTTTTTTTTTTTTAATTTGTAAAGTGCACCCCACATATTTCTAACCAATGTTAACTTCGGGGTCTAATAATAATTTTCCAAAGCTGTGTGTGTTGATAATGGGAATTAGCAGAAACAAAAAGTGGAAAAGTTAGAAGTAATACAAAGAACTTCCATAAGTCACCCTCATCTCACCATCCAACATTATGCAGCGTGAACCTGACTGAGGTGATCCTTTTTCATACATGTTGTCTTTTGTGGTTTTGGTGGCAGTCTGTGGGAAGCGCTACAAGAACCGTCCTGGCCTGAGCTACCACTACGCCCACTCCCACCTGGCAGAAGAAGAAGGTGAGGAGAAGGAGGAGGTGGAGTTGGAGCCCACCCTGCCGCTGCCCGAGGAGCCTAAGAGTAAGTGATGAATATATAGCAGTCAGTTCCTGCACATGGATCACTGAGCAGAAAGTCATTTACAGTTTTTGTAGTAAAAGTAATGACCTTTTCTTGCTTTTCAGCTCCAAAAAAGGGCCCAGACGGTCTCGCTTTGCCCAATAATTACTGCGATTTCTGTCTGGGCGACTCCAAAACCAATCATAAAACGGGCCAGTCAGAGGAGCTGGTGTCCTGCTCCGACTGTGGGCGTTCAGGTACGTTCAGAACGACTCACTGCTCACATAAAATCATTAGTCAAGGGTGACTTTGCAGTAAAAAGACAGTATTTTTCTTTCTCCCCTCAGGCCACCCATCCTGCCTGCAGTTCACTCCTGTAATGATGGCTGCTGTGAAGACGTACCGCTGGCAGTGCATAGAGTGCAAGTGCTGTAACATGTGCGGCACCTCCGAGAACGACGTGAGTTTCCCACCAGTTTGATACAGTTCTACTTCTTAACAAAAGGGATGAAGGAGATGAATGCTGTGGTTTAAATACACTGTATTAAGTGTTCCTCTTGTGCCTCGTCCTAGGATCAGCTTCTCTTTTGTGATGACTGTGATCGAGGCTATCACATGTACTGTCTCAACCCACCCATGTCTGAACCTCCAGAGGGTAAGACGACACTAAACAAACTGTTATTTATAGATGTCCATCTCACAGAGCTCAGGTGTTTGTTATTCTTTAGACGTGGGCACAGGTGTATCAGAGTTTTGTGTCCAATAAACAGAATGTAAGGACTGAAAATGTCTTGCATATGATTTTTGTCTTTTAAGAACTTACTGGAATAGGACTAAACATTAGTTTATGAAGTTGTATTAACTTCAACAAAAATGCAAAACAAGCCAGTACATAACACCATTATCCACAGTGGATGCACCAGTATATTAGCCAAACACTGGTACTAGGTGAAATATGCCGATGCCAGTATTTCTATTGGGATCTAAGGTGTTGATGGCAGTAGGTGATATTTATCTATTGTATTAAAGGCTTTTTCAAAATAAAGAATAATTGAACTTGTGCTCATACAAAAATAATGTAACAAGGAGCTGAATAAGTTTAAACCAGTTAAATTAACACATTTTTATGAATGGCACAAATATGGTATAAGATAAACAAATTGTTGTTGTAAATATCAGTACTGGTATCAACCAAGTTTTGCGATCAGTGAATCCTGAACAACCACTAATGCAAATTGAACAGCACAATCAGCATTTACCTGAACACACCCTGCTGGTCTCAAAGTGGTCTGTGGGTCATAATAAAATAGTTACTTCTACGAATAATGACTAAAAACTGTAAATGTTCATTTCATCTAATGGTAGGAATAGGAAAACTCCTTCACTTCCTTTTGTGTTTTTGGCCAATATGGACAAAAAAGTCTATAATGGTCTTGGAACATATGAAACCGGCACAACCGTTGACTGCTTTAGTTTTGTTAAGCTTTGACTTTTCAAAACAATGTAAGTGGTTCTAAATAAGTGAAAGTTTGTTTGCTGAGTCTCAAATCTTTAGTTACAACAATTAGCATGTTGCCATGTCTTCTTTATGCTCAGGCACATACAAACCGAACTCAAATCAATCCTAACAGCCTAAATATCTGATGCTAATTATTTTCTCTGGTGTTTTTGGCATTTAGGAAGCTGGAGCTGTCATCTATGTCTAGACCTTTTGAAAGACAAAGCATCCATATACCAGAACCAGAACGCCCCACCTTCATGATGGCTGCCCCTCTCCTGCACATGCCATCACTCAACCATCCGTCCGCAGTGTGGTTCCCCTTCAAGAATGATAAACTCCTCTGACAAGCTGATCTCAGAGGAGTTTTTCTGAAGAAATGATAAATAGCGAAAAGGGAAGTATTTACCAAACTGGCCTCAATTAGCTTCAGATATGACTGTTACACAGTTCTAAGCTCAGATTTAGCCCCGTAGTTTTTTATTTTGCCACATTTGAACAGTAAGAAACTAAATGAACCAGAGCAGATTTAGCCAAATGATCACTTCCTGGTGAGTTGTTTTTTTTTTTTTTTTTACATAAACCTACACAAAGTTGCATAGATCTCGTCTCTATCCTGCAATATATTGAGTTTAAGAGACTAGAGCAGAAATTGTTTGTTTGAAACAAGTAGCATGCCAATGCTTGCTCGTTATAAAGAAATACATTTTTTAATATTTATATATTTCTATGGTATATAATAGTATGGATTATGTAAAAGTCGGAAAAAGAATGGTCATGTAATGTCTTTTTATTAGTGGCTATCTCATCATTATGGGAAAAAGAAATCTGTAGCCCCATGTTCAGTCAGAGCACTGCTGGTGTTGGAGGAGTGATTACCTGTTGAGACTGTAAATGTAAAATCCACTGCCAGAGGCCACACGCTGGCACTTTAGTATGAAGATTACACATTAGTACATTTTGTCATACTTGTCAAAAAGGCTCCAGATGCTTCAGGGTCGACAGGTCGGACAGTAGGTCTGCTGGGGTTCACTGAGCTCAACACGGCTCACCATGATACACAGGACCCGTCCATGTGTCATTTGAGCCAGTTTGGGGACTTTTTGACAAACTCTGTCAGTTTCATTCTGGTCCTGGCGACTGCGGCGACATAAAGCAGACCTGATGCTGGTACAGAACTGAAAAACACCTGGTTCTGTTTGAGAGAAGTGATGATGATGATTGTTATTGTTTCACCTGTCCTGTTTGCATTATTCGACAGGCAAAGGGATAAAAAGCCTTCATTGCTGTGTTCTAGCAGTTTGCTAATGATGCACCATTAACAACATCCGTAGATGTTGTGACACCACTAGGTTATGTTAATGTAGTTGAGGACTATGCGACCATTTCGATGGTCCTACGCTGACAATGTAAAAGCAATATCAGAGCTCCTGCAGGATGCTGCGGTGACAGGGACTCATGGCAGGGTAAGTTTACAATGTGCGATACTGTACATTTTCTTTCTGAGAAAATGCTATAAATCATAGGGGACTGCGGCAACAATTATGGACAGCTCCATATTATAGAGAAGAGTTTATAGTGTTTATGTGTTTAGTCCCAGGGGGAGACAGCTCTTTTTGTCACTGCTTTCATAGTTGAATTATGCAATGCAAGGCTAAATGAAAGTCTGTCTGAACTGCAAAAGCAGTGATTTTACCTCAAACAGAAACAGTATTTAAAGGGTTGGAACATGCTGTAGATAGATGGGACAAAGAGTGAGAACTAGTTATGACAGCTGCAGTGTCCGCTTTAATAACTGCACAAACTACAGTTAAACAACTGCATGTAATTGTCTGCACTCTCATTTGCTACGTAGTCGTCTCAGCATTAGGTTTGACGAAGGTGTTGGGAAGTGGTGTAATATAAATTAACCATACTATCATGTTTCAATAGCCAACTAACAATAACTAAAGCATTACACAAGTATAACCTGGTTTATTTTCTCATCACGTTTTGAACTTACTGGTATTTAGAGACAGTGGCTAATAGAATATTTTGCTGGTTGTTTTTATATTCATCGATGATGTTTGTGTACCTGATGTGTGGAGCATTTTGGGACTTAAGGTGAAGTTGCTTTCTAGTTAATCCTGTGATCAGGTCAAAGTGAGCCGCTCTCCTCCAAAGACCGAAACAAGAAGCAAAGCCTATAATTTGACCTAGAGGACATTTCTCCAGTGGACACAATGACCACCCTTTACACTGTCCTGTCCAATGACTATTTGGTTTGTCAGACACAAATTGCCATTTTCTTGTCTTTGGCTTTGGGAGAGAATTGTTCATTACATTTAATAAAGTCTGAACTGAGATTGTAGGATTGTATAGTAGGTGAGTTCTCTTAGGGTGGACTTTTTTTTTGGATTGTGATGGAACGTTTTCTTGTATGAAATTTGTTTTCCCAGGAAAATAAATAGTAGGCACTATAATCTGTCTGTTGATCGTTTCCTTTGGTTAGTCTCAGGGGTTTGACTTTTTCACATTTGGTTTAAAAAGCAACCAAAATGTTAGGCTTTTAATAGGAAAAAGGCATAAATTTAGTCCAACAACACAGGCTGGTGTATAAGAAAAGAGAATGAATGAATGAAGAAAAATCAGGCAGACATGTTACGGATATGGTGAAAAGGAAGGAAACAGCTGTTGGCTGTTTTTTCTGTCTTTCACCAGTAGATGGCAGTCACAGACTCTGTTCACTAATTCCACCTCCACTCATTCACTATCACCGCTGCCTATAGACAATGACATGAAAGAGGTGAAGTGTTATTGCACAGTTTTATTGCACTCAAGATACAACAGTCCTATGATCCAATACGAGCTCTAAAGCAAGAAATTTCAACTTTTAAATAACTTCGACCACCAACATCACAACAGAAAAGAAACATTCTTTGTAATACGTTAAGTTAAATGAGGGTAAAATGTTTGGTTTGGCATCTCTGTGGCCATAACTGAATTCCTCCATGGGCAAACAGCATAGACCTCAAACAGTTGTCTTGAGTAACATGTCAGCTTTGTTTTCCCCACAAAAAAAGCCCAACGTATAAAAATAATGAACACAGCAAGGACATTTTCTTCAAGAACACAAAGCAGACACTCAAGAATGGGATGTGTGTACAGTCAATAACACAAGAGGGTGTTTTATAAGAAGTGACTTGCCAAAATAATTCATGAAACCCTGACTGCACTTTACTCTCC
>JAQQZY010000007.1:18312813-18326890 GCA_030068375.1 Ostorhinchus rueppellii | reverse complement strand
TGGATTGTGGGAGGAAACCGGAGTACCCGGAGAAAACCCACGCAGACACGGGGAGAACATGCAAACTCCACACAAGGTCCCAAGGTCCCAAGGAGAGAGAGAGAGATATCGGTTATTCACATTTTTTGTGAAAGTAAAATTTGTAAGTAAATATTTTCATGTAACTTCACTTTTTTCATTAAAACCGAGAACATATTTGTCAAAATTTGTCGTTATATAGAGATTGTTATTATTATTTTGCTGGTTCAACCTGTTTTAGATCAAATGTGGCTGTATGTGGCCCCTGAACTACAATTATTTGAATACCGTTGATTGTTAATATCTTCAGTGTAGTTTTTTGCATTTCACAAATTTATCTCATAGACCAGACCAGACCATTCACTGGGCTGTTTTTGGGCCGTGGGCCAGACTTTTGACACCCTTGTTTTAAGGTTTCAGACATCTTTTGACTCCCCACACTCCTTTCTGAAGATACATTGTATGAAAACTCAGGTGCTCTGTTTCCCACACACACATTCAACAGTCTTTTCCTCTCTCTTTAACTCACCCCCTGTTCATCGAGCTTCAGCAGGGTGTCTCGGACTTTGGGGGAGTTGGAAGCCAAGCGCAGACAGTGCAGGTTCAGCTCAGGCATGATGAACTCCAGCAGCCTCTTGGGAGACAAGCCTCTGGGGGTCGTGTGACGAGCGGCAGAGGGCACCGACTCCTCCAAGATCGAACCTCGCAGTGTTTTCATCTGCCGAGAGGATTTGCACTCGTCACATGAAGTCAGATCAACTTCACAGATACTGAACCTGAGGAAAGCTTTGAAAAAAAAAATAGTGCTACTTTACCTCAGTGGTGCGAAAGATGATTCTGTAATTGTACTGAGCTCCACTGGATCCCTCCTTCTCCTCCCTACGGAAGCTGATTGCCACTGGGCCGAGGCGATCATCCATGCCAAAAAAATTCTGATGTTCTGTGTTGAGACAATCAGAAAAATACAAATGTTAACAGTAAAAAAAATGATTTGACATTAAAAATAATAGGTTAAGACAGTGGAAGAAGTGTTGAAGCTGTGGTTCTAACACAACATGAAAATACACCATAGTGAAGAGTTCTGCATTTAAAACCTTAAGTAAAAGTGTGTGAGTACTATTCTGTTATATTCATGCAGCATGAATATGTATGCTTCATTTTACTGCTGTAGATATTTAAGGTTGAGCTCTCATTTAAGCTATTTGATGTAATGTGATGTAGTTTACATAAATACTCCATATGCTTTTAGATTATCATAGATTTGTAGCATTGCAACACTTATCTTTTTTGAGCTCACAAAAACACTCACTTTAGGCTTTTGTGAAAAAGCATTTTCCAGCAAATCCAAAAGGGTTTATTCCAAGAGTTTATTTAGTTTATGAAGAAAGAGCCCTTCTCAACCAATTGAGGAGACACCACATACTTCACTTTATGTCAAACATTCATATTTTTGGAGATTTGTGGTTTTCACTGGACAAGAAGATGAAAAACTGTAATTAGGAAGTACTTATAACTGTTAAATCAAAGTGGTGTATAAAGTACAATATGTGTCTCCAATGCAAAAGCTGCATAGAAGTGCCAGACCCTGATATTTATGCTTTTTACTTCAGTAAAAATTAAACATTCCATCACTGTTACACAAACTGACATGTGTTTGTTTGGCCATGATTTATTAAAGACATTTATTGGCAGTTTATTCAGAGTTTCAAACACCACTGTATATATAATTTCCTCTTATTCTTAAGCTAGACAGTTAGTGGACATTTATTCCTGTGATATTTATTTTTCATACTCATGAATGACCATGAACAGAGTTTCCAAAACGCTAAGGAGATGTTCAGAACCACCCTGGTACTGCAGTGTGACACATACCTTTCATGTAGAAGTATTTGCGATAGTAATGGGCTCCCAGATCTGCATGCTCTATGAAGTAGTTGCTCTTGCCCTGCTGTTGGACGTGACTTTCTCGGGGCTCCTCCAAGACTGACACTGCATCGTTGGGGGTCCGCAGGCTGGACCAGAGCCCCCGCCTGCCCTGGGACCGACAGAGGCCCACCTGCTGTTCGCCCCCTGTCTCATTGCGGAAGTGGGGGCAGCTGAGCAAAAGTTCGTTATCATTCCCGTCACCTTCATCGAGGAGTAGCGACTGCTCAGGGTCATCTGCGTTCCCCCCGTTGCCTCCCCCGCCCTGTGCAGGTGAGGATGAGCTGGCCTGGGAGAGGGGCCTCATCTGTGAGGCGGCTGAAGCCCCCGAGGTGATGTTCTTTTTGCGCCCGATGCTGTCTCTGTTTGTGGCTGCTTCTGTGAGGTCAAACAGGATGCTCTGAACATCATAGTGGGCAAAGTTCCTTACCCAGGCTCCGCCCCCGATGTTATCATATGGACCTGGTTGAGGAATCGAACAGGGCATAGGTTTGGCCTTCTTGTTAAGACCTTCGGGTTTCGGGGGCTTTGCAGGTTTTGGGGAGTCTCCTACTGAAGCAGAGAGACCCCGGAAAAATCCATCTGGCTCTGGGGGGTTTCCTTGGAGACCTAAAAGCAGGAAGGGGTCCTTGAAGCGGAGGGCGTTTGGACTCAGTGGACCCTGATCATCTGTGCCTGCCTCCTGGGCTTGAGTCTGTCTCTCCAGGGAGGACAGGCTGCCATATTCCCTGTGTAGCAAACCTGAGTCCCCCTGAGCCCCCGCACCCACCTTCTCACCGACAACCCGGACCGCTTTTCCTCCTGCCTTCCCGGATGAGTCCAAGTCCCCTAAAGTCACATCGCTGTTACTCCTCTGCATGATGTGGCCCCGCCCCACCGCCCGGAGGTTCAGCCCCACTCGGCTGGGGGTGAGGCTGTCCCCGTCAGTTCCATCGCCGTCCCTCCTGGGCGGCCACTCCACCACACCTGCATCCCGCTTGGGGTCAAAGTTGACAGTGGCAATTGGAGGGCGCACATTCTGACGCCGAAACTTGCGGATGAAGAGGTCATCTGACTGCATGGTGCCTGAGAAACCAGTCTGACAATGCTTTTTCCAGTCTGCTCCAGAATTTTCTCCTCTTTCTGTCAAATTTGTGTTGTGGGCTCTACGGTGCTGGTGTGAAACGGGAATGATGTGCTCAAAGACAACAAACCCCACTGAGAGAAAGCAGCTAATACAGTGCCTATTCACACCACTTAAGACAGCTGATCTCTCTCCACCTCTGTGTTACCACGGATGTCTCTGTGAATCGAAACACTTTGTAATAACAAGTAGGTGTGTGAAAATGAAAACGCTTCAGTTGAGGAGAATGTGCAGCTCATTGCGGGCATCCCCCAGGTATGCATATGTGTGATGAGGTGGTACTCCAGTTGTGGGGTGGTCCTTCCTGTGGAGTGAGGATGAGAGGAGTGTGATCATCACTGGAGATGGACTCGATGTCCTCTGTGGAGGAGAGGCTCTGTCGGTATTAACCCTACTAGCATGGTGTCCTTTAGTCTGCACTCATCCTTTTGTTGTCCTCCACTGGCCACCTGAACACAAAAACAGAGGAAGAGGAGTTAGAATCTTTCCCACCATCAGAACGGTCACATCCTTTACTCAAGCAAAACTACAGATATTTCTTATTTTATTAGTACTGATTCCACTGTGTTACTGCAATAAAGGTCATGTCATTACAGCATGGTTTGCTTATTGTACCCTTGGTACAACTAAGCATGAGCAGACACTGTACTGGAACCAGAACTCCAATAATCTACCAATGGATGTTATTTCAGCACCACAAAGCTACTCTTTTTACCCTGAAAGCCTTAAACAGCTGCCAGCAGCCAGAACCATCTACTGATCTAAAATGTATAATACTTCTGAACCACTGATCCTATTAATACATGTCAATAATTCAGGTAAAATGCAGTTTCTCAGCTTTTCATGGTCATCATATATGACCCAGTTGGACACTCACAGGCTCCATAGTGAACAGAGGAACACTGTCATCTTCTGAAACATTGAAACCCATCTAGTTTTACAGAGGACAGTGGCTCTTGATGCTTGTTTTTACCTTTACTTAATGCTATATTTTGCTGTTGTCAAAACAGGTCTTAAAAGGTTGTTTTTATGCTTGCATTTTAAGTATTGTGTTTACTGTGTGCTTTACAATCTGTTCTTGTGTTTTTCTCTTCTAATACACTTATTTTTTGAAAGGTGCTGCATAAATAAACTTTCACTTACTTCTTTTTTTTACTTACTAAAAGTGAAAAAGTAATGACTGTAGAATGAACTCCAAGTATAAAAGTCAAAAGTAGACATTTTTACTGACTTTTTCTGTGGAGAATTATCATAACCTCATGTCATTTGAAGATAAGGTGACGACATTTAAACCATGAAACCAATTTACTGAAAATAATGAATATCCAAAAGTGGATTAATTTTCAATATCAGCAGCAGAGCTCAAACTGTGAGGATGAACTTTCTCCCCTGTCCAGACTCTACTTCATGCTTGTTTTGTCTTGGCTTGTGCCTTTTTGTAATCTTTGTCATGCTTTTTTATGTGTTATTTTCTCCTCCAGGTTGAAATCAGTCAATGATGCAAAATAGAAAAAAAAAAAAACCCATTATGCATGTGCAAAATCTAAAAATAAGCCTGCTTTGAAACTGTGAGGAATAGAAACTAATTGGGTTGAAATGTAGGTAGATTTTTAGGTAGAAAACCTAAAAATTAAAGCAAAATAGTACGTGTACATCCCACTTGTGTCCACCATTCCTTCATACTACTATTATGTTAACAGACAGCTTTATATTCAGCTCTTAACAGCTTGTCAACACACAGAAACACTCTTCACTGAAGAAGCCTCTTTGATAACAAAGTGTTGAACTCCAACTACCAAGTAGCAGGCAGGTCTGACGTGAGTTTTATTGTTGAGTAATACCTTGTAGCTTTGTTTTCTGTTTTTGTTCATTATTATTCTTTCCTTCACACACCTTCCGTTCCAAAGTTTCCCTAAATAGTTCCATAGCAGACTTAATGCGGCGCACATCCACCCTGCACACGCTCACAATAGACAGTATTAACAAAGAAGGAGGGGGGGGGGGGCTTCCTGGCATATTGAAAGTGTGCCAACATACAGTACAGTACAAGAGAAATACATGTAAACTGTCTCCCATTTTTGCCCAACATTCACACACAAACAAATAGATTAAGTTGCTGTTTGATGCTGCACCAACATTAGAATACACAGAATTATTGTGCACCAATACAGCAAAATATAGGAGAATATTTTAGGTAAAACTAAAAAAGGCAACAGATCAGTGCAAAGTATCAACCATTTGCTTACTTTTTATATCATGATCTAATCACTTTGTTTATAAAAATGTAACTCACCAGTGAAGTGGATTTTGTTTAGGTTTTGTTAAGCCAGTTCCTGTCATCGTTAGCTCTTTGACCAAACTGACGTCAATCAACTAAAGCTGAAACCTTTTGCTGCTCTCAATAAGGTACAAAACTTCTTCCTGTCTGCCTGTTCACATGCATCTACTTTCTCTCTCTCGCTTGCAGCCTGAAGAGCAGGTGCAGCGGTGGAGAGCTTCTACTAAAAAAAAAAAAAAAAAACTAAAAAAACTTTTCACATACGTATGGTGTGTTTCCATGTCGTGACGGGACGTTTCATTGACTTACATTCATTTCCTGCAGAGTTATCACAACGATAACATGTTTAAACCTTGATATTAACCCATATTTAGGGTTAGAACAACTCTTAAAACTCAAATTTAGCAATTTGGGCAAGATGTTGTTCTTGGAAGGCACTGAAATCCCCACAGATACAAACAGACTCAGATAAAAGTCGATGGGGTTAAGTGAGGAAGTCACAAGAAATCTTTGTTTCCTTTCTTTCCTTTTGTTCACTTCCTCACAGTGAGGAGGAGTATGATAAGAAACTGTTAAATTTTTTTTGTTTGGCTGTGATAATACTCCATGAAGCCGTAACTGAAACATGCAACTACTATATCTACTATTTATTTCTCAGTACCCTTAGATCAGTAGTTTCAAAATTGTGTGAGGTTATGCTGATGTGTTTCAATGTCTGTGTGTGAAATATGATTTAGAAATCAGTCTGTTATGCTGCAGGGAAATTTTGCTGATTTTGTGTAAATACTGATCAGGATTGGCTGGATCTTCAAAAGAGAAGAAAGCTTGAATTAAGCTTTATATCATGTCCAGGTAGATTGTTATTGTTACTGTTTGATTCAGCATTTCATCCTCTTTGCTTGTTTCTTTTTATAGTCAATAACAGTGTTGTTGGTTGACTTAAAGGGCTCATAAATACAGAACAGCTGCCATCCAAGAGCTGTTGTAAAGCACTAAAAACCGTATGAAAGCTTGTGTTATATATAGAAAATCTATTGGATTTAGTCAGAGGCTGTAACTTTAATAACAACAGCATAACCTTTGAGACGTATTAATATTTCAAGGCCTTTATAGAATACACCTGGATTTGGCTATATCCTGAGCTGATTTACCTCCCAGTGACATTTAAGTCACCCACACAAGTTTAAAGCAGATAATTTGACACATTTAGAATTTTATTGAAAAAAACATTTTTTAGTTGACATGAACAGTTAGTGTCAAGCTAGAAAAACAGAGACAATAACACACAGTTGCCCATAAAGTTGAGGTAATTTTGCTTTCAGACACATTCCTTTTTTTATATACCTATTTATACACATTAGTAATCATCTCTGAGTCCCAGTTAAACTATCAGCAATAAATAACATTGTCACATCATTTCATGAGAAACAAAAAATATTCTATTCCAACTTTGAAGTGTAATATTTTACTTTCTTTCTTTTTATTTATTTTATTTTATTTATTTATTTTCTTTCTTAATTTCCTCTGGGTGTCATATGCAATGTAATACACAGTTCTGCTTCAGAAATACTGCATTACTTTTTTTTCCTTTAAGCTCTAGAAATGATTAGATGCTTTAAGAAAACTTTCACACTCATTGTATTTCTCTAAATTCACAGAATGCTCATTTCCATTCTCCTTGATTTCAATCCATGAAAAACTCTGCCCCTCGTATGAATTGTAGCTTCCTTTGGCATCGATCCAGCTGATGTCATCATGTATGATGTCATCATGCATGTAGTGATGTCAGCATATCAGTTGCCTCAATATATGTGCCAAGTTTGAAGTAATTTGATGTTTTTATAGACATATGAAATTTTGCTCATTATACGTAAATGGGGGAAAAAAGATTTTAAAAATTCAGAAAGATTTCAACTTTGGCCTACTTTTCCCAAAAAATAACCTCATCTATTCTGGGTCATTAGCAATCTATAAATCAAATTTGGTATAAATTCAGCTGATAGTTTTTCTGCTACAGACATTTGAATGTTAGTCCCATTATAGATAAATGGGCAAAAAAAAAAAAAAAAAAGATTAAAAAAAAAATCATAAAAAATGTTAACTTTGACCTACTGTTCCTAAAATGCAATCAGATCTATCGTGAATCACTGGCAATCTATGAACCCAATTTAGTATGAATCCAACCAACAGTTTTGCAGCTAGACTGTTAACAAACAAAGAAACAAAGAAACAGAGAAATGAACAAACAAACAAACAAACCAAAAACAATACCCCTTGCCTCTCCTTTAGGGGGTGGGGTAAAAACAACAGCAATGGACTGATGAGTGAATGAATCTTTAACTCCAGACTGGCATGTAATTAAACGTACACAATGAAACCAGAACCAAGTATCTATTTAACCAGCTCTGGTCGGTCGTCTCTTCTCCCCCCGACTTCGTTTCCGGCAGTGTGTGGGTCCCCATCTGACACACGAGGACATAGAGCAGCCTCTGTGCACAGCCTGGATGGTGCCAGGACTGCTGACATTAAAACCCTCCTCATGTTTCTTTCTGGGAACCTTCAAACGTGCACAAACATCATTACCCATGTGGGCACAAATGATGTTTGTATTCACCGACCTGGAATCATTAGATGTAGCATCATCGGCATGTTTCACAATGCTTTGAAAATGTGTGAGCAATCAATTTTCTATGCCGAACTAAAACGTGGGAGAGAAGAGTATTGGCGGTGTGTGTTCTGTTTTACCATCCTGACGTTACATCAGCAATAAAACCAACCTTAAGGGTGAGTAAGGAACACTCCTGCTCTCCACTAACGCTGGCTGAACTTTGACAGTTATCACTCACTGCTTTTGTACAGATCACATATTTCAGGTTTCTGAAGACCCCCAACCCATGAATCAATACCTGTTTCCATAGCAACCAGATTGGCGCCACCATCTCTTGATGCAGTATCTAGTCCACTGTATAATAACCCCATGTGGCGTACCTACAAGTACTGTGTACCACATTTGGCTCTGTTATGTACAGTAGAAATGTTACAGCTATGCACAGTGAAGCTGATGATGTTCACTGCAGGAACAACATGCATTTACTGTTGTGTTTCAAACACTGAATAAAGACGCTGACAGAATGAATACTTTTGTTGATCTGTGTCTCAAGTTTACAAATTTAAGTCATTAACAGGTAATAACCTGATATTGTGGCTGTACTTCTGCATGTGGAAGCAGGGAAATAGGAAGATTAAAAAAAAACCTAATAAATCTGTTCAAAGGGAAAATAAAATTGTAGAAACTTCCACTTGTCCTATTTTTGTTTGCTTGGTTTTTTTTTTTTGTTTGTTTATGCATATGTCTGTGCCAAGTGCTTAAATATATTCAAACCTGCCAACCAGAGCCAAATTAGATTTGCATCTGTTTACCAAAGGCTAACTAAACTCCCTGAACTTTACTGAGTTTTTTATGTGAGTACTGAGATTTAGTAATGGTACAAATCTGCATATTTAAGAGACTGTCATTATCCAATTGAAGTTTTACTCTTGGACCACTGAAACTTAACATTGGACCTAGTTTTGTGAATTTAGTTTCTGTGGTTCCTATCTATCTCTACAAAAGAACCAATAAATACTTGACTTGGAAGTATATATAGTTTTTAAGCTGAAAATGATAAAATAAATAAATAATAACACTACAGGGTAAACCCTCTCAGTTGGTTACAACTCAAATGTAATTGAAAGTAAAACTTGGATCACTGAGTTATTTGTATGATTTATATCTACATAATCTATCTGCTTTTCCTGCATCTGTCCGCAACACTTTTACTAAGATGCTTTTTATCTGAGTACCACTGTGAGGGTAATAAAAACATTCCCTTTGAATGAGCATCCGAATTAACAAGAGGAACAGCAAATCCCTGAAACAGATTTCTTCACTGAAATTTTTGTTTGAGACATTACAAGTTATTTTCTTACCATAACTGACATGTGATATCCTAGGATAAGTCTTCAATAATCCAACTGTTTCCACTACATAAAAACTACTGCCATACTGACAGTATGTGAAGACCCACTAGTGTGGAAAAGTGTGTGACATACCTTTACGTGGAAACACAAAGTGAAGAGGAACTGAAATACTTTGTCCCTGCCCCCTTCTGGTTTCTGCTCAGTTTATTTTTGAGCCCATTGTGTGGATTATTGGTATATATTCTACAACATATTTAAGGGTCACAATGTGAATGTCATTATGTTTTGCTGCAACACAAAGCAGAGAAATTTCTCAAAATTCCCAACTCCTAGTCCAAACAAAAAAACATTTGAATTATTAACCACCAGCTCATTGTATTTCTGGATATCTCTAGCTGAACAGTCTTACATCGGTCAGGCTTAAACCAGCTCCTAACATGATCCTAAATGGATCATTTTGTTACAGTGAAGCTGTATGGCAATAAAAAAGAACTTAAGGATATTATAAAGCTTGAGACAATAAACAGCATTGGAAAGCTTTCAAAAGCTTTCGATGGAGCTGATTGTCCTCTAATTGTTGCATGGCTTTTGGTCTGATGACGTTGTTTCTTCCTGTCTCCAGAACTGGAGAAAATAAACCTAATCATAACACATAAACATCTGGAAGAACAAGGATTATGTCAAAGATCTGAAGATGTTTTTATTTTATATACACACACACACACACACACACACACATATATAAAGACTGGCATTATGGTGTTAAAGCCTTGTTTTCTAACATGTAAAGTGCATACAAAAACAAAAACAGAAGGTCATTTTCTAAAGAGATCACTGCTGCTAAAATTATTTTTAGCTCATACTAGAAGCTCCTATCCTCTCCCCTTACTCCATTGCTGCAGATGCACACTCTCTGCTCCCTCACGTCCACAGTGTACACATATTTCTCAGTGTCAGCCCATGCAGCAATTGATGGAAAGGATGTGTGACCCCTAATGCTCCCTGAACCACAGCTTGACCACCACATCAACAGAAACTTGACCCCCTATTGGACTGGTCAGCAGGAACCACTTAAACACTTTGTATTAAATGACTTTCTGGAGGAAATGCACCGAATTTGACTGACTGGCATTTTTAGTGGGATGTACAGTCCACAAGCCTGCATTTGTAGGTATATGTACACATCTGGTTCACAGGATGTACACTGATGGAGTAACGCTGCCACTGGGTGACTACTTCAGTTCTCCTCATTCATTCTCCACTTCTGCTTTCTTCATGTTACTGTTTTCACTAATTGAAAAAACAACAGCAGCCTCTGAGCTGCATCTACATACACTGGAAAGGGCAAACTCATTTGTCTTACTATGTGGAATTTTCATTTATGGGCATTTAGTTGTTTTTTAACACCATGGCTCACTGCTTCATCACATGCAAATGTTTCAGAAAAACAAGTTCACACCAACGTCCTGCACTTAGAGTTGCCAAAGTGTAATTTGTTTAAAGAAATATAAACTACCTACACAAGCCAGACGTACTCCTTGTTCCAAAATGACAGCGGCTTGAGTCAGACCTATTTACAGAAATAAAGTGTGGAAATAAGTCAGCATATGTGAGACCAAGCATACATTACACTAGTCAACTGGTCTTTACATATTAATATATACAATCTGTGTTGTACGCAATGTTTACACTGCAGGCAAAAGCGGCTCAAATCTGACTTTTTTGCTTGTATGTGACCCACCTCTGACTTTTAATGACAGCAAATCAGACCCAGACCATGTTCATATGGGTTCCTAAATGGGAAACATATCAGAGGTTTTACAATGTGAAACCAGTCTGTACAGTTATTTCACATTTGATCTGTCTTTTAAGAATTGGACCGTGATATCGCAATTCTGTACTGGAGAACGCAGGCCTCAACAAGATCCATATTTACTTCCGACAAAAACACCATGCTGCTTGAGACATGACATCTTTGACTGTGATGTGGGTCAGTGCAAGGCCGTCACACATTTAAATTATAATGTCGACCACGAAGCAAAAAAAATCCAATTTCAGCAAAACTGAGCATGAAGACCTGCCGTGTGATTAGACACACGGCCTTCTGTGTTACAAGAAATTAAGAGTGTTTTTATAAAGAATTAACACATAAGTTCCTTGTCTGTCGAGATGTCATCATGTTTAAAAAGCACGTTCCATAATCAGGCTGCTAAGCTGGTGTGGTAAAGTGACTCATCTCTCAACTCATGTCATATCATCCCAGTTGAATTTCAAATATAACGCATTTTGATAAACCAAAGGCGGGTTTCAATTTTACAAGACAAAAAAAATGTAACTACTTCCTGTGAGCCAACAACAGTAGCATTAAAAGACTATAACTTATATTATAACAGCCAATAATGAAAAATGAAATGATGTGAAGTGATCTGGTGATACGATACAAATCACGATATTAGGATCACGATACGATATATCACGATATAGCATGATATGTTACAAAAAGCAATTTTTCATTTTTTTGTCTGTTTCTCTTTTAAAAATGATTATTTCCTTGAAGAATTGAATTACGCCAGAAATATGCACAAATACTAAACACATTTTCATTTTATCGCAACAGGATCTAATGCGATATCACAAAATGTTCCTGTGTTAAAACTTAAATTATATTTTACAGACATTTAGAGTTTAATATCCTGCTCAAATGTTGATATTCTATTAGTTCTTAACATCATTTTTGTGTGATCCTAACAGAGAAACAGTAAAAAGTGCTTTAAGGATGCTTCAAATGACCATTATTTAATAAAAAAAAACAAAAACAGTGTTAAATAATAATAAATAAAATATAATAAAGAAAAACAAAAGACAAAAATGAACTTCTGCTATATCTGAGTTTGAATAAATATCTAAAAATATCGGTACAATACTTTTTAATATCGATACAGTATTGTGAAATGAAATATCGCGATACATTGCAAAAACAATATTTTCTAACACCCCTAATGTGAAGGTGACCACATTTCTAACCACAGCAACGGCAAACACTCATTAGAAATGTTCTGGAAATCAGGATATAGGTGCTTCAAGTGCAAAAAAAACCTGCTGTGGATGTACACAGGAAAAATTACTGATTTCCAGAGTCAAAAGTATTTTCCTCAAAAAGAATAAATTTAGCTCTATATTGTGTTCGGAGAGCTCTACCCACAGAGTAACTTTTACTCTTTTTAGAAAGGGATCAAATGTTACCTGAGTTGAGTAACATGTTCTTTAATTTGAGTACATTTCCTGTGTAGCCTCATACAAACATATTACCTGTGGTCCACACTCAAACAGACTTCATGACAGTAATGCACCTTAAAGCGAAATGATAACCATTATAAAACAAAAAATGAAGAAGAAGTCCATTCTGAGCTACTGTAGATACATGGGGAAGTTACAGGATGGACCTTAAGGCAGTTTTGTACTCAGTTTGTAAATAGAAACAGCTGATGTAATGGAAACATTATCAAATTTGCATGATACTATATTGAAAACAAAACCATAAATATAGTATTCCATTTCTGTAATTCTATTTTCTTAAATTTCCATGAATTGTACAAACTGGGCCTTTATTTCCGTTTATATACTGGATATTTATATAATCAACATTAACATTTAGGATATTAACATGAACCATCACAATGCACCACTTAAAAAAGCTGCATAATAGTTTCAACTTTAACGTCAAATTAAAATTTTTTATTATTAATATTACCTGATAGTAGTTAAATAGCTTTAGAATAAATATCAGATGAAGTCAATTAGTGTCAATTCTGATGATGGACGAAGAAACGAAACTCAGTGACAAATGAGATGTGTAATGATGATGAAATGTGGGCTGAGTATTTGGCAGGAAATGGGTTAATGTTGCCCTTTTTAATATGCTATATCAGCTAATTAATTGATGAATTCCTTTTAATATAACCTGAATAAAAACCCATTTATGAAGCTTTTATAAGTCCTTTGTAAATGTAGTTTTGTGGTACCAGGAACCTAATTCAGTTCTTTTCATCCTCAATGACTGAAGTAGATTCAACACATGAAACTAATAACAAACTTCTCACACATCAGTGTTTAATAAAAGCAGCTTGACTGTCAGTGCTTTGCAGATGGTTTACTGTCTGTATGCTCCTTTTAATAACTCTATTCATGTAAAATCAAACCGTGCTTTTGTTTTTTTCCACATGAAAACTCTGGGGGGATGACCCAGACATGGTACTGATGCTCTCCAGGACTTCTTCTTCTTTTTTTTTTTTTTTAATTTGAAGTATTCACTGCGACCACTGGGAGTCTAAATCTCCACAGACTCTTCGCAGTAGCCGGTTTCTATCTCAGACACTCAATAATGCATGCAGAGAGCTTCATTCCCAGGTCTGAGAGCTTAGCAGCATGCGGACAGTAATCATTTCTGCATTGTACTTACATTCTCCAGGTGAGCTTTGGTTTATTTGAGGACTATATTTTTTGCAGTTACCCAAATGTTGTTACGGGTCAAAACAAACATTCGAAATGACTCTGACATTTTAGTCAATTTGACAGATTAGTGTTGAAAAATGACCCACATATTTACTTGAAAATTCTTTTTTGCTTTAGTTGGATCATAAGGGATTATCCAAAACAAGGAGCTACTTTATATTGAAATATATGTTGGAACGGTAATCAATTAACCCTATAACAGTCGCCCCCTTTTTCAAACTTAATTCACGAAAGTGGCATACCCAAATTGTAAGTAGCATAGA
>JAQQZY010000007.1:18288967-18301288 GCA_030068375.1 Ostorhinchus rueppellii | reverse complement strand
CACCTATGGGCAATTTAGATTAGCCCATTAACCTATCAGTGCATGTCTTTGAATTGTGGGAGGAAACCAGAGTACCCGGAGAAAACCCATGCAGACACGGGGAGAACATGCAAACTCCACACAAAAAGGTCCCAAGGTCCGGTCCGGGAATCGAACCTGGGTCCTTCTTGTTGTGAGGCACGAGCACTAACCACTGCACCACAGTGTCGCCCCATATCAATATATGTTGTTAATATTTTTTTTTTGTTTTTAGGGCAAGAACAAAGTGGAGAGAGGTACAATGGCTTCTGGCATTTTTTGGTTTTAGATGTTTAACTATTCTCACATAACAGGTATCTATGAACCACTGGCGATGTGTACTTCTTTTTTGTTAATACTGTATTGCAGTGGATGGCAGCAGAACAAGTCACAAGCGTTGTGTTGGATAAATGGGCTGCGTACTGTTAGCACCATTATGTCAGCACCTCTCACAAGGTGAGTCTGACAGGCGTACTTTTCATACTTTACGTTTCCTATAAAGAATAACTGCAGGCACAGTCAAACAAGGAGGATTTTCTTTCACACCTTAAAATCAGTCCTGATTACATCACTCCCTCCTGCCAGTTTGTCCAGGAACAAACACAATACCATCAAGTTAAATTATATAATCACACATTTTCATTCTTCAGTGAGTCTGTCCATCATATCAGGACAAGAAGCATTTTGTCATTTAAAATGCTAATGTCAACCACAGTGAACACCAAATCGCATGGAGAACCATGCAGCTCAATATAAATTAAATGGCCCGTCCTTTGAGTGCACTGGCTTATGTAAGCTGTTGCTGCTTGTCTCTTTCCCCTCCAGTCCTCCATCCTTTCTTTCTTTCCTATCAGCAGCCTTATCCGTCCCCTCAAACCCTAATATCTCGTAAACACACAGCCCTATCCTAAATTAAGGAGTGCAAGAGGGGTGGTGGGGAGGATGAGGAGGGAGAGAGGGAGGAGGGGGGCCTGACTCCCGCATCCCTCATTTTTTCTGCCACCTTGAAAACAACACCCCAATTCCGGTTGTGGTTCTCCATTCCATCATTGTCTGTGCACATCACATGCAATCCTCTTTATCCACACAAATCCCCTGCACACACACAGACTGATGAGGCTGATGGCTTTTTGTGTCTTTGGGAATATGTATCTGGAGTAAATCCTGCTCCTCTTTTTGTTCCTGCATCTTTAGCTCATCCCTTTCTCTCTGTCTGTCTTTCATTCTCTCACTGTCCCTCCATCCCAGGCTCCATCCATCCACCTTGCCCTCCTCGTCTCCGAGTCCTGCAGTGTTCTACGGTGGCGTTTTGCAGTGTCTTCTTGAAGATGTCATAACACCGTTTTTCAAGACAAATCTGCCTTGTTGGACAGTGCACAATGGAGAGAGACAGGAAAGATGTGGGGGTTAGTGTCGGGGGAGGTGGGGGGAGAGGCCGGGCATGAAATGCGACAAAGGTTGCAAGCTGGATTCAAGCCTACAACATCGCGTGTAAGTAGTATGTCCACTTCAGTTCACTGAACCACATGGACACCCCAAAAAATTATAATGTGAAGAGCTAACAATACAGAGCAGTGAAGCAGAGGAAGGACAAGCTGCAAGGTATTACATTTCACATCCTTTGCCATTCTCATACATTGTCTCTGGTTGGATTGTGTGAGTACAGGAGCATATGCATGCCTTTACAGAGGTATGTGGTGTACAGAGCCGTCCATCTGGATTCATTATCATCAGAAAGAGAGCTGAGGGAGGCTGGAATGTGAATTCTCAGTAACCTCGATGCAAAGAGAAAAGGCTTACCTCCACATTTCAGCTTTGCTCGACCCTGCCTTGTTTCATCCTGTTCCTCTCTGTCGACTCCCTCCCCTTCTCTCCCCATGACAGCATTTTTCTGCTATCTATCTCCACGGTGAGGCTCTTTCTCCTCCTCCGTCAGTTCCTCCTGTCTGCCGATCTCTTCCTCTCTCCAAAAATAATAATAACAAAAAAAAACCAAACAGCACACACTTCCCGATCTGTGCGTCTGCCGGCTCCTCTATTCTGTTGTTAAGTCAAGAGGCAGGTTGATTTGTGCTGTCCTCCTCCCTCGTTCTCCCTCTCGCGCTGATTCTATTCCATTCACATCACACTAAAGCCAACCCCCTCTTTCTCCTCCTCTCTCTCTCTCAACACACACACAGCCTCTCTCTCCTCCCCCCTCCTCATCTCCTTGTCAGAGAGAGAGAGGTTGAGGCAGCAACGGACAGCGGTGGCCAACACCAGAGCTCTCCAGGTCTCATGCTGAAATCTAAAATGCTTCACCGGCAAGACTGCAAATGCACAAAGAAGTGCTGAATAACAACAATTTAAAGTGTAACAACCACAAATGTAGCGCAGCAGGAGCTGATGCAATGTCATATCAAGATAAGTCATCTCACACAATCTGCCTTTTAGTCTGCCTTATCTCTACCCGTTAGAATAATGAATTGCTCTAGAAATGTGCATTTAATGACTAATTTGCTCCGTGCCACAACCGACAATTCTGCACCAGTGAGATAAAGCCTCAGGGGCAAAGGTGAAAATGGCAGCGTGTGTGTGTGTGTGTGTGTATTTGTGTGTGTGTGTGTGACAGTTTGTTTATTTGTGGAGACCTTTGTGTACTCCCCAAACGTAGACTGTAAGGGTCGAGACCATAACAAACAATCAACCTGCTCAAAAACAATGAGAGTGCAGCAGCAGGTCATTATACATAACACACTGCATTTTCCATCCCCATGTTTCAAAAGCAAAAAATAAAACAAATACCTGTGAATTTGGGTAAATCTTTGCTTGATGCTCAACAGAGGAGGATGAGGAGGAGATTCTTGCTGCTTTAACCTCCACAGCAGCAGCAGAGCCAAGTGTCCAGCACCATCCCCCTAATGACTGGGTGAGGTCTCGTCCCGGCTGTACCATATGGCTGTGTGTGTGTTACCGGGTCAGACGCTCTGGTCAAGCTCAGAGCGGTGAAGGAGGGGGTGAAGGCGGAGAGAGAGAGGGAGAGGGAGCCTGCGTTGTTGGTAGAGTGTGTCCTGAACAGATAAGAAAACCAAAAACAGTGGCATTAGTTGATAATAGTTAAACAGTTTAGAAAACATGCATAACTCAGCTTGTATTCATCAGTGGGTTTGAGTAGAAACAGTCCAGGGGAGAAACTAGTTACAGCAATGGCATTAATCAATCTGGCATCATATAATACTATGTGAGATAATGGTGATTAAACATGAGGTCACATACAGTTCCATTGTTTTCAGTGTATGTGGAATATAGCACCCATTCATGCTTCGTGTTGTGCTTTCTTTTGGTACATTTTTGGAAATAGCATAAAGGGACTCCATTCATTTGCCAAAATGAGGCCAGATTTTCAAAGCTGTTTCTTTATTGGCTTTCTACTTGTACCACCTCCTGTCTACCGGGCAAATTCAGTTTAGTTGTACACTGTTGTCAGTAAAGTTGGAATAAAATAGTTTTACCTCTTTTCATGAAATGCTTATGACAATGTGATTAATTTTTGATAAAGAAAGTTTAACTACAATTCTACAGTTCTACAGTTTCATTTAGCAGACGCTTTTGTCCAAAGCTACGTACAACACAAGCAAGAATTAGACTTTAAAGGAAAACCCTTACCCTAACTGGGACTCAGTATGTAATCATTACACCAGGTCAAAGGTGATTGCTGATGTGTATAAACAGGAATAAAGAGAGGTACCGTGTCTGAAAAGACAATTATTCCAACTTTATGGGTGACAGTTTATGTATACAGCACTAATAATAATACATGCTTATGTCATGATACTGTAGTATGTAATGTAGTAAGTTCCATTACAGGTAACTACTATTACATATCAAAAGTCACCTTAATAACTCTGATTAACAATAAAGAAAAACATATAGTGCCATCCAAAAGTCTTTGGTCATTATTAGGCTTTTGTTTCAGCAAGTTATTGTGAACATGTGTTTATCTGTCAGATTATATTTCAAGATATATTACAACAGGAAACATGCATTAAACATATTTAAGAAAAAAAAATATAAACCCTGCCTCTACAGACCAAGTCTCACATATTTACTGTTACCTCCCTTTCTGTTTATCATGTCTTTGCCTGTTTTTAACAGATATTATGGAATTTACTGCTCAAATATTACAGATGTGGTAACACTTATACATTTACACAGAAGTGACATTTTGTCACAAGAACAGAGGTCACAATGGATACTGACTTCAGCATGGGGAAGCTGTTAATTCTTATTTTCTTGTGTGTGTTGTGCACATATTTGCATGAATATTCCCTGCATTTTCATGCTACATAATAGAGAAAGGTGTGAATAAATATTTTTGCTATTTAGAACAAAGCTAAAGATCACCTAAGGCTTCTGCACAGTACTGAATAAATACACAATAATGTGATGCTGTGGCCGAACCTATACCAAATGTGGGAACATTACGCAGGATAAGGCCACTCTTTAGTAGTAATAGTTCCAGCTTATGAACAGTCATAACATTTGAGTCTCTAATAGTGAGGTTTCTGTTTGTGTGGATGAGTTTTTTTTGTGCTTATTTCATTGCTATGGTAGCATTTGGACTATGTCAAGGTGTAGAATGTATGCCTATACACTGTAGTAAATATGTGGTGCAAATAAATAAAACTGCCCATTTCACTGAAAGATGTGTTATTTATTTTGAGCTTGTACATTTTTATCGCTCTACTTTTCTTAACGTAAGTTATTTTTGCTGGTGACAATTACAAGTATTTCTCATAAAGATGCACAGATATGTTTGAATAGATGTGGAATTCAGTGTGTTCTTTTGTGGTTGCACTGATGTTTTCTCACCCATGAAGTTCCTAATGGATAAATAAAGTTCTCTGAATTTAATGGAATTGAGTTGAAGTGACATTTTGCTTCAGAATCATGTCAACTGCAGCTGCACATGACCTCTGTATTATCCTGTTACACAAAAACAACATGATATGATGCTGTTTCACTGTTGATTCAATGTTAAAACTGAATTTAAGATGAACTAATATTGATTTTGTGCCCATCTTGATTGACGTTCTACTGTAGATAACACATTATTTCAGGGAAAATCAATATTAACTTTCAACGAGGATTCAGTGGGTTTCATTTTTAGATTAACACTGAATCAGTGTTGGTTTGACACTGATTATAGTATCACATGTCAGTCTTTGATTTTGAGATTTGTGATGGTCTGAATCTTCAGAGCTTATTATTATTATTATAAGAAATAGCCTTTAACAAGGAGCCAGTTCTACAGTGACACCATGTGGAAGAGACATTTCCAGTCACAGAGAAAAAATTGTCAAAACTTCCTGTTAGAGAAGAGATGGTCAACCAAATTTAAAGAAAAAAATCATTATTCTAAAATATTTTAACCCTTTCATGCATGAATTATGAGAACCTTCATCAAGATTTATTCTTTTCTTAAGTGTTTTTATTCCTCTGTAGGTATGAAAAAAAATCCAGTGTGACTGTTTTTTTTTTTTTATGAACCTATTTTTCATGGACTTACAAAAATGTCCATTCATCTGAACATTATGTGTTTCATTTTAGAAGCACAGAAACATATATTTACTGATATACTGTGTGAAAACTATGAGATAAAAATAGTTTTAATGCTGCTAATTTCTCACATTTTAACAATACCTGCATGGAGATACTATAAAAAAAACACTTTTGTTTAAAAATACTAAACAAAACTGTTAATTACAGTTTAATAACAATTAGCTTTTTTTTTTGTCTTTTCCAATCAAACATGCCACTGCAAATAAGGTTCATCTAAAACAGCAAATTTATAGTAATGTTATGAATTTCAGTGTATTGGAGGATACATAAGCGTTTACTGTCTTGGCTGATATGCAACTAAAACAAATCCATACATAGAGAACCCCTGTGAACAGCTGTCCACTGTAGTGACCACTATGCATGAAAGACTTAAATGATTATTAATCTGCATGTTGCAAATCCTACAATTTCTCTGGTTCAGGGGCACTAATGGGTAATGATCAGCCAATAAACAACTCTAACATTGTACTTTCTGAAATGACACTATAAAAAAAAAATAAAAAACAGATTTCAAACATCTTTAAAAAAAAAAAAAAAAAAAAAGATATCTGCAGGAAATAAAGATGAGGATGAAACTTGGTGCCAGGGAGACTACCCCAATGAGCACTGAGGTAAGGATATTAGATTAGTGTGAAATTCCTGTCCTCGTGGGGTCTGATGTGACTGCCAGGTGTGGACTGAAAATGGGTGTGAGCTGACGGTGGGATTGGCTCCACCAGAGACACACTGCAACCAAATCTCCACAGACTGGTAATTCAATATCGAGCATGACTGAGAAAAAACTTTATATTCGCTGCCAACAAATGATGCCCAGTGCACAGGGGACACGCATATCCCAGATTAAAGCTTTCCACAGTGATTATTTTTGTAGGAATGTAAACATCTGCCTACCTTTCCTCGTCCAAACACACAGGAGCAACTCAGAAGAAATAAGAAAAAGTGGAGTTAGCTCAGTGAATATTAGTCTGAAGCAAATTCACTGTTCAATGTATGTGTTGTCAGTATTTACCTGACTCTAACAGAGCTGTAAAAGTCACCAGAGCTGGATTATTACATTTGACTTTAACATGCATCCTTCATCCTAGTGTCTGCTGTGGTTTTGTTTGTCTGTAATGTCATTTTACATCCACAGACGGATGAAGGGGCTCGGCTGCCCCCTGGTGGTCATCACATGAACGTCTGCTACACTGTTTTTTACACTGAGGTTTTTGTCACAAATTATGTACATTAAGAGCTATTTTATAAACCTATATACTTCTTTTTTTTTTATTAATTCATACATGTTTTATTTCCTCAATTTACAAGGCTGACTTGGTTAAAGTGTTTTTGTTTTGTTTTGTTTTTTTTAATAAGGTTTTTAAAATTGTACTGTTTGTGTCTGGGTTGTTTTTCCACTTCATGTTTTCAGTTAATATGTCATTTGTTTTTGAGAAAATTGGATTTATGTTGTCATTCCTTTGAATACGTATAATGCATGTATTATCGCTCCTGCATTTAATACAAATAATCCCTAATGACTGACTCATCACAGCAATTTAGTAATTAAGATCTACATAGAAGAGGGATTTTAGTATAAATGGGACTAGTCAAGTGAGTTAGGTCCACACGCATTTGGTTAACAGTTACATTTAAGTATTAGGTTTGTCACATCAGTAATGTGGAACTTGATGCAGATGTTGATTCATGTTGACAAAAATAAAATGGAACAAGTGGTTCCAGGCACAATAAACCCCGCCCCTCACACATATTGTTGCTTATTTTGGCATCAGTTGAGCTGAGGTCATCATGTCTAAGCATGTGCTGATGTCAGCGTATCAATTGCCTCTATAGGCTATGATGCTTCCCTGTGTGGATGGCTACCCATTGGTGGCCTTTCCTCACCCTTTTACCGTTAATCTTAGTGCCAAGCCATTTTATCAAGTTGTGTGTGTGTATTTGTGTGGAGGGACGGGTTGATTCAAGGGATGTGCTTTTATTATTGTTGTTGTTATTAATACAAATACTATTATTTGTTTTGTCTTTTTTCGTGTGAAGCACTTTTGGTGGCAAATTCTTGCTTGGAAAGTGCTATATAAATAAAGCTTGATTGATTGATATATTTGTGCCAAGTTTGAAGTAAATTGAAACTAAATTGATGTTTTTATAGACATGTGAAATTTTGCCCATTATAAGTAAATTGGAGAAGAAAAAAGATTTTAAAAATTCCTAAAATATTTGAACTTTGCCCTACTTTTCCCAAAATGTAACCACATGCACATTATTCTGGGTCGCTGGCAATCTATAAACCCAATTTTGTATGAATTCAACCTAAAGTTTTGTCGCTACATAGATTTGAAATTGTGTCCATTTTGTTCATCACAAAATGTTGAACTTTGACCTATTTTTCTCAAAATGTATTAATGCATTCCAATGTACATGACAGTGTTATTACACACACTGGTTTATGGACATTTATACAATAAATTTATAAAGCTTCCATTAGAAAGAACTTGTAAAGTAAATGTATTTTATTGTCTTGTGTTTTGAAGGTCATCTGGTAGCTGAGAAGCCATCCCGCTCAGTAAAACCAGTTCTCAGAATTACACATTTTGACCCAAAACTCTATCTTGTAAACTACAGCCAACTAGTATTTTGACTAATTTTTCCATTAGACTCACACTTGGTAAATTTTCACTTTTGTTTTCTATAACTTGTAGACCAGTATTTTTAAGGATAAAGTGTAAATAATATTTCATTCTGTCCTTTAAAAGCATTAAACCGAGCATTTCCAGATGTCAACCATTATACCAGAGTAAAAACAGTGTAAACTCCAACACATCAAAGACACACCTCTGGAGTTTGTATGAATTTTTTTTTATCAATTCAACAAGATTCTCATATCAAATGTTCAAATCATACTCTCCACTGTTTCACTTAAAGATATACTAAATCCAACATCCTTTGAGACATGTAAACATAAAACACAATGTCAAACAAAGATATCACCTTCTGTCTTTTCCTAGCAATATTGTGCGGCCCGTTAGTTTACACAGAGTAAAAAAAAATTTAAAGACAACTGTACACATAATTTACATTCCTCTAACAGTTCAACATGGCTTATTTCTTCTAAGCATACTTTTTTTTTTCTTTACAATCAGGTTCAGTATGTACAGTTACAGGGAACATAAAGATACTTAGGAGGTTGATTTGTCTGATTGTACATCGTGTACATATGGTCATGACAGGGGATCAAAACGATATGTAGTAATATTCATCAGCATGATCACAGAGTATAAATAAATCCAACGTGGAAAAGTGGAAAAACAGTACAGGTACTGTGGAAGGAAAAACATGTTGAGCAACTGAAACTCCATGTACATCCAAGGGTTTCGTGCTTTCATCGGATTATTACTTTGTCATTTTGATGCGACGATGGTGACAATCAGGGCATTTCTTGCGTTTTGTTTCTGCACTTCCTGTTAGTAGAGACGCTAGAGCAAGAGTTGAGGCACTCCAGAAGAATACTTAACATTTCTACTGTTGTATACGTGAACATCTGAATGTGTATCACTTTATTTCTACATAAATATGCGACTCATCCCAACCAATCCCAAAATACGACTCCATCCGATTACACATTACATTACACATCCCATCTTTACCACACATCAGACACACAGTAACTACGGCTTTGACTTCTACTGTAAAGTAGTGTCTTCTTTTCCCCAGGTGTGCCACTTCATTTACTAACATGTACAACATTTCCACAAACGGTAGCAACTAAATTCTGGAGTGCTATGCTTTGGCAATTTCATTCTCTTCTATCTGTTCAAATCAGCTGTTGATACAGTTTCTAGATCCACATTGTAAATTAATTTGGATTTAACTGAACTTCTTTATGTGGCAGCTACAAAGGATGTAAACAAAAACACTTCCCATAGCCGTGTCATTTTCATCAGTGTTTTTCCATTTTGGGATTTTACTTAGCTGACACTTGATCCCCTTCATAACACACTGTGATCTTTTACTCTGTGGTGTTTATTAACCAGTGTCTACTTTACTCCTAAGGTTTCAGAGTTCTGAAAATTGACCATATAGAATGAATATTCACAATAAAAGTCTCGTTTTACATTTGAGGAGTCATCTTGGTGATGGAACAGCTTAATGTTTATCTGATCCACTGTCAGCCTTTCAGCTTGTTGAGGGCTGAGCAGTGGATTGAATGAACAGGGGCGTTGTCTACCATTTGCCCCTCTTGCTCCAGTCTTTAGGTGTGAAGTGAAGGCATTTTGGATCTATACGCAGGTGTCTCTTGTGCATCGCTCTTTCATGGCCGTCCACAATGTCCTCTGACAGTGTCAGGATGTACTGACCCTGGATTCAACAAACAAAACAAAGTCAAAATTCAGATGGTGACATTAATTCTTCTAACAATTGAAAACATGACTTTTTCCACAAAGAAGATGAGGGGTTGAAGGAGAGAGGGTATGTTTCAGTGAAGTGTACAGACTGAAGTAACATTTGTTATATTGGGCTGGATAAGATCATTCAGTCTCCTCCTACAACCTGCTGTACCAGACATGTTTTCACTGTTTATTAGAATATCTGTGCACACACAGCAAGAAGCTGATCAGAATTAGAGTTAAAGAGTTAAGTGTTTGCGACAGAATTTATTCAAAAACGTGCTTCTTTTTCATCTTAACGCATTTACTCTTATGAACACAAGCAAAAAAGAAAATTTAGTTTTTTAGAAAATTTATTCTCTAATACATGTATGGAATACACCTAGGGATGAAAAGTTACAGGTTAAGTTGAGTACTTAGACATAATTTGTGACAAACATACTTTCAAGCCAATCTGGATCTAATAAGCCTATTTTGAAGTGCATTGTGCAAAACTAAAGTCATCACTACTCACACTTCAACAGTTTACTTTGACTTATCAGTTTAATCACTCCTGTTCTCTGCGGTCACATGCAGTGTGTTTTAATAAAGCAGTACTGATTACAAAGAAATTCTCATTTACACATTGCATTTCTGTTAGCTGATATTAAGAGTACAGTTAAGCAGCAGCCACTTCTAACCTATGATGAAATCATATTTTTATCCAGAGGACATGTGAATGTTCTGTGTAAAACTAAAAATCAGAATCAAATTATCATTCAGTACTTTTTAGAAAACCTAGTGATATTACTTGACACAATCTTGCCAAAAAATGCTGCAAGTGTAGAAATCAGACACCATTATATTAAGTATTAAAATGCAATGTTTCTCTCTCACCTTGTAATAGTTGATCAGGTTGAGGTACTGCAGCGTTGAAATAACATCCTCTTTCTTTACACTAGTGATCTCACTGATCTCACTGTGAAAATAAACACGTCGTCAGAGGAAAAAAGGTAGTAGTTGGTGTTGATTTGCTGTTGTAGTTATGTTTTACTACAAACTGTGAAAACAGGGGACGTACTTTATGGTTATCTGAGGCCTTTCCCCATTGTCGGGTTTAAGGCCCATGAGAATTTCCAAGATGGTTTGGGACCAGTAGGAGCGGTAGGAGAGAAGACCAAGGTCAGAAAGTGGCTTTTCAGGAGTGCCCGTCTTTCCTTCTACTTTGGAAAGCTCATAACCTGATGAATACACAGTCAACAAATATTTTTTTTTGTGTGCATTTTGCCAGATTTTACATTTATATTTCCCATTTATGACAGATGTTGAGCTGTCTAATAATAATTTCCAAAACTGAATAAACATTTTTGCTTCTACCTGTTCAGTCACTACTTGTTACATGGACTATAGACTTACTTTATTACGTGTCATGAATGAATAGATTTTCTTTTTTTGGGATCATATCTCATTGACATCCAAAAACACATACACATATATTGGCTTTAGATCAATTTTTAAGAATTGGTGCAACAAGAATAAAACAGACAAAATTATCACAAGCTACGAACACCCAAGAATGAACATGGGCTGTTTCCAATAAGTACAATAGAATGAGGTAGAATGAATTAAGAGTCACTTACTGAACTCAATGAGCAGTTTTCCATAGCCTCTCCGCTGGTATGGGGGTAAGGTAAGGATACAGGCCACATTATAATCTTCAGTTGATTCTTTCTCCTGTATACAGAGAATGGAAGATCGGTTCTGTTTATGGAACCATACTTTATTGTGCCTACATGGACCTCACAATATTGTGAACATACTGTACCTTCGAGAAGTACCCCACTATATGGAAGCCTTTGGGGTCGTATTCTGTCATTACGTAGAAGAGGAAAGGGTCTGTGTCGTAGTATAAGGTCTTGTGGTCCAGGAAACACTTTGCGATTAAACAAAGGTTCTGGGAATATGTCTGGAAAAAACACAAGGATGTGTCAAAGAAGAAAAAGGCACATAAACAAAACGCATATCTGAAACAAAACCAAAAGAAACAAATGGGCCTCAAGGAGGAGTCAAAAGCTTAATTTTAAGACCTTTTTTTCCCTTTCTTTTTTTTAGTTCTACAGTCAGATCATCTTGACCTTCCACTCAGTCATACTGGATGAAAGTAATAAATGAAGCAAGTATATATTATACTACAGTACTTCTGACTCAGCTGCTCAATTTATTTGGTGTTCATTAGTTTCATGTTGGTTTCATTTTGCAGTCATTAAAACATAATCAAAATATTTAAAAGACTGATGTTAAAGCAACTTTAAAAACAGAATCCTTAACTTCATCGATTCAG
>JAQQZY010000007.1:18265451-18279822 GCA_030068375.1 Ostorhinchus rueppellii | reverse complement strand
ATGATGATGATGATGATGATGATGATGATGATGATGATGATAATAATAATAATAATAATAATAATAATAATAATAATTAATTATCTTGAATTAATTGGGAGATTTTTTTGCATGAATTAAGAAAAAAATCTGTCAATGAAACAAGTGAAAATTATTTTGGTAAAATTTCTTGAAATAAGATTTGCTCGATCTATTGTCTAAAAATAAGTTCTTATATCTCACTGAAAATTTGCAGATTTTTTTTGCCGTTTAGTGTCACTGCTACTTTTAATTCTCACTACTACTTTAAACAGTAAGTGGTTAGATTTGGATTTTTTGCAGTGAAGATACTCCTAAACGAAACAAAAACTGCTTAATATTCATATTAAAACCTAGTAACAAGAAATTCTCAGGTCTCCAGGGTCCGTTTGGGGTTTTTCTGGGTTAATCCATTTGGAAGTGGGACAAAGTGATGCTGATGCCTCCTCTGAGGTCCTGGACTAACCACACCCACTCACATACTGTGGAGGCGTCAATAATAAAGGCCATATAGCGACATAGTCCTCTTTCATGGAGCTAAGGGTCAATCAATATTCCTGTCAAAATGTCCCCATGAAGGCCGCTTTAAGAAGGAAAGGGATCAAAGTGTATTTAGCGGCTTGAAAGAAAGTGGAGAAAAGAAGCATTAATAACATCTGCTCACAATAGAAGCAGGTTCACCTCACTGAGCTCTGATTCAGCTGAAGGCAGCACCACGGCAACAGTTCACCGGACTGCTCTGTTTTCACTGCACGCACCAGAAGAACCGCACACAAACAGACACACTGACCAGGATATCGAAATATGAAGAGTAACAAACAGACGGGCCCACTCCACAGCACTGATTCCCCAAAAGAGTGAGCATGGTTGAATGGAGAACGGGCAGCGTCTGGCACACAGCTGAAGAAAAGCCCATGAGCGTATTCTGCTGTAATTATGAAAACATTTTACTCCCTGGTCGGTTAAACTACAGCGGTGCTACGGCACCGAGAACTGGACAAACAGAACTCAGATCAGAAAACACCAAACAGACAATAAATATAGGGTTCAAGTTTAAAATGATTTAATCTTTCATTTTTTAAATATTTTGTCCTCCAAAAATGCAGGGAATTTCTTTTTACTGGGTTGTAACGTGAACATTAAGTAGGTTTTGTTTAGTTTAAGAGTATGTTCACTGCAAACTTCTAAATCTCCACTGGCAGATTTTTTTATTCTTTGCTTAAATTCGAGATTTTTTTTTGTGCTTGATTCAAGATTGGTTTTTTTTGCTCAATTCAAGATTTTTTTTGCTTAATTCAAGCAAAAAGGAAAAAGTCTGCCAATTTTCAGTAAGACAACTTATTTTTCGACAACAGATATTGAAAATCTTATTTCAAGAAATCTTACCAAGATAATTTTCACGTTCCATTGGTAGATTAGTTTTTGCTTAATTCAAGCAAAAAAAATAAAAAATCTGCCAATGGAGCAAGTGAAATCTCAATACACTTGGCAAGCTTTAGATTTTTTAGATGTGAAATGCTGTGGGATCAATAAAGTACATCTATCTATCTATCTATCTATCTATCTATCTATATATATATATGTGTGTGTGTGTGTGTGTGTGTGTGTGTGTGTGTGTATTTTACAACTAGCAAGCACAGAAAAACTATTTTACTTCCCGAAATAGTGAACACTACTAACAATACTACACACTAATACTAAACACTAAAAAATGAATGAAAAAATACAATTTGCAATTCAAATGAATTACAAGGAAATACAGTTGGAAGAAGAAACAGGTTGGTTAATTTTCGGTTTTATGAATCATATTAGACCCTATACACCTTGGACTATTTTCAATTGGTATAAATTAAGGGATTTCTCATAATATCCGAAAAAATAAAACAATAAAGCTAAAGAAGTAGAACTACTTGTGCACTTGTAAATCATACTAACAAAGTGAAAAGACTAATGAAAAATAATAAAAAGTTAAAAAAAACCCCATCTATGGTCACAGCTTTTTATCATATCCATCTAACATTTGGTTGTATGAGTAAAACTATTTCTAAATAACCAGCTACATAATGCAGGCAAATTAAAGTGTGTTTTATTTAAATAATATTACTAATGTATAAAGGTTCACAAAAATCTGAATGAAATAGCAATTCATACTTAATCAAGGCACCTCATTCTGAACAGGGGGAAAGGTTATAAATTATTTTTATTATAATCGTTGGAACAGCGTTCAGTACACAGAACTTGCATTTTTTCAGTTGAGAAACCATATAATAAACTGTAAATGACAAACAAATGATAACAGACCAGAAAAAAGACAATCTGTGTGAAACAGCTCTCCATCCCATTCTTATTTTTCCATCAGTCAGACAGTTATAGCTCTCAGTAGGGATAGCCTGTGGAGTTTTATTTGTCATGCATGATAAAGTGCAACAAAGTCCAGTGGTGTGTGAGAAACAGCTGAAACAGTGAACAGGTTAGACAAAAGCGATATGTGAAAGGAAAAAAAAGTTCATTTTGTTCTTTGTATAAATCATGCCTACATTATATCCAATTAAAATCAAAATCACTTTGTTCAGTGTCTCCACTTAACATTATATCTCGTAGAAAATGATAGAACGCTGCCCTGTCCTGAGAGGAACAGTGACAAACAAATCCAAGTGACAATGATGATTTTAGAATGACACAGAATGAATGTTCAGGGGGAAAGTAAGCAGTCTTCAGTCAAATATTTACTGCAGAGACTTCTCAAATGGTCCTGCTGCTCAAGAGGCAACTTCAGAAAAAAGTGATTTGTGAACATCTTTTCAGAACACCATATTTGGTCACCTCCCCTGGACAATGTAATCTCACAGAGAGATATGCCCTCTATTATTTCACACATTACAGGAGAGAATTCATGATTTGTTTTGTTCTTTGGTACCAAAGGCCCTTGCAAGGTTGGGACGTTCTCAGACCGCTTAGTTTGTTACTTTGCTTTGTAGGTTGGAGCTCTTTTCTGCATTTTTCTTGAATACCCATAGTACCCAACACATGACCTTTGTTATATAAACATATAAATCTTCTGTGTTGGCAGTAAACCTGACTTTCTGCAATATTTTCCTCATCCTGCACTTCATACTTCATAACTTCTGAACAATAATCTTGACAGCATCTGGCATTAAAATAGCCTCCTCTCTCTAGTGGCTTTAGCTTATCCATAATCCATCAATTTCTCACTGTTAGCTTCCTGCTTTTGTCTTTTTAACTGAATCCTTAAAGGGATCATACCACAAACTGTTTCGACCTGTTTTACTTCAGGAGACCCAGTTAAAATGAACAGATAAAAAAGATACTTTGCCTAGTCATATTCTCCTTCATGAAAGTGTTCTTACACAATGGAAATACCTTTAGATGGTTATTGCACACAATGGAAGTGGAATGAACAAAGAGTCAAATTAGATTCAGAATATAAAAACACAGACTGACTGATGCCATAGCAGTAGGAGGTATAGTAACATGTACAAATCACAATGTTGACTATTGCTATTAATGACTTACTCAGATCAATGATCAGCTTTCTTTTCCACTTCTTTCATAGAGCGACAGGCTAACTGACCACGGGCTACATAACAATACATTTGGTTGACTACTGTGGTTCATTATCCTTCCTTTCTTCTTTTATCACACATCACATACTTCTATATTACCTTCACCATCTTTTTCTTCTTAATTTACATCACTAACTCACTCTATTCCATATATTTTAAAGCAGAAAGCAGAGGATTTGCATTTCCTCAAACATGACAAACTACATACATTTGTATGGGGAAATAAATCCATTATGCTATAGCCTGAAATTTAATATTTCATAAATTTCATTCCTAAAGTGAACATGCAACATTCAGTTGCTGTTTTTCCCGTTATACTTTCAAGCAGCACTCGTCACATAGATATAGAAAAATAAACTTAAATACAAATAAATAAAAAACAATAAGCATACATTTAAAAGTGCAAATGTACATTTGTTTACAGCATAACATATTAACTGTACAATCATTGATTATATACTCACATTGTATGCATTATAATAAGGATTACTAAGTAGCATAGTTTAAGTAAGAAATATTTCATAGCAAGTCTATTGGAAAATATTTGCATTGCCTTGTGACAGGAGAGGCTCCTCTAAACATTGCCAAGGGTGAATATGTGTTTGTGTGTGTTCATGTATCTGTGTGTGTGCATATATATATACGTAGGTGTGTGCATGTGTGTGTGTGTGTGTGTGTAAAGCAGCATGTATGTTGACATAAGGTGTATGTGCAAACGATGAGTACTGAAGCAGAGGAAACTCATATCATTCTAGTTCAGAGGCACAAAAACTGCCTGGCCAGCATTTCAAGTATCTAGCATTGTTTTGGACAACACACATCTGTCAGACATCAGCAAAGCAGAGAAAGAAAGAGAAAAGGACATTTTCTCTTTTGAAGCTGAGGGTAGGAAGCAGCTAAAGAGTCATACAATGAGTGGAAACAAGCAGTTCAAAGAATTGTGTCAAAGAAGGGTGACACCAACCACCACTTTTTTTTCTTTTACATAACACAGGCTATTGCACTTCACCTGAAGCTCACTGACACCAGTTCTGCTAACATAACCTTCAGGGTGGAAATCGGCAGTCTTGCTTTCTTTCACATTAGTTTCCTTGCCATGATTCTATTTCACTGAAGTCAGGAGTTACAGGCCAGGTACTGCAGCAGAGTGGATCCATATCTGGCTCATAATGAGACGCGCTGCTTGACATCTCCACACTTCAGATATGTCTGATTGTTCTACCACTGTCAAAGTTAGGACAGAGAGACTGTGAAAATGATCCTCAATGGAGATGGCAAGACAGGAAAGTCATCCACTGGCAGTCGGTTGGTAACGGTTATATTCCGCTGTGTTTTGCATCTTGTTAAGGACATCTGATAAGACAATTCCACAGGAGAGCGAGAAGCTGCAAGTTTTCTGGCACAGAAAGTTTCCACTTCTCCTGATAGCAAAATGAATGTATCCAGCCTGAAATCTTGGGGGCATCTTGAGGATTGTAGTCCGCTTATCAATTAATGGACTTCGGATGTAGACAATGTGTGTGGATGTGTTCATTTTTGGGACATGTGACAGGACGCTTCTGAACCAAAATGTAACAGACGATGGCTCAGCATTACCCCAGAATTGTAGCTCTTATGACATGTGGCACTGTCCAAGAATCCTCCAAATAATTTCACATTAAAGTTTCTCAGTTTTCGGAAACATGCTTTATGTTATCGTTTATAGTATTTCGTTCACATGTTGTGCAGATATGTAATATTTTTGGACAGTAATGATGAAAAAACCCTGCTCCTGGAGGGTTGTATTCAGCAATAGACACTCCATAATCTACACTTTGTCTTTTCTTGAAACTCTTGGAAGATAATATACTGTACAGTTTGGGTAATGGTGCAGCACAGCTTTCAGATGATTTTATGTGCATGTCTTTTGTACATGAATATGAAACAGACAGAAAGAGAGACTATATGTTTGCTTACTATCTCACTCTTCCAACATATGTATGAGCTTCCGAGTCCATCATCGTTCCCTATGGATCTTTTAACGCTCTGACTTGACTTTGTAGCGCAGGACCAAGTATGTTGCCAGCCTGAGAACCAAGAAGAACACGCCCAGCACCATGAAGTCCACGTAGAGTTTTGCATTCTCCACATCGAGCAACTGCAGGACCTCCTCTGGTTTCTGAAACTTACACGAAAGACCTGGACATTCCAGCTCTGACCGGTTCATTCCATAGATAGAAAGAATCACCCCCTCAAATCCGTACCTGAGCCAGAGACAAGGAAAGCAGATGTTTGTGACACATTTTGATCACAGGCAAACATATAAAGCTTAAAAACTATTCAGCAATTCCTAAATATCAATAAATAATCTCTGTGGTTACTGAACCATGAAACATAAAGCACAGTTGTGGAAAAAAATATTAGACCACCTCCTGTTTTCTTCAGTTTCTTGTTCATTTTAATGCCTGGTACAACTAAAGGTACATTTATTTGGACAAATATAATGACAATAGCAAAAAAAATAGCTCATAAGAGTTTAATTTCAGAGCTGATTTTCCATGTTTTCTTGATAAAAACCAAAATCCCTTCAGTTCTTACATGAATATCTATGGCATTGTACTGACAAAAACAGTGCTTTCAGGCATTCCATGTTTTCTTTTCTGTCTGTTTTAGTCACATGATACACACAGGAGTTAATACTGTATTGCATAACCATTGTTTTTGATGACTTTTGATGGCCAAATAATTTTTTCCATGACTGTATATCTTCAGTTTTGCATTTTTCCGAAACTGCCTCATACTTATATATATATACATTTTTTGCAAGCCAGAGCAATCAGAACATCTGTCTGGGGTTCACTTCCTTTTGTTTACTTTAAGTTAAGTATAGAAGCTTATCTTTGATGAGGTGTGTAGGCCTTTTAGGTAAGTAATATTTCAACCTTGTTTTCATATCAACTGGAATCAAGACCACAAATCCAGATGACATTAATAATGCTTTTAAACAACATTATACCAATCACTATAGCTCAAACCCTCCAACTGATTTATCATCTATTTCTGATTTTTTAGATAATTTGATAATTCCGCAGATTTCCCTGGAGGATCAAGCATAGATTGACAGGGAGATTTTGGCTGCAGAAGTGCTACAAGCCATAAAATTAATGCAGAGCAACAAAGCACCAGGCCCAGATGGCTTCACAATTGACTCTTACAAAAAAATTGCAGTTAAATTAGCACCTATTCTCAAACTACTATATGATGATAGTTACAAACAACAGAGACTACCTGAGACAAGAAATATGTATATAAGTAAATTAACTGAACTGGATGTACTGATATTATATGGTCAACCAGAAATATCAAATAATTATTTCATCGTGTTGCAGAGCTGCAAAATGAAGATATTTAAGACTAAATACACCCTGTGGTGTCCAACAACAGTCAAAACCTACAAGGCTGTGATTTTTCAGACAAGATGCAGTGGGATTATTAGGGGACATTACACATGCTGTTTTTAGGGTCAGAGTCTACATCAATTAGCCATAACATTCTGACCACTGACAGGAGAAGAGGTAATAATATTGATTCTTTCATTACAATGGCACTTTTCACTGGGATGGATATAGGCACCAAGTGAACATTTGAGTTGATGTATTTGAAGCAGCAAAATAGGCAACATCAGGAATGGAGTGACTTTGCCCAGATCCATATTGTAATGATGATGACTGGGTCAGAACATCTCCACAACTACAACTCTTATTGGGTGTTCCTTGTAGGCAGTGGTTAGTACTGACCAAAAATGGGCTAATTAAGGACATCCCAATCTCAGGACCATTTATCATCTGTGGAGGTGTAGGACAAACAAATTCGATTCATAGAGGTTCAGGGATCTGTTGCCAATGTCTTGGTCCAGATACCACAGCACACCTTCAGATCTGGGGGAGTCTAGGCCATGGGTCAGAGCTGGGTTTTTTTTTTTTGTTTTTTTTAGGAAAAAGGGTGACCTTCACAATATTAGACAGGGGGTAATCATGTTCTGCTCCCATAGATGCTGGATTGGTTGAGATCCAGTTGCTATTTAGACCATTTAGTGGGTTCTAATCACTTTGCACCGAGAATGAACAAGATCTGAAGTTGCTCTGACCCTGTGATTTGACCATTGTAATTTCTCCCTTACCAGTTTTGCCCTGTTTTTACCACATTCATTTTGAAGGCTAATGCTCACTTGCTGCCTAATATAACCCACCCATCCAGGTCCCATTGTAATGAAAAAATAAAAATTGATACCACTTAACATGTCAGTAGTCTTCATGTTATGGCTTATGATCAACACATAGCCCAGCACTGTAGAAACACTGGTAAACATGTGCAGTCAGTGGCTAACACTACCTGACATAGGAGACATAAGAGCTCCATTGTAGGTATTTGGGGATGGTGTCAAAGTTGACAAAGAACCCAGAGAAAAGAAGCACGGGTATGGCTGTGACTGGTCCCACAAATGTTGCCACCTAGGGAACAGAGACAAACTCTCAATTAAAAATGCCTCTATTAAATATTGTGTGAGCCGTACATATTTATATGCACTGTAAAAAGTAAAACGTTAAATCACCTTAATTTTTTTTTTTTCAATTGCTCACACATAAAAAAAAATAGTTGAGTGAACCAAATTAAATTGCATTAAATGAAACAAACATTTTTTTAATGTGTGGCCTATTGAAGAAAATTTTTTAAGTTGCTTCAGTGTTTTACTTTTTATTGTGTGTAGTCAGTGTCAGTGTGCCTACCTGCAAAGAGGTGGATGCAGCACCTATAAGCAGACCTAAGGACTGGGCTACAAGGGCTGTTGATGTAGACAAGGCCATGAACAACAGGTAGCGACCTGCCTCTGGAGGCTGTTCAGTCATCCAGTACACTATACTACAGTACATAATTGGACAAATCACCTGTGAAAGAAAAAGTCTGGTTTGAGTTTGTTATTTTAAAATACTATACATATTTTTATTTGTTTTTTTTTGTCTGCTATATCACTTTTACAGTTACCTGAAACGGTATGTCAGCCATGGTCTTAGCCAAGTAGTAGGCCTTAAGGCTGTACCAGTAATTGAGATGTTCCCTTAAAAACACAGACATCTCCAGAGGAACTGCAGAACAACAATTAAAAAAAAAAAATCTCTTTAACACAAAAAAAACACCAAATTAATGTCACCAATCTTTCCTCGGGTGTAACATCTTACAGGTTAAGACGGTGGGCATCAGGGCAGCAAACATGAGGAACAGCATAGAGAAGAAGAGGAAGCCAGTGTTGTTAAAGACCTTGCTGGCATCGTTTCCAATTTTGAGATAAAGCAGGCCAATCAGTACTCCAATAGACAGATGGGACATCACCCTGAGGTGGGTCAGTACCTTGATAACAGACAGGACCCACAACATCATCAAAACACCCCCTCTGATAACAGGAATCAACATAAACTCATCCAGTTTCTTTCACAAAACTTGAACATGAAGAAGTAAAACACATAATCACAATATATTACCGTGTCCCTGCATATTGTGACAAAGGTCCTTTTGAAGAGAATGCAGAACTGTGTGAATGTACTGGTGGCAAAGCTGTGTTTCTCAAGAGTTCCTGTGTCCTGTAAAGTGAAAAAAGAAGAAAAAAGACTGCAGATCAACAAGTTATTCTTCTTTTGTTTTTGAGAAGTTGCATTTTTCTAATAGAATTGATGATGTAACAAAAACCCACTGTTGGCCTACGAAGCAGAAAATAACAAGAGCAAGGGGAAAGTGAGAGAGCTGAGAGGAGAGAGATTAATTGAGCTGAAAAGAGGCGAAACGGTGAGGGTCAGAAAAGGTACAGCAACTCTGTATTTTACTTTAAAGCAACACTATGAATTTGCTTCTTTTATTATAGGATTGTTTACCTTGGATCTTTTTGTAAATATTTCATTAGAGTATTAGAGTATACCTTTGGACTCATTTTTCTGTATTTTTCAGATGATGCGTCAACATTTATTCGAATGACATCATCCAGATTAAAAAGATGGTAGTGTAAGTCATAATCAATTGCTGCCAGAATCAGTTCAATAACCAATTCAATAAGGGGAAAATTTATCTTTTATAGTAGATGTGAAATATATTGCGTGCATGATTCATGTAAATGTAGAGACTAGTCATTTTTCAATGCAGGTTAGACATCAAATACTACCGAGCTGAACTGATGAAATCTGAGGCAATTTCCTGTCAATTAAATGTGATGACGAGACATTGTGAATGCTCTCCTCTCTGGTTTGAAGACTGGCAGTTCTTTAGCATCTGATTCAGGGTAATACTCTTGTAAATACAACACTCAATGGGCCTCATGCATCAAGTATTCAAGAAATAATTGGAGAGGGGGCACTGACAGATGTCCAGTCAGATGCTCGACATGTTTCTGAAGCTCCAAACACATGCATGTTATATCACACAAGGATTTTCAGAGACTTAATAGGGATAAAATAACAACAAATTCTGCATTCAAAAAAAAAAAAAAATTATTTGTGAAATGCTTCCTGCATGAAGCTCATTGTTGAAGATTGATGCAAAAGGATGGAATCACTCACACTGTGACACTGAGAGTTACAGGAAGGGTCGCTTTTATCTCTAGAGTTCTTCTTGCCCTCTTCTGAGCACAATCCACCCTGGACCGCCTCAAACAGCACTGGGTTCAGGTCCCCGTACTCCCCTGATGCCACCTCAATGACTGGGGACACAGAGGACAAGCTCATGAGAACGAATCCAGGAAAACGTCACAACATATTGCACCAAAAGTGAACACTCAACTTACTGAAATCAGCAGGGTTGTGATATGTGGGGCAGTGGAGGCCGAGGTTCTTCAGATATGGGATGAGGTATGGGACTGTGCCCTTGTATATGCACTGACCCTGACTGAGAATGTACAGCTGGAGGAGGAACAACACATGTATGGAGTAATAAACATAGTTCCCAACACACTGGCGCTCTGAATAATGTATGAACAACAGACAAAAGAACAGGCCTGGGTATCGACTGCTGCTACGGACAGAATGAATCATGCCAACCTGTAGTGGCCTGGTCTGAGCAGCAACTAATGGAGGACCAGACGTGTCCAGCAGTACAAGCACTCAAGTTACCTTATCAAACATCTCAAAGAGCTTGGCACTGGGCTGATGAATGGTGCAGATGATTGTCCGTCCTCCCTGAGCCAGAGACTTCATGAGAGAAACAACCTGGAAGCAGGATGCGCTGTCCAGACCACTGGGATGGGACATAAAGACAGAAAATGAGAAAGCAAAGACAGATACAGTCGATTTCTGGATTTATTTTCATGGATTTAAGCATTGAGGGATATTCTACCTGGTTGGCTCATCAAAGAACATGACAGGAGGATTGTTGACCAGCTCCAGGGCGATGGCGAGTCTTTTACATTGGCCACCGGAGAGAGCGTTAGTGCGTGTCTGTGCACACTCTAGAAGACCCAGAGCTGTCAAGATCTCATCCACCTTACAGACAAACACAGTGATCATAAAGAAAACCATAGAGAAAATATATTAGTTCACAAGCTACACATTTATTTATTGTAAGTATTACTAAGTAATTGTATTAGCTGTTAAAGTTGCAGTACAAAAAAATTCAATTTATTTTTCACTGTATTGTAATTTAAGTGGTCTGAAAGGACACAGGACTTTTGCGTCTACTGTTTACCTGTGTTATCTACTCTGTACTCATCTACAATTCTATTTAGTCCTTTAATATGGACTGGGAGCTGCAAAATCCCCTGATTCCTGCAGCTTTACGTAACTTGAATTGTTTATTAGTTATATATTAAGAAGGGAAAACCTATTTTGTCAAATACGTTTTCATTTATAGAATGTGCAGAAAGAAATGTGTTTAAATCTTAAAACTCCTGAGTTTCTCTCAGTGGAGTTGTAAATTTACAAAAATGAATTAAAGAAAATGGGTAACTGAATAAATGAAAGTGAATATATGAGAGACTATGCATACTAATTTACAAGTAAAATCTTCAATGAATTTCTATAAAAAATAATTCTTCACTTCCATAAAGCACTGCTCCGAAGATCTACATCAACTAAATATGTAGTATTAAAACCGAGACACTGACAAATGTATACTTTTACATGATATGTATATATATTCATGAAATGCATGTATTGTACATAATTGGGCTGATTTTAGCTTTGATTATGGGACATATTTGCCACAGCATCATTTCAGTAAAATTATGGACACAAAATGTTGCTTTTCAGTCCAAACTTACACTCTCTATCAAACTGACAAACTGCTAATTTAAGAAATGAGAGGCTATTTACTGCATTGGTTAAGGTTAAAGAACATGTTGCAGCTAAAACATATAAAAACAAATGCAAACAAATGGAAGGATCTGAAATATGAGCTTAGTTAAAACCAGATGGGGACTTTTTTTGGCCAGGGTATGTATTTTATATTATCTATACATTCTCAGTATAGCAAATTGAAGAACATACAATATATTACATGACAGATTATAAGCAATAGTACAGACTTACAAGTTCCTTTTTGACCAGCATACTCTCATTGAGTTTCAGATTTGCAGAGACCTGAAAGACAGACAGAAATTATAATCACCTTATTTTGGAACAACAGAATAGAAGAGGTGAAAGATTTTTTTTATTTATTCATTTTTCTTTTAATGTCCGTACCATCATGGCCTCCCTCGCTGTAAGATGTGGCAGCAGCATGTCATCCTGCATGATGTAGCAGGACATCTTCCTGAAGGTCCTGAGGTCCCGTGGTCGACCGTTTACCAGGATCTGGCCCTTCATGCCCGTCTCCCTTTGGCCAAAACAACAGTAAAATGATTGTAGCCATTTTTAAGCAGGATATTAGCATGGTGCATATGTGTTAAGACCAAAATTATGTAAAATGCTAAGGCTTGAAAGGATATAAGCTGGTCCATGATCTGCATGACTGCATTCAGGTGCAGGTCTCACCTATATCCTGCCAGAATATTCATCAGAGTGGACTTCCCGGCTCCAGAGGGACCCATGATGCCAATCAGCTCTCTGCTGTTGAATCTTCCTGACAGACACTTGAGGAGGGCTTTATAACCTAAGTCAGAAGAAAAAAAAATGTTACTCTATTCTTAGTCATCAGCCTGATCAGATTTTTTGTTAAATCTTTAAATGTAGTTTCAGATCAAGTGGTGTTCCCCTGTCCTCACCTACAGTGGCCCCAAGAAACATGGAGGTCTCTTGTTATAACTAGTCTCTTGTCTCAATTGGGCTTTTAGTTAAATCTTCAAATTGACCGTTTTAATCTTTTATAATCCATGAAAACATATTGTAAAAGCATTTTAACATCACTTTGAAGCATCTTTGAAATGAAAATGTAAAACCTCCTTCAGTTTGATTTTATAGTAATTCAATATATTAAATATATTAGAATTATATATATTTTATATATTTATTATAATCATATTTTTGTCCGTTTTACTCAACAATGAAAGCCAATGCTAAAGAGTCCCATAAATGTAAAAATGTGACTTTTCATTGATATAAGACATATTTATTATCTTCTCTCTCCTCCCATATTCCACCCAAATCTCACCCATACACACATTGTGGTGTTTATTCAAATAGGTTTTCAACTGACAACAGACTATTATCACATTTATTGATTTTATACTATTTTATATTTCACAGCAAAGTAATACACATGCCTCATTCATATGTTTCTGCCTCTGACCATTCGTACCATCGCATAAATACATTTTCTTGTCAGTTAAAATCCTTATGACTAATATGGTTTGAATTGAAATGAAGAGGTAAATGTGATGTTTATCTGTATTTCACACACACTCTTAAAAAAATAAGTTAAAAGTGTTAAAAGGTTGCTATAAAAGCAAATAGATTTTATGACTGTTTCCAGTGTTAATAAAAAAAAAAGAATTTGAATGTGTGTTTTATACAAAAAATATGAATTATATTAATGTACCATAATCTCTGAGACATGAATAACACCATGGGCACAAATATGAACTGAACTGTTATTAATGAGGTTTAATTTTTTTTTTTTTTTTTTATTTATTCCTACAACTGTTGGATGACTAAACATACAGTTTGTTAAATTGACCCAGTCTTTTACACTGGCCCATAATTAAATGTACTATACATGAATTCTGGATGTTTCCCATAATAAACAGTTAAAAAAGGAGTGGAGCCAATGCAGGAACATAGAAGTGCAACATGGAGAACAGCTCAGTCTAAGGTAACAGAAACACAACCATTACTATTTTTAGGGGATTTCACACTATTTAAAACAATATTATAAACAACAGAATACACATTTGGAGTTAAATCCTGATAAATTCCATTTAATTTCACTCACTGGACCTTTAATGAGACACTGTAGATGCTTTTTTTTTCTAGATTAATACTCCTAAAGAGTTAGAAATAATAAATAATGTGACAGATCTTTTGAAACTGAAAAGTGGATAGACAGTATTACTGAACACACCTCTGTCTAAAAGTGCAGAAGTGCAGGAGTGGATACAGATGAGCTATGGGATGCATGTAAGGTATGGGAACAAGATGTGGACTGATGTGAACTCTTCTGCTCAAACTAACTTTATATTCAGTTTAACCCATAAAGGCCCAAGCAGCCACTGGTGAACACAATAATCTACTGATCATGTACTGAGAGTTAACGCCTGAATCGATTTCCAATTGTGTAAAAAAAAAAAAAAAAAAAGTGACTTGTGTTTTTTTCTTTCA